>QLTV01002119.1:794544-813831 GCA_003457575.1 Thermophis baileyi
CGCCGGTTCGCTTCCTCCAGTGCCACGTGGCTGCGCGTGCATTGCATGCCGTGCTGTGCGGGCATGCGCACGCTTCGCACGCATGGCCGTGCATGCACAGTGCCGAAAACTCAGCTTCTGAACATGCGCAGAAGCAAAAACAAGCAAAAAATAGCAAAAAAAAAAGCCAAAAACAAAATGGCAGCACATGCACAGTGCCGGAAATTCGGCTTCTGCGCATGTGCAGAAGCAAAAAAAATTCAAAAAAAAATTCAAAAAAAAAAAAGATGGCGGCGTCCACGGACTGGCACCAACAGAACCAGATCCATGACGTCACCACCGGTTTACTACCGGTTCTATAGAACTGGTGCGAACCGGGAGGAACCCACCTCTGTCCTGTATGTTTCATAATTGGCTGCAACCATCATACAACCCTCCCCCTCTCTATTCTGTGAGAACAACTGCAACGTATTCTCAAAAACTATAATTTTTTAAGTTAAGCTGAGAAACCTAAATATATTATTTGATATTCATTTGCTTTTTGTAGGCAATTGGTATATTCTTAAGTAACCAGATATTTTCATCCATAAATTGAAAGTAAAAGCCATGGATTTTAAGACAATTTTCTTTCAAGGAAAAATGCTAAATGTCTTCTCCAACACTGTGCCCTTTAGATAGTTTGGATTGAACCTCCCATAATACTTAGTCCAATATGAGGGCACAAGATTGGAAAAATATTTCTGATTAGTTCAATCTACTTATATATTTAAGATATGGGTCTTTAGGCTACACGTACAATCAACTACTACCAACTTTTAACTTAACAATAGTCAAAATCAACCATTTTATTTATAAACCTCCAGTTGGGAAATGCCAATAATTTGGAAATATCTTAATTTGTCAGCAAGTAGATCTGTATAAAATATATTGAGCTATGAGATCAATATGATTTATTGAAGTGTTATTTGTCACTCTCCTATCAACATAAACGTAATGGCTAATAAATTTCAATATTTTTGAAGAGAACACTGAAATCTTGTAGGTTATAAAAATTAAGTAATTTATCCTTCTAATATATTTTATTCCCATCCCTCCCTCCCTCCCTCCCTCTCTCTCTCTCTCTCTCAGGCCATAAAAATCAAAGTCATTCTTGACATATTTAAAGTCTAAATAAAAATTAGATCACAAACTAGTATTATTCCTGTACAGTCTGATGTAAAATATAGGAGGTCTGCAGCAGAAATACATTCTTATGAACCATCATGTAAGGAAAAATATTCAGTGCTTTAAGAGTTGAAAATCTATCATTTAAATTTTAATCTTTCATGAGAGAAACTACCTGAAATCTGTCTTTCTTTTCCTCTGGTGAACTAAATATTTACAATATTTAGGAATAATACAGCATTCTATAAAGAAATAGGAATACAGTATCTGAAAAATGATTGAGGGCTAACTATTGATTTACATATAATGGCTGTGTTTGCACACTAAACCACAAATTGGCAATCTTTTTTTGCACCATTCAATTTTTGCCAGTTCTTGGACAATGCCTGGACAAGTCCCTGCAGTTTTGTTGCAAAGATTTTTCAGCAATGGTTTGCCATTGCCTCCTTCCCAGTGGTCAGAGAAAGTGACTGGCCCAAGGTCACTTTGTGCCTAAGGTGGGACTAGAACTCATGGTCTCCTGGTTTCTAGCCTGATGCCTTAATCACTACACCAAACTGGGTCTCAGTCATATTTCATCCTTTGTTAATTCATTTGTACTCAGAAAATTTGAATAATTGAATAAACTATGGCTTAGTTAACTTTATATAAATGTATTAATTATATTATACGGTAGTTATTTAATTATATATTATAATTATAATATAAATATATTTCATGAACAAAGCCAATATAAAGCTTAGAACTGTATTTGGGATTGGGATGAGAATATTTCTTGGGATGTGTTGGCCTAAGGCTGAGCATTTGTTTTAGACACCCAAGGCCCCAAGTTTTACCTCCATTATTTTTTTTTTCAAAACTAGGTCAAAAAAGTTTTTACAGCAAAACTGTAATTATCATTAGCTTCACCTACACAGGACATGGACAAACATGAAGTCGTCAGAGTGGGTAAAATTGAAATTCCAGTCATTTGGGCAGGGAAAAAATA
Source organism: Thermophis baileyi (assembly GCA_003457575.1). Lineage (NCBI taxonomy): Eukaryota > Metazoa > Chordata > Lepidosauria > Squamata > Dipsadidae > Thermophis > Thermophis baileyi. The sequence continues at coordinate 796,676 of QLTV01002119.1, forward strand.
CAGTAGGTGAAGTAAAAGTTATAGAAAAGGTATTGCATCATTAAGTCACTTATTTTGGTACCAATGAAGGAAAAACTGCATGTCACTGTTTTGATCTGGCAATATTCTGAGAACCCACAAAAATACTTCAAAAGTAATTTTTCTTGGGAAAAGCCTATCTGTGGCTACCATCAGTGGGCTGGACTAATGGCCTAGCTCAGTAAAAGAAACTCCATATGTTTTCTGTGTTATCTTCTTCAATGATTTTGCTCCTTTCCTTAAATTATTGGGATGGTTCCTCTACCTTACAGTATTTATTGCACCCCTGTGATTCAGCATTGTTGTCAGTGTTGAGGCAGCAAAATGTTTTATTTATTTATTTTATTTTATTTATTTGTTTGTCAAACATGTACAAGATAGCAGGTATAGGTATAAACATAAACATAATCAAAGTGAATACAGATAGATGAGGACAATAGGACAGTAGGACAGGGACGGTAGGCACGCTGGTATTAGCCAAATTTGCTTAGAAAGAGTCTAAAGGTGTAAATGAAATAGAAATAGATAAGCATACATTGACATTGTGGCTTGGAAGCTCAGCTGGACCTCAGCTGAAACCTATTTCTGACAGGGTTGCACCAGGGTAGAACTGAATCTGGAACATTTTATTTGTTTTGGATTTAAGCCAAACATAATCCTGTTTCCCCTTCTCCACATGGTCTGTGTACCAGTCCTCCAACTGGATCATCTCAGCGTATTCCTTCCCTTCCCTTCCCTTCCCTTCCCTTCCCTTCCCTTCCCTTCCCTTCCTTTAACTGCCATTGCTATGCATGAATTCAAGTGTGGTAGAGCTAGATGGCTCGCTCACTCCTTCCTAGATGTCACCAGCATCTTCACTCCCCTGAGCTACCATGGCTGTGGCTACTGACCCCACTATCTTTCCCAGAATAGCTCTGCCAGGAACACATAATGTTCTGAGTTCCTTTCTGAGCCAAAGATCCTATGTTCCAGGTCTATCTTCAGACAGAATGCACATAGTTTGACCTGTGTGTGAAACACCTGAAATTGACAATATTGTGCATGTAATGATGTATGGACCATTTTGTACATCTCTAAAAAGGAGCACTTCCCAAGCACTACTGCATAAAGGAATGGTGGGATCATATGCCTATTCCTTCCTGTAATCTTTGTACTGAACGGGCAAGTAGCAACAACAGCCACGGTTCCTTCCTTCCTTCCTTCCTTCCTTCCTTCCTTCCTTCCTTCCTTCCTTCCTTCCTTCCTTCCTTCCTTCCTTCCTTCCTTCCCTCCCTCCCTCCCTCCCTCCCTCCCCTGAAGTCTCAGACAAAAGGTGTATGGCAGAAGGAGAATAAATAAAATATATACAATACAGAGAAAATATCTTAACTTTATAATTTATTTCACTTCATTTTTGGTCCTCACTTTGCTCATTTCCATTGCTCACCCACTTTCAAAGTGGGTTCTCTGGCAGGTCTCCCAGAGCCCCTGCCTCAGAAAATTGTGCATCTTGATGACCCTTTTCTGTGATATAACCCAATCTTAAGATTTGCAGTGCAAATAAATAAAGGCTCGGAACGGAGCAAGCTAAATGACACACAAACCAGGGTATTGTTTAATATTTAAATAACATTATGTAAAGTTTTATTAGATGTGTTATTTTTAACAGATACTGTATAATAGTGCAGACATGTAGCACAGAAAGTTTGTTTAATTCAGCTCACTTAATTCTTAATATTCCTCATTTTAGGGCCTTGTAGTGCACTTTTGCCTGGTGCAAACTCTGGATGATCCGAAAGAAAAGTACTAGTATGTACTGTAAAGTCAAAGCCAATGGAAGAAAAAAAAAAGTGAAACAAAAAGCATTTGTTCTTTTGAGATGAATTATAAGTTGTACAATGATTTGGTTTTCTCTTCCTTTCCACCATCTGTCACTCCCTCCCTTTTCCCCTGCTGGTACTTTGTAGATTATTGCCTGGCATTGCATTAAAAGATATTATTAGTCCAAAAGAGCAACTGTGGTCTTACACTAATATCTGTTCCAACGTACCTGACTGCATTGGAAATGTTGTAGTAGATTGGTATAGCAGAGAATAATGAACTGCTGCACCCCATTGAAATGTAATTACACAGCACTCTTGTTCTTAAACCTATAAGGTGAAAGAAAGATGAATAGTGAAAGTAAAAACCGCTGACCCTTCAAAGTTTAATTTACGTTATGCATTCCCTTGCCCTTCTGATAGGTTTTAGAAAGGTCATAATTTAGGGTATTTTGCTGTTGATAAATGATCTGTATGTTTGTGTTCACATGCACCAATTGATTTGTTATAGCCAAAATATTGTTTCTATAACAACCTGCAAGACTTGAAGAAGTAAGTAGCAGGCAAATTGAAATCCAGGTGGGAGATGAAACAAAATTTGATTCTTGGTGGGACTGAGGTGGGGTGGGGGAAGAGAAACAAGAAGCCCTGGTATCTCCTGGAAGAAGAAGTAAGTCAAAAGAGGCTGCTTAATTTCCTTAGGATAACTTTGTACAGGTCATGGCATTCCCGTAGGTATCCCAGCCTATTGGTGCAGATCCAGCTGATTGTAGTGATTTGGTGTTGTCCATGCCAAAAAGACTTTGCAACTTGGAGAGCTCCCTAAGACTGCAAAGGGTTGTTGGGGCAATTTTCCCGCCTTTCTCGCCTTGGATGAGGCTCCTTGTTTCTGGGCCCAGTTGATGCATTATGCATCAGGGTTGCCTGCAACTGACAGCCCCTCAGCCAGCATCTACTTGAAAAGCAATGCTGCTAATCAAAGTCGACACATTTGAATGTCCAGACACACACACAGAGAAATTTACTAATCAAAAAGTGTATTTCCTAGGGCTGTCTCCAGAGAAATCCGCAGGAAGAAATTGGAATAATTTATTAGCTTACAAGTTTTCGTTGACAGTTAGCCCAAGGCTATTTATCTCTGTAATAGAGAACGTCTCCAATGTGGCAAAATTGACCAAATCAAACAGCTTTGATCAGAAAATGAATCTGGCAAGGCTGTCTGTCTGCTGGTCCCTGGGGAATGGCGGGAAACAAACAAAAAGATTTAACAAGTGGTCAATAGGAAAAAGAGGGGGAGAACATTTGCAGGCTGCAAACTCCAGGAGCTTGCAATACTCTCTCTCTCTCTCTCTCTCTCTCTCTCTCTCTCTCTCTCTCTCTCTCTCTCTCTTCTCTCTCTCTCTCTCTGAGAGAGAGAGAGAGGGAGAGGGAGAGGGAGAGGGAGAGGGAGAGGGAGAGGGAGAGGGAGAGGGAGAGGGAGAGAGAAATGAATTACTGAAGAAATAAATTATGTCTCTCATCATAATGTTTAAGTCAGTGGTTATGCATAATCGCAGTCATGCAGTCCAAACTGAGAAGCAATTCTTGGCTAAAGGGCACAAAGATAAATTGCTCTAGCCAGAGGTGGGGGGGAAGCCCAAACTTCTCCTTTAAAGGAAAGAAATAAGAAGCTTTCCTTAGCACTAAGTCTCACCCAACACCTTCTCATTTTTACAGCATTAAAACAACAGCACTGTTTGCTCCAAATCCAAAAGAGGCGTCAGAAATTAGGTGCAACTGGAAGGTCTTTGGAGTTGTCATTTTAAATGTGATGTGTGTATTTGAATGTTTTTCATTTTTACTTGGTTGCATGGCTGGAGGAGTTGCTGTCATCCTACTTCATTCTCTTAGTTCAAATATGTCAATTATTTAGCTTCAAATTAATTAGGCAAGAATTAATGCATTGGGTAAGCACATTAAAAGTCAACACTAAATCCTTACAATTACATGTGCAACCTCTGGCAGAGAGCAATATTTGCTGAAACAGCGTCTCCTGGTATGAAAGGAGAAAGTTGTCTTTTTGTGGTCAACATATACACTCTAGGAACAGCAGATTTCCTGCTTCCTGGCCCAGTTCAGGCAGTCTTCAGCTCTTGAGAACATCATTGGGATTGAAAATGAAAATTAGTGAAAATAATTCTTACAAGGCTTCGGATTCCCCAGGACTGCGTGTGTCCACTGACACTTCCTTTGGTAGCTACTGACACATTGTTTCTCCTGATTTCCCTTTATTTAGATTCTTTTAATTGAACTAAATTAAGTGGAAAGCTAAAATGTTGCAAAGCAAAAGAACATTCTCAACAATGTCTTTATCTGTAGGAATATTTTGGGGCATGTAGACTCCAGAGGAATTCTTAGAAACTGAAAGGGAATTAATAGAGCAGTGTGATTTTAGGGAAGGTTGCCTAGAAAAAAAGATAAAAGTCAGCTGAGCATCCTGGGAAACTAGAGGAGGTTGGCAGATCCCACCATGACAGCCATCTTGTCATATTGCACATGACATGCTCTCAAAACTCCAAATATATGGTATTCACTAGACCAAAACAGGTAATGATTCCTTTACTAGTTTTTTTTTTATTTGTAACTTTGATTATGAGCCAAAAATTCACAAATATTTTCAATATTGGTGGTTCTGGCACGATAACATTATGGTTCACGGTAGTGCATTAGTATAGGTCAATGTCTCTCAACTTCAACAACTTTGAGATGCAAAGTCTTCAACTCTCCAAATTCCCCAGTCAGCATGAGTTGAGGTCCAGGCATGAAGTTGCTGAAGTTGAAAAACACTGGTGTAGCTGATAGAGCATCTTTTTCTGAAATATTGGGGAATCACATCTTAAGAGGCTGGTTTGAGCTCTGCTTCCGAGTGTACATTCAGGTAACTATCACCAAAGAATAACTGTGCCCTTCAACGCTTTGTTCACTAAAGTGGAGTTACACTCTGACCATGTGTTCATACTGCAATACTTCTTGATGAAGTTGCATGACATCCATTAACACAAAAATTAACATTAGACCAGCAGTCAAGAAGTAAACAATATCCCAATAAAGGAACAGCCAAACAAGCTAACAGTAAACAACAGCCCAATTAAGAAATCACTAAGGCCACTTCCACCAACATTGAAAGGGCAAGCCACTAGTATATGAGAGCAAACCTCACCATCTTCTAGCACTGATGATGTTATCTAGTTTTGTAATGAAATGTCTGCAAGAAAACAACCAAGCTAGAGAGCGCTAAGGACCCCACAGTTCAACCCTGAGCTACAAATATCCTCTTCTGTTGGTAAAGCAAACACTTTCTCCTGAAATATTGGGCCCTGCTCATATAAGTGATTTGTTTGTTTGTTTGTTTGTTTGTTTATTATTTAAATTTCTATGCCACCCAACGCCCGAGGGACTCTGGGCGGCTTACAACAGAGATATAAAAAAAAACATTAAAAAACATTATAAAAACATTTAAAAAAACAATTTAAAAACCCATGCACACCATTCACGGCCGGCTCTCGCAGGATTACAACAGCGAGATCAACGGCCCCAGGCCTGCCGGAAAAGCCAGGTCTTCACCGCTTTCCGGAAGGCCAATAGGGTGGGGGTGGTCTGGATCTCAGGAGGTAACTGGTTCCAGAGGGCCAGGGCAGCTACAGAGAAGGCCCTCCCCCGCGGGCCCGCCAGCCGACACTGTTTAGCTGACGGGACCCGGAGGAGACCAACTCTGTGGGATCTTACCGGTTGCTGGGAGCTATGTGGTAGAAGGCGGTCTCGAAGATAGCCTGCCCCTGAGCCATGTAGGGCTTTGAAGGTAATAATCAACACCTTGAATTGTGCCCGGAGACCAATAGGGAGCCAGTGCAGCTCACGGAGAATTGGTATAATATGGGTGTACCTAGGTGTACCCATAACAGCTCGCGCAGCTGCATTCTGGACCAACTGTAGTCTCCAAACTCTCTTCAAGGGTAGCCCCATGTAGAGCGCATTGCAATAATCTACCTGTGAGGTGACAAGGGCATGAGCGTTATACCTAATTTGTGTCATTGCTTTCTCTGTGGCAATTGCCCAACCAACCTCCACTGTTATTATGAGCTATTCATTTCCACAGTGCAGCCAGTTGTGCCTCTTACTAAACTGAGCTTCTTTAATCCAGCAGCTCAAACTTCTGAAGCAACTTTTACTTATTTGATTTGAAATCTGCCTGATAAACAAAGTTATATAGGAAAACTACAAAGTTAGCTGAAACACTGAAGTTGCCTAAAAACATTTTTTAAAAAGTGACAAAAACTCAGAAAGGAATCAGAAGTTTAGCTACAATAAATAAATAGCAAAGAAAATATATATATATAAATGATTACATCTGTGTGGAGCAAATACTGAATATCAAACTGATTACAAAATATGGATTTTATTATTTGTGTGTTGTGAAACCAAAGAACAACACAAGTGTTCCTTTGGAAGGAGGATAACAACCATCATCATCAGATCTTCCAGATTCTCTCCAGCACCAAATAAAGCAATTGACTTCTCAGACCTTTTGAGACTTTTAGTTGGTAAATAGGAATAATTGGAGAACACATTTTAAACTCTTTATAGGTGAGTGAAGAATTTTTGTTCATAGAAGATCTGAACATCAGAAACATTAGATTTTTGGAGCTTCAGTGGTGACAGATGTTGCTTTGGGTTATGGCACTGTTCATGCAAATAATGGGTATAGCAGAAAATCATCAGTGATACTTTCCTGGAAGTATTTACTCAGGAATTGTGGCATTTGCATGTTCCTGCTTAAGAGAGATGCAAGTTGTACTTACTATATATTTTTGCCATACTATTCTTTTGTATGAACCCAGGTGATATATGTCTGTATGAAAGCTGACATCAAGAGAACTGTCTGGTATGAATAGTCAGTCTCCCATCTTAACTAATATATTTAGTTCTGGGCATCATGCTTCAGGAAAGATTCACAGAAATTTTAAAAGGTCCCCAGAAGGACAATAAGGATGACCTGGCAACTAGAAATTAAGTTCTATGAAGAGAGATTGAGCTGGCATGTTTAGCCTTGAGAAAAGACAAGTGAACATTCTTCAAATACCTGAAAAGATGTCACACAGAAGAAGGTCAAGACCTGTTCTCTCTCCTTCCAGAGTGGAAAACACAGATTAACTTCCTGACACTAATAGCAGTTTGACAGTGGAACCAATTGCATTACCCGGAGAAGTAGTGGGCTCCCTTTCGTGGAATTGTTCATGCAGAGGCAAGAGAGATGGCCATCTGACTGGGATGCTTTGATTTGCATTTGTGCACTGAGCAGGAGGTTGGCTTTAGTGGCCTAAGTGGCCCCTTCCAATGTTACGCTAAATCATGGCTTTTGTTTCTTTCTTGATTTTTTTTTTTTTTTTAGGAACACTATACCAACCAACAGACTATATTTTCAGAAAGTCATCTTAAACTGATGTCCAAGGAGATTAAATCCAGTTCCTCACCACTGCAGGGTCCAAATCCATTTATCCTGAATAGTGGAAAAATAAGAGAAAGGTCTGTGTGGAAGACGCAAACCAAAAAGTTGTCTGGAGTCCATGAGAGGATTGGAGAAGGCAGAAAAAAAAGAAGATTAAAAGCAGCATTGACAGTGAGTGTTAAGATTCCCTTCCAAAGCAGCTTCCATATGCATTGAGTAGAGCTCTATTTACACTTCCTTGCCTTCTTCAGTTAGTCACAAACTTTAGCAGGGAAAGGAGAGATGGGCAGGGATGTCTCTGGGGCAGAACAAACTGATCATTTTGACAAAAGCAGTGTTTTTGCACTAGGCCCTGTCCTTTTGTACATAATTTGTGACAACACTCACATGTCCAAAAGAGGTAAATCGTGTGGTATCGTGGCAGTTTGATTCTTTTGTGATTTTGAATAAAAGAAGCAGGATCTTCAGACACCCACAGTATTGTAAGGGGACAGGTCAAAAAAGTTAAGATGGTGTCTGTAGCAGGGTAATTAAAACTCTGCCATCTTGTAAATGTTGTGACTATCCTCTTGATTTTTTTAACCCTCCCTCCCCCATCGACACTGAATAATTTTATGAGAAGGTTAACAATGAATGGAAGTGTGAATCGGTCTTAAGCACTTTTATACCAAATGTAACAATAAATGTGATATGCTGCCTTTTTCCTCTGAGGGAAGGTCTACATATTTTCAAACTATTATTATTACAATTATACAACATCCCTCTCCTACCCAGTGTAATGTTCTAGAACTTACTGTAAAACAGTCGTCCTACTTTGGTTGGGAATTTTGGAAGCTGAAGTCTGAATTCCTTGGGGGGGAGGGGGATTTGATCCAACAATTACTCCAGCCTTAATAATATTTACAGTTACTTTTGCATATTTCCGCATTATCAATAGATTGTTAAAATTAGGAGTGAATCAACACTAAGTTATTAGTTCTAATCAAGACAAATGGCCTCAGTCAGTAAACAAAAATTGATAAGCACTGTTGACTCCACTGTTGCTATTTAGCAACTATGTATGAGACTCAGACATCAAATACTGAAATGATGACCCTGATAAATAAATATAAGTATAGGCCTATATAAAGTCCTGCTTATAGTAGCAATATCAGTGGAACATTGGTAACACTGAGCATTAAATCTTTTCATCCCAAACTGGCTTTGTAGTATTACTACTATCCAACATTTGACTAATAATGAGAACAAATTAACTAAGCTCAGATCAGCCATGTGGAAAAAGTTACTTATTGGGAATAGAAAATCTGCTGGTACTGGGAATTTTTTGTCCCAAACTATAGAGGCTGAGGTTTCTGCTGTTACAGTAGACATCACAGTTAAGTGCTAAGTAATTCATAGATATTCGAAAAGATACACAACTTGTTGAATACCTTCTCCAATCTAGTGTACTTCTTAAGTATTGGCTTCCACCTCCTACAGTTCCCAGGTGTCACAGTCATCTGATGGGTTATATATCAAGAAAGCTGAATTAATATATTACAAGGACTTAACTTCTAAAAAGTGCTTCTAAGAGCCGCGGTGGTGCAGTGGTTAGAATGCAGTACTGCAGGCTACTTCTGCTGACCGGCTGTCAGTAGTTTGGCAGTTCAAGTCTCACTGGCTCAAGGTTGACTCAACCTTCCATCCTTCTGAGGTGGGTAAAATGAGGACCCAGATTGTTGGGAGCAATATGCTGATTCTGTAAACCACTTAGAGAGAGCTGTAAAGCAACGTGAAGCGGTATATAAGTCTAAGTGTTATTGCTATTGCTATACTTTCTTGAAGATGACATTAGATCATGTATTTTCAAGTGTATTGTCAAAATCTGCCTTATTTGGTTTTGATTTGAGATATGCTGAGTTAACTATAGTGTTTGTAAACCATTGTTGATGGGTTAGTAGTACAACATGTCAATTAGGCCACTTTGACTCATTCAACAACCATAGTTAAAAACAAGCCATATCTTAGCACAGTAAGAAATCATCCTGGCTGAGAGCCTTTAGAAATAATTTTATCTTGAGCCTATGAACTTAGAACAGAAAGTAGCTGTCTGTAATTTACAAAAGAAGGCACCTAGTGCTAATTTATTTCTGCATCAGTTAGCACTAAATTATGTATATTCATTAGTTCTGTCACCTGGTTAAAGAAATGTTAGTCAATTGCATGAAGATTAATCAATCAACTAATCAACTCTACATACACTTGCACATGAATAGAAATTATAGTTTTGACTATTGAAACATATTTGTGTTTTGGAATGATATATTGGGTAATATGTTTATATATGTTTTGAGGCATATTTTATAGCAAGTATAAGATACTACAACCATATTTTGAATAGCTGAATAGTTGAATAATTGGATAACAGTTAAAGGACACATTATGTCATGGTTCACCTAACTTTTGGAGTATTGAGTAAAACTAAAATAATAAAATTAAACAAATCATAATTGTCTGGATTCCCACATCATGCTAAGCTATAAACCATAGTTTATAAACTATGAAAGCTAGGGTTATATAAAATACTTAACCTAACTTAAAGAGACCACTTGATTATTATAATGTATGAACCATATTGCAATCTGAGCAAGTCTTTGCTCAGAAGGAAGCAATTTTGAGGATATTAAATGGATTGCACTGGACCCTGATTTAACTGTTACCAGTGATCTCGTGAACTTTTCCCCCATTTCTTTCCATTTTTTCAAACTTCTGAAATTGTTTTAAAACATAACTGTATATGTATAATTAATATATATTTTTAAAAATGAACATGCACATTTTAAAAATCATGTCATGATAAGACATGGATAAAAAATTGCTGTGGAAACAGACTGTAATAGCCTATGAGAGTGACCTTGAGAAACTAGGGGATCAGAAATTTGGGAAGGACCCATCCTAATTGGTCAGGCTTTTAAAAGTGCCAGCATGAAATTTGTACTTTCAAACTTTGAAGATTCTATTAATGTAGTTTTGCAATAAGGTAGAATTAGTTAATAAGGTCTGTTTCCTATCTGGTCTACCTGGAAAGGCTCACAGAGTGACTTTCTTCTCCACTTGACATATTTAAAGTGAGGCTGGAATAGTGTAGCTCAGAGGTGTCAAACTCATGTCGTCACGACGGCATCACGTGACATATTGGGACTTCCCCCCCCCTTGGCTAAACCAGGCGTGGGTGTGGCCAGCACTTGACACATCCGGCCCACAGGCCACGAGTTTGACAGCCCTGGTGTAGCTCCATTCTATAGGGTAGAATGAAGTAGACTAGGTGATTCACCCAGCTCCCTTGGCACATTGTAGTTTTCACCTTCTGTTTTATGAAGTCAGTGGGAATATGCCCTGTGATGATATAAAACTGGGAGAAGAATGAGTTATAAGGTGTCCAGGATTGTTTTAAGATGATTAGCTATATAAATGTTTTAAATAAAATAAATAGCAATCTGTGGATTTTTATTCTTTTTTGACAGGTTTGTATTACTCTTAAAAAAAGTTTCTTCTAGAATGAGAAAAGCAGGAATGCCTCTTCTTCTTAGAAGCATTTATTACCCAAAGTTTTTGAAAATGTTAACTTTTTTATAAGGAATCTGCCTGAGCAAAAAGGGTACTATTTAATCAATTAAACCAAACTGATTCATCTAACCAACTTAATATGTTCCTTACAATACTTAATGGGTTCCATCCTGGTTTCACTCTAAGATAAGAGAAGTGGGAATAAGAATTCAGTCTAAATGATGAAACATTGCAATACTAATGTTTAAACAGATGTCCTAAGCCAAGGATGAGATTTCTACTCAGTATTTTAGGGAAATAATAGTCTATACTGCATCATAACATGATTTGTTTGGTTTTGATCTACATTGAATGAACTCAACCATTGTGGATTATAAAGTATGGTTCATGTTAGTATTTTGGCTGGGTTCAGATACTGGCTTATTCAATAACAGTGGTTAAAGCAAAATATGATATGGCACAACGTACAAACACAGTCAAAACCCAGAGCTATTGGAATGAATAACAACAGTGAAGTGAAATGGGAAAATGTATGTTGAAATAAATCTACAGTTATAAGGCAGAAATACCTCATCTGTTCTTGTCTCTGTTAAATACTTTTAGAATAATCTGACATAGTTCTGAGTTGCTAAGGAAAGTGGCACTGCTTTCTCTTTAAGACTTTGATCATTAGTCTTACAATGACACCTAACTAACGAAATCACGGTCTGAAAATTCACTTTAGCTGGACTCTAAGACCTCAGGTCTCCTTTGACCTTAAACACTTTCCTCAATGCCATTAAATAAATTAAATGTTTAAATTACTTACATTAGCTTTAATTATATAAGTATAGAGTCAATGAGGAATAAATCTAGAATGGGGAGACTTTAATTTAAGTAACTAGCTTTAACTTTGAAGAGGATGAATGCTCTAGCTGAATGAGGAGCTTGCTGGTTTTAGATTGGTTAGCAGGCAAATTGATGTATTCTAAGATGTGATGACCAAGTAAATCAGACTGGTAGTCAATTTGGTATATAGTAAACTAGTTATTTTCCAGTTCTATACTAATAATAGTAAGAAGATAAAGATCTTTTAGCGTAATGGGCATTAAGGGCTTTTGGTGATCCAAAGGATTGTCAGTAACAGTAAAACAAATCAGATCTTAGAATCTCTGTCTCTATCAGCATAGTATTTATTTTAGATAATGACCAGAATGCTGGGAAAAGACATAAGTAATTCAAAATGGGAGGGTTAGTATAAGTTTGGTATATAGTTAAAGCATTAGAAACTTAATGCTTTAAAGGTTAGAAACTAGGCGATCATGAGTTCTAGTACACTTTAGGCATAAAGCCAGCTGGGTGACCTTTGGCTAGTCACTCTCTCTCAGCCTTAGAAAACAGGCAATGACAAACCATTTCCAAAACTACATGGACTATTCCAGGAAACATGGACTATTCCAGGAAAACTACATGGACTATTCCAGGTTGTGTTCAGGAGTCAAGACTGACTTGAAAGCACAAATTAAAAAAAAAAAAAACTAAGATGGACACAAAACTCCACTGAAGGAGGCACTATATATCTTTGTTTCCTTCGTTCTTAGGTAGATCAGCTACACCTTTCTACTTGTTTGTCACCACTATAGGCCAGATTCTACTCAGGCCATCCTTCTCCTGTTCCCAGACCATTGTAAATGCAGCCAGTGCCTATGGTTTCCAAATGCATTTCAAAAGTGGTGTTTTCCAACCTGAATCATCTTAATCTAGTGACACCACCCCTTCCAAGTGGCTACAGTGCTTGGCAGAGCCACCCCTTCAGTAGCTGGTCAGTGACCCGTACAACCATTTAATACTTGGCTTCCAGGTGGCTCTCTTCTCAGCTGATCAGTGGATGCCATTTTCCTATTACCTTGTGGTTGATCCAGCTATTTTCAACTCTCTTTAACCTTAACAACTCCCAGCATACTCTTTCAGTTTCTGCCCAGATTGGGTTAAGCATCCTTAACTGGGTGACCTTTTTTATATGTTTTATTTTTTACATGATGTAAGCCGCCCAGAGTCCTTCGGGAGTTGGGCGGCATATAAATTTTATAAATCAAATTAAATTAAATTAACTGGAATAGTTTTATTTTTCATTGTTTTTTGCAGTTAAAAAAAAGTGTTGCAATATGGGCACAATGTCACCTTGGAGAAGGGGAAGGTGAGAAAGTGCTTGCCACATAGTAGCATCTTGCAAGGATTGAGATGGTTGAATGGGAGAAATGGAGTCATATATTGGGGACAAAAGTGTTCCTTTGATCCTTTGAAAGTATAACATTTTTTTACCCTGCAATCAGCATTCATCTAGCTATGAAGGTCCAATAAAGAAAAAAAATTAAGGGGGCTGCACAGGGGTGGGTTCCAACTTACCTCTCTGCCGGTTCGCTCCCTCCTGCACCACGTGGGCGCGCCTCATGGGTGCGCGCGCGCATGCACAGTAACAAAAAATCAGGGAAAAAAAGCCAAAAAAAGAGATGGTGACCGCATGCACAGTGCCAGAAGTCGGCTTCTGCGCATAATAAGAAGGAAAAAAAAATAAAAAAAAATCCAAAAAATAAAAAAATAATAATAATAAAAAATTCAAAAAAAAATGGCGGCCTCCATGGACCGGCACTGACTGATCCGGTTCGGTGATGTCATCGTGACATCACCAGCGGGCCGCTACCAGTTTGGGAGAACCGGTCCGAACCGGGAAGAACCCACCCCTGGGGCTGCATCAGGATCAAGTGAGAGAATTCAGAAAAGGAGGCAGGGTATCCTTCTGTGCAAATATCTGAGAAGGCATAGGAGAAGAATGGGGAGGACAAAGTTGTCCCCACAAGGATAAGGTGAGCAGTGGTCCACTGATACCAAATAGTCATCTTAATTTCACCTATGCATTGCTTCCCATTGTACTTATTTTTCAAATGTAGAAACCGTCCATCTCCCTCACACAGGGACTTGCACAGAAAAGTATCCATTTGGCTACATACTTTTCATGAGAAGAAAAGTTACCGTAAGTAGTTTAATTTACTGGATCCACTTGCAAACATCTGGACAAAAAAAGTCAGGAATGCAATAGTCAAATATTAGAATATTCATAACTTAATAAAAATCTAAAGAATAAAAGTTGTTTTATACATGTGGAATTAAAAACCTTAAAATATTTAATAAATGCACTTCTCTAACATTTGTTAAAAAGTATTAATTTAGCAGGTTTTGCTATCAGACTTAGTTTTTCAACTTTCCATCAGACACGTTTTTCAATCATATCTCAACTATAATGTTGGAAAGATGTGATTAATTTAAAAATCTTTAAGCCAGCAGTACATCATACACAGATCAGGTACTGGCAGCAGTATGGAAATGTAGTAGGTGACTAGGGCAATACTGTACGTGCATTAGGAATTTCAGACTATTTCAGCTGGAGAGCTCTCAATGAAATGCTTTGTTCAACTTTGTGCTTCTGGGAAACTGATTCTTCCATAGAAAATATAATAGTATTTTGTTATGTCTATGTCAGATTATGGCAGAGGTCACACTGACATTTCTAAATTGCCTCCCTTTTTACTTACTTGGTCTATCTGAATGGCAAAAAAGTGGCACCATGGAAAGAACTATCATGCTTTCATTATGAAAATGCAACCTACAGTAAGCTTTCGGATAAGTGCATACAAACCAAATAGCTCAGGTCAAAGGGAGAAGACAAAATAACAGAAGAGTTGAGAAATTAGAGCAAACAAGTATATTTCATGTATGATGCTCCTTCCATGATTGTCTGAACTATTACAGAGGTTCACTGTATAAGTTAAAGTCACTGTAGGGCGGTTCTAACTTGCATGACTAATATTTACTTAGCTGATTGCCAAAGGTCTCTGTGATCTTGGCAGCATTACAAGGTTTGTATTTTCCACATAGGTGAACTGTTCTTGAACAACTTCTCCAATGAATTATGCACAAATGTGCTTGACTTTAGCCCCAGACATGCATTGCCATACATTCCACAAACCTGGCTGCCAATACACATAGACTTATTGTGGGAAAACAGAAAAAGTTGGCTTTTGCATTTTAGTCTGTAGCAATTCCATTAGGTAATCATCAAAAGGAATTTAAGAACAAATGGATGCTAAATTATTCTGATGGTTTGGAACTAAATGTAAGTCAATTTTACCTCAGATAAATTGTGTGGTGTGTGTGTGTGTGTGTGTGTGTGTGTGTGTGTGTGTGTAGAATGGACCTGAAATGCAAATTAAAACCAAACCAAACCATGTCATATGTATATTAGTAACTTTCAAGGAACAATACTGAAAAACATCTTACGGGGGTTTTCTTATTTTTCTGAAAGGCAAATTTACATTCTAATTCCAATCAGATGAAATAATAATTAGAGAACACCATTAAAATGTAATTTCATTCATCAGGACAAATTTGCTTTGGGAGGGGATCACTTTACATAGAATAATAAAACATCCATATTTAGATAAATACAAGGAAGAAATAGTAAATATCCCATAAAATAATAGTGCAATTAACAACTAGCAAGGGTAAAGAAAATAGTGATTCATCAGCATGGTGTCCATTCTAGCAAAGTGAGGGCAGGAGGGGATTCAGATGTAGTATATATTATTTTTATCCATGAATTCAAATCTGAAATAACTGAAATAGATACATAATATGGATTTACCTGAGTAAGGAAGTTTTTCCTCACTATGGCTCTTGCATAATTCACTTGCTCTGCCAAAAAATTGGCTCTCCAGGATGCTAATGTCAGCTGATTGATCACTAGCCAATCATAGCATTGCTCCACCTTCCCCTCAGGTTCCTCCCAAGGAATGTTTTAGTGATTGATCAGAGTTAGGCCTATTGTATGAACGCATCTCCTAGGTTCATACACCATTGCAGCTTAAGCAAGAAAAAATGTTGAGTTTACAGAACATAAAGGATTGGTATAAAACTATGAATTGTGGTCTGAATACAACATGAGGACAACTCTGGGATTCCTCTAGTGTTCTGGTGCTTATTATAAAGGACAAAAGACAAAAGGCCCTGTGACCAAGTAAACTGTGTCACTGCTCAATCTTCTCCTCAGTAGAAGGTTAATTTCAAGTTCTTGGCCTTCTTCCTTATGATTGTCCACCTTTAAAGTGGACTTGACAGGACTGTACTTAAAGTAGAAAGCTATCTTTTCTAATATACAACTCCTGGAAAATCTAGCCTAACAAGAACAAGAAAGAGACTTGTAATGAACGCCAGGATATTTTGGTTCTCAAAGACAATTGCTCCTTTCCCCCCAGGATCATCACTGCTACAAAACCTACCCTGCTTAAGCATTAAATAACAAATGTTTGGTTCAAAAACAAGACTATGCTATACTATTCCAGAGGCTGAAACCCTCCATTTGATCTTGTAGAAGACTAATTTCATCCTAGTTATTGTTTTGAATCTACTTTATCAACATCAGCCAGCAATATAAAGGCTACTTTGTACATTTTGTTAAAGAAGGAACCTGGATCCTGCAACAGAAGATAGATCTCAGGGTGAAATTGTCTGTTCCCAATGCACTTTGCCTATGTGAAGACTAGCAGGAATAAATACTTAGCAAATAGAAAGCTGGATTTGGAAAAATATGTCCAATATTTTAGTCTCAGCCCTCTGTGATTATCTATAAAACTATGAACTTTGTGTTAAACAAAATGAGGAATTTGAGGTATTTTCTTTATGGTGAAATACTGGAAAATGGAAAAACAATTATTTTACAACACTGGAGAGAAATATTTCTGCCAAACTGTGAGGCTTAATGTCTATAACCACAATGGGCTTGCAAAAATGAAATGGCAAATGAAGAGTATTGAAGAAAGGCTGCATAATGTGTAGTAATTACTGCATAGTAACAAAGAGAAGCATTTTACAGGCATTAGCTAGCTTATATTATACTATATAATATTATAGTATATTATATTATACTTATATTATATTATACAGACGCAATTTACATAGACTTTTGTAAAGCCTTTGATTCAGTGGTACACGACAAACTACTTCTGAAACTAAAATCTTATGGCATCTCTGGACCCCTACATGATTGGATAACTGCGTTCCTGTCAAACAGACAACAAGTTGTTAAAATAGAGAGTTCTCTATCAAATCCTGCACCTGTCAATAGTGGTGTCCCTCAAGGCAGCGTTCTAGGACCAACACTCTTCATACTTTACATAAATGACCTTTGTGATCACATTATAAGCAACTGCGTTCTCTTCGCCGACGATGTCAAACTATTTAACACCACAGACAATGCTACTACCCTTCAGAAAGAC
>QLTV01002119.1:822209-849226 GCA_003457575.1 Thermophis baileyi
CCCAAACCCAAAAAACTTTAACCTTAGACTGTCTACTGTCGACCTCACCCCATTCCTAAGAGGTCTGTAAGGGGCGTGCATAAGCGCACCAGCGTGCCTACCGTCCCTGTCCTACTGTCCTATTGTCTTCATCTATCTGTATTCACTTTGATTATGTTTATGTTTATACCTATACCTGCTATCTTGTACATGTTTGACAAATAAATAAATAAATAAATAAATAAATAAATAAAATAATTAAGGTCGGAAGTGTTTATTTTCTATTAAACATGCATGCTTCAATTTTAAGACCAGCAGGATTGGGACAACAATGTTACATTTCTTCTGTGCCAGCAGAAATCATAGTTTTGTGACTTTTTAAACATTTGCATATAAGTTTTATTATTATGCATTGGTTTTCTTACTCTGGTCAAAGCTTAGCAACACAGAAATTGTTCATAATTTATGTTGTTTTCATAATGTAGTCCTAGATACGTTTAGTGAGAAACAAACACTACTGTTTAATGGAGCCTGTACTCTAACTACCAAATATGCTTGCTAATTTTCTGTCAAATTAGAAACCTATAGAAGGGGAAAAAAGGAAGAAAGTTAGTCTATCCCAAGATGCACATTTGCCTCTATCTGGTGCTCCATGACCATTGCAGACTGATTGGAGGAGATCACAGGGTGTGAAGAATGTGAACAAAGTTAAACTTAACTCAATGTGAGAGCTAATAAGGAGATAATATATGAGTAGATCAAAGTGTCATGGGTGACACTCTAGATGACAATTCAAAAAATACTTAAAGCTGTATGGAGAAGCAAAGCATTTGGCCATGTGAATAAAATAATTTTAACATGCTTCTATAAGATATACTTTGAAATGGCCAAAAAAAAGTATCACTATTTGGGTATTATGGGTAGCAGGCTGCTGATACAATTCTTATTCAATTGGCCTTATCTATATCATCTATATATCTGTATCATCTATATCTATATCTATATCTAGATCTAGATCTAGATCTAGATCTAGATATAGATATAGATATAGATATATAGATATATATATATCATCAATCTATCAATCTATCATTCTATATCTCTCTTGTATCCTTGTCTCCCATAGATAAACAATATCTGATATTAATATTGAAACTGAATCCCTTTGCAGCAATGATGACATGCCAGAGACCCAGGTTCAGCAAAAAATAAAATGTGTCAACAGATGAAGAAATCACACACCCATGTACATTTAATATGCCATATAATCAAATATATCTTTAAACATATCTTTTGGGTTCTGTTCAGCTCCTGAAGTGTTTCATCACACTAGGCAACAACTGATGGAAGGTATTGTAGGAAGTTAGCACCCACCCCTCTCCTGGAAAAAATGAAATATCCTAGGAAAAATTAAAAAGGCAGAATATTATATAGAATATCCCTAGAGAAATTGAGAAACATGCTTTTAGAAAAGAAACAGACTCACTCTTAGTAGCCCCCACCTTTGTCAATGGGCCATCAAGGAATGGCCCAGCTCACTCATCCTTTGTTAATAGCCTGGACCAGTCTATTCTACATAACAAAGACAGAGCCATATTAGGTATTGCCCAAAGCCCTTTCATTACACCACATGGGACCTGGGAAGATTACATCAGCCAAGCCTGGGACTCAGGACAGCCCACAAGAATTGCCCCAGCATGCCCTGGGAGTCTGACAGCCAATCAGAGTGCATTACATACACAGGAACAGGAAACTAAGAGGTGGGGCCCAACAGAGGTCATAAAACCAAGAGACTCAGCATCTTTTGGCCCTTTTTCTCTTCACCCAACATCTGGAAGCATGTGATCCACCTTTTCTGTTCAGGAGCCCATGCCATGTGCTCCTGTCCACCATTAAACCTTCTTTCCAAGCAACTTCCATGAATCCAGTGTCTTTTCCCCCACTTGGAACTGAACCCAGAAGGATATTCCTTACAACAGTATTTCACACATCATTGTACATACAGTATGTGGATGACAGGTTCCAAATATTAAATTGAAGAAAAGCAAAGTTCTTTTAAAGTTTAATGAATACTGTATTTCATAAATAGTAACAAATACCTTTTTGTTTTTTCTTAAAAATCATTCACAGTCTTGGTGTCCACCCTACAAATATGAGGGGATTACTTTTAATTGAATTATTTTTAATGACAAAAGTAAAAGTGAAGTATAAAAATGTACTGGAAGCAATTATATGTACTTTGGTATTATTTTCAATTAAATAAATTCTCTTGTGGATGGATATTCCCATCAACCTCTTGGATGCCACTAAAAGGCCTAGTTTACCTTCAATATTGAATAATTAATAGCAGTAATTATTCAATACTGCAATATTGAATAATATTGCAAAATACCTATTTTTGAAATTTAGGTTAGGCAAAGCTTAGTTTGTACAATATTTATGTATTGCATCCTTTTTTTTAAAATCACAATCAGCTGCTTTAAAATACATTACATCATTCAATGAAATACACACACAAAATCATCACAGAATTTTCCAAAAAGTATACATCTAGCAGCCTAATTAAAAGTGAAGTTTTTATTTCTTGCTGGGTGCCTTTCTTTAATTTGGCAAGCACAGCCCTTGTCTTTGTCATCAGTAGCTTCATTATGCTGGAAACTTCAGTGAAGGTCAACTGAACAGAATAAAGGGGAAAAGCAAGGTACTCATATTTCAAGACAGAGATGAGCTTTAAAACCAGGTGTCCCCAATTGTACGAGATGGCAAAGAATACCCTTGCATTTGAGATTATTGGTTTGTGTAATCCCTGTAGTTTATAGGATCTGGTTTATTGCCCTGTGAAATGAGGGCAGAAAAGCATGGTATTTTTATGTCTCTAAATGTCCAAGTACTCAGAAGGTAAAACTTTGTTTTCTCACAATAGTATTCATCCATTATTCAGTAGAGAAATCCCCCCCCCAATAAAAGGTTTCCCCCTCCATTATTATCAACTACATGTCACATAAGTCTCATACATATGACTTACTTACATGATCTAGCTCCAACTTATTGATGTCCTAAAATGTAATTGTTTGATTGACACAAGATAGGCAACAATGGCTGTGAACTACATTAAATGCTTAGGAATATGTTGTGCCTTCTGTTATAATATAAAATCCATCTATTCTGGTTGATAGGTTTTAACCTCACACAGAATACTTTAAACTCCATTTGGACTTGTGCCTACAATCACCTTAGCAAAGTCTCTTAAGTAACTGCGCACAGCCTAATTAGTATGCATTATCAATTAACAAACTTAATAGCCGGCAGATTGATTAGATCCTCTGTTGCAGGGGCAGAGCTGAAGCGCAACAGAATGAAAAATCATTGCACGCATTCACTGCTGCTTTGTTATTTTCTCAGGTCTCCTTCTCCTCCTCTACATTCCTTTAATTAATGCATACATATGGTTCTGAATATATTGTAAACCAGAGCTGGTTCAAACTCTTAATAACACTCACTTGCAAAAAGCGAAAGAGAGAAAAAATGCTCAGCAGGTTTCCATCCACATTTTCCTGTTAAGATGGAGAACAAGCCCAACCTACCAGCTGGTTCTGATGAATGACTACAGAAATATACAGGCAAGCAAACACCGTAGAATATGAAGTTCTGTCTTTGAAGCAATGAGGATTTTCAATAGTTCGTTCATGGTAATTGGCAGAAATTGTTGCTTTCAGGGCCTTAAAGAACAGCAGAAAAGGACCTGATTCATGTCACACCATAACATGGTTTGTTTAGTTTTTGCATGGCATGTGAGGAGAGCCTTGCCATTGTGATTCATAAACTATGACTTCTGATTTGGCAAGTCATATGAACTTAATCAATTGTAACTTGTTTACAGGGGTGGGTTCCTCCCGGTTCGGACTGGTTCTCCCGAACCGCTAGTGACCCGCTGGTGATGTCACAATGATGTCACCGATCTGGTTCGGTTGGTGCCGGTCCATGGGTGCCGCCATCTTTTTTTTTAATTTTTTTTTTGAATTTTTTTGAAATTTTTTGAATTTTTTTAATGAATTTTTTTTGCGGTTTTTTTCTTCTTCTGAGCATGTACAGAAGCCGAGTTTCCAGCACTGCGCATGCGTCGCCATCTTGTTTTTGTCTCGTTACTGTGCATGCACGCGCGTGCAAAGCACGCGTGCACCCACGAGGCATGCCCACGCGGCGCGGGAGGGAGCGAACCGGCAGCGAGGTAAGTTGGAATCCACCCCTGCTTGTTTAGTGAATAAAACATAATACAAAATATGAACCAAGTCAATATGTTGCATTTCTTAAACTTTCTTGTATTTTTATGACCTTGAAAACTAGGAATAGATGCTGAGGGGAAAAAAAGAAGAAGAAAAAAATAACCACCTTGACTCTTTTTTGTAAAATTAAGTTATTTTGTGGCCATCATAAAATGTTGTAACTTCAAACCAGCTTTGTCTGTGATGAGCTGTGATGACTTTAAAATGACACATGTATGAAGAGGTCATCACATAAATTCCTAATTATGTACTTTTTTCATGGTTTTTGAAGCAGCAGCTGCCTGATAAAACTCATGCTTCATTGGAAGAAACTTCAATTCCTATTATTCTAAATAAATTCTTGTTACTTCAATTCCCCACATACAGATTGGATAGAGCTTGCAAAACAAAACTCAAGATATCTTCCATACATTATCTTGCTGCTTTTTATGACAAAAAATGACTAACATGTCCTAGATGTTAACATATTAATATTATTTTCTGTTGTGGTTATCATCATCAGTAGTAGTGCAAACTCTTATTTATATCTTTTTTTCTGGGCCAAACCAGTTTTTTTTCTCTACGAATGTTATACCAGCAATAGGACCATCCTTGTTCTATCCCTGCCTACCTGGCATTTGTTTGGTGAAATGAAATGGCATTCGCTAGGTTGAATTTCCACCTTTTACATGCTGCTCCTTTTCTGAAGATCTTCCAAATAACATAAAATGCCAGTATAGAAGCATAAAAGCAAAAAAGCCCTGATGTTTCATCATTTGAGAAGCAGAATCTTCAAGTCTGAATGTTGTGTGAATACATCATTGTTGCCTCACTTGTATTCTCTCTACGGTAGTAAAGTAAAGGTTCCCTTGAGAATTTATCTCCACTCCTAGTGATTGTTTAGACATGTCTATGGATTTTTCTTGATAATGATATGGAAGATATTTGCCATAGCCAAGTTTTTCCATGTTTGACCTGTAGCCCTGCGATTCCCTGATAGTCTACCATTCGAGTACTCATCAGATTTAACAATGGTTAGCTTTCACCCCCCCCCCTCAGAGGTTAGTCACCTACAATGTACTCAAATTGTCATGCAACTCTAAGTTATCTAAATGATAGTCTGAGGCTACCTGGTAAATTTAAAAGCTGAGCAGGATTTTAATAAATATGCATTTTGCTCAGGGAACTATTTATCTTAGAAAGGCCATTGTTTAGCTTTGCAATGAACGGATATGTACTTAGTAAAGACCAGCTTGGAGGTAGTACGAGGGATCCTATATTGGCATGGCTTATTTTCCCGGTGATATGAGGTGGATGGAAGATGAATGGGAGTGACATTATTTCTAAGGGAAATGTTTTTTTTCTTTTCCCTAAAATCAGACCCTTATAAGTATCATGGCTCTTTTTAAACAGAAGAGACCATTCAGTTATTTTCACAATGCAAATAAAATAATATTCAAACAAAATCTAAAAAAAACCCCATGAGTGGAACAGAAGGACAGAAGAGATGGCTTGAGAAAGTGTATTTGACTAAATACACTGGAAATAAAAATTTTTTTTGACATTGTTGATTATGACGATGAAATCCCAATTTAAAAAAGCTAGCTGAATATTCTCATATTTATCTTCTTTGATCTCACATTGACCTGTAGTCAATGCAGATAAGATTAGGGAGTGCAAATCAGTAATCCATTCATTGCTAGACACCTCTGCCTGCCAGTGTTGAAGCATTACAGCCATGCTGAGAATTGTGATGAGAACATACCTGCCATTAACTGAAATTAGTTGTCTTAAAAATGGATATTGGTTTGAATCAGAGATCTACCCTAGAAAGGGGTCAAAAATTGTTTTGTGCCAGTGATGGGTTTTTTTCCCTACCTTTCTTCAGCAGTCAAGGTTGGAGGCATTGATGTAATTACTTCACTGGAACTGGGTAAGGAAAGAACTTTCCAGGTCCACCTACAAGATCACAAAAATCTGGATTTTTCCAAAAAGTGGGCTCAACTTACTGATTTTTTATAGGAAAAAATTATGGGAAAATAAGATGCTCTTATTTAATTGTTTGCGGCAACATTTCAGCAGTGCAGACTCAGAAAGCTCAAAAGACCTTCCTTGTCTTCTATTGCTAGCCTGTACTGCTAGCCTCTGTTTAACGCAGCATAGCTACTAGACATTGGCAAATATATCTTCCATAAATATGTTAATCCTGGATTTATATAACCAATTTAAGATGGTAGCTGCTACTGTATATTGTGGTAGTTTCATAAATTAATTACACACTGTGAGAAACAGTTTTCCTTTTCATGTTTTCTTGAACTGCTAATTAATTTTATTGAATAACCACATGTACTGGAGAGATCACCCTTTAAATCTCCTTTTAATTCTTCAAACTTCTATCATTTTCTTACAGTTCAATCTTATGCATACCAATAATCCTTGACTTATGACCACAATTGAGCCCAAAATTTCTGTTGCTAAATGAGACAGTTGTTAAGTGATTTTTGCTCTGTTTTATAATATTTCTTGCCACAGTTGTTAAGTGAATCACTGCAGTTGTTAAGTTACTAAAATAGTTGTTAAGTAAATCTGGTTTCCCCATTCACTGATTTTGCTTGTCAGAAGTTTGCAAAAGGTGATCATATAACCCTGGAACACTGCAACCTTCATAAATATGAGTCAGTTGCCAAGCATCTGAATTTGGATCATATGACCATGGAGATGCTGCAATGGTCATAAGTGTGAAAAATGGTATAAATTACTTTTCAGTGCTGTTGTAACTTCAAAGGTCACTAAACAAATTGTTGTAGGCCGAGGACTATCTGTATTTCTTTATAAGCACAGCCTCTTGGTTGTATAGGATTTCAGAAATATTGCAGGTTGTTCTCTCTCGTTCAACACTTCCTTTCTGTTCTTCCTGACAACTTTCTGCTGGAATGACATTTTTAAGCTATTAAAAATAACATGAAACAAAATTTGATGAAATAATGATAAAATAATTTGATAAAATAATTGTCCATTCAAACCAAATGATCGTAAAAAAGGTCAGACCAGTAATGGGTTTCACTTACCTTTGCTACCAGTTCAGAGATGCGCATGCACCGCTTCTGTGCATGCGCAGATCATCTGTGATGACGTCTGGGCGGGTGGGCAGAGCCTCCCACCGCCGCTACCGGTTCTCCCGAACCGGGGCGAACCGGTAGCAACCCACCACTGCTACAGACATTCCCAAACCTGATGTCCTCTAAATTAAAAGGGACCATCAAAATTCCTAGGCAAAATGATAGAAGACCTTTAGTGGCCAATACAATCTCAATCCATCAGAAAGGCAATTGGTTGGGAAAGGCTGTTATAGATTTTTCATGTACAAAAGATAGTCTTAGCCCTTGGTTATTATTATTACTCAGGTTATACTTCTTCTGATATCCTCTTCTGTGAGGGAATAACTATATAAACATATAAGCAGATGGTTAGGTAGATGTAAAAAATAAAATAAAAGTATGTCAAATATTTGAATTCATGAAATTGGAACATGCATTTCAAAAAGATAAAACTCATCTTGGTTGCTTTTGAAAAGAGCTGGAACTATTTGCTTTAGGGTCCAGTGTATCAATCATTTATTCTTTGCAATTCATAATTTACCCACTGTGTGAAAACTGTTGGCTTGAAGTTCTTCCTTTATCAAAAGTTGGTGCCCCTTGTTCTTGTATTTGACATTCTCTCAAATTGCCTTGAAACAATTATCTTCCCTATTCCCCTTGGAATTTTCTGTTCTTTAATGAGGTTCCCTCTTAATCTCTCATTTGCTGAAAGATACCTTGCTGAATAACTAAGAGCTTTAAATCTCTATATTCTTGTTACTGCCTGCCATACATTCTCCAATCCTGCAACATACTTTTATAATAAGGTGACTGGAATTGTACAGTTTCCCAAATATCGGCGACTGAATTCCTTTAATGTGCAACTAAAATTATCCTACATTTATATGCAATGCAGCTCCCCTTGATATACAAAGTATATGAAGTAATTTTTCTCTCCTCTCCTTTTCTAGCAAATATAACACTGAGAATTTTCTGCAGAACACAGATGGCATATAATAAGGAATATAATTAGAGATGCCAGTTTTGAAGAAAAAAGAGTGTATATTTATTGGATCAGCATTAGACCAAATTGTTGGGTTAAACTTATGAGTCAAAGGCACATTCATGTGACTAATTTTGCCCAGTGCTGGTATCTTGGTAAGAGAAAGGAACAATTTATTGTCTCTTAACAGAAAAATGATAGTCACTGCTCTAAGAAGATATGTGGCCAGATGTCAGTAAGCACAGAGTATCTTAGGCTACTGAATGATGTTTTGTATATGCCACTAGTTTCCCTAAATATGGATGTGCAGATTATTATGATAAAGTGTTTGGACTTCACTCAAGCAGTATAACTGTACAGCTAAGTTTAGATACATTTGCTACTGAGCAACTCTTAAAATAATTTAATACCTCCTGACAAATTCTTACTTTGCTACAAGTGGTTGTTTTAATGTATTTCTGCATGTTACTAGAATGATTGCCCCACCATTGCAGAAGTAGCAAAAATAATCTCCTATAAGCATCTCTGAATTGCTTCATCTTCTCTCTATAGTTTTGCATATTGGTCACCTGTTGACTTTACTGTTTTGATTGTCACATCTTGGAAAATTTTTGATTGGCTGGATATAGCCTGTAAGCCTTATGTTGTCAATTTCTCATTACCTGAGTTTAGGAACAAGGTTTGTCAGGGTAACTGAGGTTGTATTCTATTCATTTCCATTCAGCAATATGAGTCAGTCCTAAATAAGAAAATATAAAATGTGTTTCTGGTTCAGGAGCTGAGTTGCTACAATCTCTCTAGTTTTTGACAGCCAGGCTGTCATTGTTAGACAGAGTAACTCACATTAGAAATTAAGGGATCTTTTGTATCTATAAATGAGCAACAGTTGTTATATATGCAATAATTTCATCAGAAAATTAGATTTTTTAAATTGTCTCTGTACCTTGCCAAGGTTAGCTTAAGATTTCAACGTGAAAATCAGGATGTTCCTTTTTCCATGAAACATCCTACAACAAGCAAACTACTTGTTAAATATAGGTAGTCCTCGACTTACAACCACAATTGAGCCCAAGATTTCTGTTGTTAAGTGAGACATTTGTTAAGTGAGTTTTGCCCCATTTTACGACATTTCTTGCCACAGTTGTTAAGTGAATCACTGCAGTTGATAAGTTAGTAACATTCATTTAAGTTGTTAAATGAATCAGTCTTCTCCATTTACTTTGCTTGTCAAAAGGTTGCAAAAGATGATCACATGACCTTGGGACATAGCAATGGTCATAAGTATGAACCAGTTGCCAAGCAACTGAATTTTGATCCCATGAGCATGGGGATGCTGCAAAGGTTGTAATTGTGAAAAATTGTCATAAGTCACTTTTTTCAGTGTCGTCGTAACTTTGAACAGTCACTAAATGAACTGTTGTAAGTTGAGGACTACCTGTATTACTTTCACACTTACTTTCAATGAATAGCATTTTCTGCCATTTATGAGAATAGCAGTCTAGTGGGGTATGACAGGTAGATAGTAAAGCACACAAACTGTTTTTCACTCTGTACCATGTGAAGCAACAGCCTCGCTTATTAAATAAAGAAGGAAAACTTTTTTCCTACTGTGGTTAATCTTGGCTGCCACCATCCAGATGGCCGTTAAAGGGCAGCGAAGATATAAGAATATACTGTATATCATATCTGGTACCTAGTGGTTAAAGTATGGTTTTTTTGTGGGAGAATAGATAAAGATACACCAGGTATTGTCTATAATATTTTATAAAGTATCTTATAAAGCTACTTTGTCACTTCTAGATAGATATTTTAATGGATTCCTATTTTAATATTTACAACAAGTCCTACTTTTATTTAATTCTTCAGTAAGAAGTACTGTAAAAGAACAGAACTAAAATAACTATCGGAGGCATCTGTCAAATAAAGTCACTCAGATCCAGTCTGAGGTGAACTCAGTGCAGGTTTTTGAACAGAGACGTAAACTGGCTCAATTATTTGGGAAGGGTTTGAGTATGTTAGTCCTATGAAAGTAGCCAGGAGCTTTGGGCCATATGTGCGGCCATCTATATATTAAATCCATGTCACTCCTGCCAAGTTAATGCCTCCTGGGATATGATATATAATTGAAGTCAGGCATTAGTAAATGCATACTTGAGGTAGGGAGTAGTTCTAACAGTTGTTAAGAGAAGGTGGCTGGCTTGCAGCTCTGGAGAGATATAAAAGAAACATATTATCTGGACCTTTTTCATTTGGTTTTGAGACTCGGATACATTACTGAGTTAGGGTTGACTGCAAGTAAGTGCAATGGTAAGTGGAAATAACCTTGAAGGACAGTGGGAAGAGCTGCAGCCAAGGCAACGTCAGATAAGAGGCGGCTTAACCCGCAGAAGGAACGTGGGCATGGCAAACTTCTCTTTCAGACTTGCAAGATTGATGTCATTCTTGTGAGGTGGCCTAAACAAAAATTGTTGTGTATTAAGACTGCATAAGTTTACAGTCAGGTCCTCCATTCAGGCGGGAAAATGGAGAGACCTGATTGGTTGGTTTCACTGACAGCTCTGTATATAAAGCCGGCTGTCAGATTGGAGTGTTGCTGGAGTCTGTAAATACTTGTGAATAAAGAGCTGTTGTACCAAGCAAGTCTGAAGCCTCTTCTGTCCCAGAACTTAACAAACATTACACACAGAAGTAGTAGTCTCTATTGTAAGATTATATGAACAGAATTTTGCAAGCCTGAAACTGCACTTCTCCCCCATCGCCTTACAGCCCAAGAAATTAGGGAGAGTCCCTTCTGAAATGCTTGCCACTCCCACATTCTTTCTGCTGGTTAAGCTGCCTCTTATCCAACCATTTTCCTGGATGTGGCTCTTCCCCCTGCATCCCAATATTATTCCACATACCATTGCAGTACATAAATAGTTAATTACAGTCAAAGGACCCAAAACAAGCATGATAACAAAGAAGGAAACAGCATATATTTTATTCCTCCTTGTCAGCATTAGCAGTTTAGAATATGCACACATCTCTCTCTCTCTCTCTCTCTCTCTCTCTCTCTCTCTCTCTCTCTCCCTCTCCCTCCCTCTCCCTCTCTCTCACGCCCCCCCCCCCCCCCCCACACCCTCCCCCTCGCTACTCCGCTCTCTTCCTTTCCCTCTCCTAGCTCTCTCTCTCTCTCTCTCACACACACACACACACACAAACCCACATATATACTTTGATCATTATTCCAAAAGGAGCATTGTAAAAAGGCGTTGATTGATTATGTGCCATCAAGCATTAACTAGAACAGACGTACACATGAGAGAAGTCAAACATCGGAGATCCTAAATATGAGATGCTTTTCATCTATCAGCAACCCCTGAAATAAAGTAACATATTTGCATTATTTTCCATTATTGCTGCTGAAATATAGCAAATTGTGGTAATGTATCCCGTGTCTTTTGTATAATATGTCGCTAAAGAATAGCAATATTTGGCCCAGGCATCTTGCAAGCTTTCAATTATATATGTCTGGGAACAGGGTATCATCAGCACCAATTGATAGAAAGTAGGCAAATAACAGAACTATTAGTGCATCTAAAACATATTACAGTAACAAAAACAGGGTTTCATATCCAGAATGCCATGACAGAATTATATCAAAAACAATGCCCCTCTGCCTGCTCTTTATTATGTATGAATTACCCATTCGGATGCTTATATAAATCTCTACAATCAGAATTGTTTTTCCTTTACTCTGGAAGCCCTTTTGTCATTCTTTCAAAATGTAGCTAAATGATGGGATGGCTGATGGTTTATTTTAATTGATAAATCCTTTTTATCCATCAAATACTTTGGGCTCACAAATGTCAAGTCATTTATCCAGCTGTTAGTGTAACTGCTCATTTTCCATATTTCCGATGGACTGATTTCCACTTCAGTGCTAAGACAGGCCAAGCTTGAAGTAAATCAATTCTCCCTTTGTGCTAAAAATTAGCATAGCACCAACTAATCAATGCTCTGAAAAACTGCTGCAAATGTTGTGACATTGAACACAATGGAAAGTAGCTGAACTGCTTATTTGGCAAAATGAAAGACAAAGTAAATAAAGCATGACTGGCAGTATATTAATATATAAACAGAATAAAATTAAATATCAGCAACAAGTGTTAAAATGAAGTTTACAGCTCTGCAAACTTAAATCTCAGTCATGTAATATTATAGGTTGATTGCACAATCCATGGTTGTAGATTTTCTTTTGAATAAAGGTGCACCCTTCTCCTTCTTAGGTACAAATCTTAGTATGTTCAGTCTAAGGTCAGTGTTTCTCAGCTTTAGCAACTTTAAGATGTCTGGACTTCAACTCCCAGAAATCTGCAAACAGCATGAATAGCATGCTGGCTGGGGAATTCTGATAGTTCAAGTCCAAATATCTTAAAGTTGCTAAAGCTGAGAAACACTGGTCTAGGTAGAATTGCAAAGATTTCTGGGTATTCTAGTATGGCAGTACCAATTTAACTGGAAGCACCAGTTAGGAGATGGCTTTCTTAACAAATGTGGCAACAGAATCTATCATATTAGTAGCACTATCAAAACTTTAATAAACTTGTTCAATATAGGCAAGGCAGAGTTGTCTGGATTGCATGATCACACAAAATACATTTTGGATTGAATGCTCTTGTTTTTGCTGTTGTTAGTGATTAAAAATACAGGCAGTGGTCAGTCTGGGATTGATGGAGCAAGAATTTAAAAAAAACCATCAATATGTAATACCGTAAATACATATCTTAAACACATAACGTTTAAGCCTTTTTAAATACATAATCTCCTATATATACATGTATCTTTTTATTATTGTATTATTATAGTTTTGAAATACTCTTTGTTTCATAAGTAGCAATCACCCCCCCACACACACATTTCAGTTAACAAAAGGGTGTTTATGCGCACATCACCTACCCATGTTATAATGATAAAGTGCAGAATTAAATGTGATTTTACGTGACTCTTCTCTCCTCTTTAAAAGTAACTCATTAGGCAAGATCAATGTTACTCTACATACTGATTTTGGAAGCATATTTTCCCTCAGCCCTGACAAAGGGAACCATCAGCATTTCAAGTTTCATTTTCAATAGTTACAATGAGAATTTAGGCTTGGTCAATAAAATGTGACTATTCAACATTCAGGCCATGCACCAACTGGTGTAAAGGGAGAGAACACAGCAGGACTTTAACTTATCACAATTTCACAGCTGTAGCCAACACCATGGAATTCAGGGCTGTCGGCAAGAATTACTTAAAAACTGACAACAGTACTGAACTACTTCCCCCCTTCTTTTTTCCCCTTTTCTTCTGAAGTTGTTCATTAATGTTCATGACACATATTAATGTGCACTAAGAAGGGAAAAAAGAGGATTAGAAGAAGTTACAACAGCATTTCTCAACCTTGGCAACTTGAAGATGTGTGGACTTCAATTCCCAGAATTCCCCAGCCAGCAAAACAAAGTTGGCTGGGGAATTCCAGGAGTTGAAGTCTACACATTTTTTAAGTTGTCAAAGCTGAGAAACACTGATTTAGAAAATAACACCCAATGGAAAGCAAAATACTGTAGGAAGGGCTGGTCGAATGGAAAGGCAGCCAAGAGTGTAGCATTACATGTGCATAAGAAAAAGATAAAAAGGAATTCCATAAAAAAATGAGTAAAATCCACATAAAGACCTCAATTTGCCTGTATTTTTGTTTTGTTTTATTCTGCTGCTATTACTATATGACAAGGACAGTAGTGACAGTAGTGAAACTCCATAGCAGAATTAGGAAAGTTATCAGTTGTATTTTTTGGCAGGCAAAGAATTTTGTCTTATTATTCTTAGCCCAACCTAGTAATGGCCCTGTTGTTAAGAATTCAGAGTATATACATGTGTATTTATCATGCTACTTCATTTTGGAGTAAGAAAAATAGAACATAGAATAACACGGTTGAAAGGGACCTTGGAGGTCTTCTACTCTGACCCTCTGCTCAAGCAGAAGACCCTATACCTTTCTGGGAAAATCGTTTGTCCAATTTCTTCTTGAAAACCTCCAGTGATGGAGCAGCCACAAGTTCTGGAGACAAACCATTCTCGCTGTCACAGAATTTCTCCTTAGTTCTAGATTGTATCTCTTAATGATCTTCCACCCATTCTTTCTTTTGTTGCCCTCAGGTGCTTTGGAGAATAAGTTAACTTCCTTTTCTCTGTGACAGCCCCTCAAATACTGGAAGACAGCTATCATATCACCAATAATTAGAAGAAGAGCCGAGGTGGCGCAGTGGTTAGAGTGCAGTACTGCAGGCTACTTCAGCTGACTGCTAGCTGCAGTTCGGCGGTTCAAATCTCACCAGGCTCAAGGTTGACTCAGCCTTCCATCCTTCCGAGGTGGGTAAAATGAGGACTCAGATTGTTGGGGGCAATATGCTGACTCTGTGAACCACTTAGAGAGGGCTGTAAAGCACTGTAAAGCGGTATATAAGTCTAAGTGCTATTGCTATTGCTATAATCCTTCTCTTCAATAAACTAGACCTACGTAGCAGGGGTGGGTTCCAACTTACCTCGCTGCCGGTTCACTCCCTCCCGCGCCACGTGGGCGTGCCACGTGGGCGTGCCACATGGGCACACCGTGTGGATGTGCCGTGTGGGTGTGCTGCGTGGGCGCGCCGCGTGGGCGCACGTGTGCTTCACGCACGCGCGCATGCGCAATAACAAAAAATCAGAAAATAATAATTTTTAAAAAGCCAAAAAAAGATGGCGACCGCATGCACAGTGCCGGAAGTTGGCTTCCATGCATGCTCAGAAGGAAAAAATAAAAAATTAAAAAAAAATAAATTCAAAAAAATTCAAAAAAAAAATCAAAAAAAAGATGGCGGCCCCCACGGACCGGCACCGACCAATCTGGTTCAGTGACATCGTGATGTCACCAGCGGGCCACTACCGGTTCGGGTGAACCGGTCCAAACCAGGAGGAACCCACCCCTGCTACGTAGTTTCTTTAACTGTTCTTCATATGTTTTAGCCTCCAGACCCCTTATCATCTTTATTGCTCTTCTCTGCACTCTTTCTAGGGCCTTAGCATCTTTTTTATCATCTATATTTATCATGATGAGCAAAATTTATTCCATGCCTCACTAGTGCAGTATAGAGCAACACTAATTCTTGTGACCTTGATGCTATGCTTCTGTTGATGTATCCTAGGACTGCATTGGCTTTTTGGGTAGCTGCAGCACATGTTGCTCATACTTAAGTGGTGGTCCACTAGGACACCTAGATCCTTCTCACAGTTACTATGATTGAGCCAATACCACCTATTTTGTACCTTTGCATTTTATTTTTCCTGCCTTACTTTTCCCACCACTGAACCGCATTTTGTTGGATAGAGCCCAATGCTCAAGTCTGAGTTTATCTTCCAAAGTGTTGGCAATTCCCCCCAGCTTTGTGTTGTCTGCAAATTTGATGGGTTCTCCTTCTAGCCCCTCATCTAAATCATTTAGGAAGATTTTGAAGAGGACTGGGCCCAAGACAGAACTTTGAGGTATCTCACTATATGCTTCTCTCCATGTAGATGTAGTTCCATTAAGGACTATATATTGATTTCAGTTGGTCAGCGAGTTGCAAATCTATTTGGTGAGGAGGCTATGTATCTTACATTTCTCTATCTTACCAAGAAATAGGCTGTGGTCTACTTTGTCAAATGCCTTACTGAAGTCCAAGTAAATTCTATCCACAGCATTTCACTGGTCCACTAATTTCGTCACTTTGTCAAAAAGTCCCTGACCACTCAACCCAATACAGCAGAACCAACAGAAATCCTAAAAAGAATTACATTGCCATACATCAAGAATATCTCAGAAACCACCAACAGACTACTACAACCATATGGAAACAGGGTAGCACACAAGCCAACTAAAACCCTTCAAAACATCCTAAGCAAACCAAAAGACCCAGCAACCCCAGAAGAAAAAATAGGAGTCATCTATAACATACAATGTAAGACCTGCAACAACCACTACATAGGACAAACAGACAGAAGACTGACAGAACGCATCCATGAATACCAACTAGCAGTCAGAAGACATGATGAAAATTCTTTAATTTCACAATATATAGACAGATTTAACCATAGTTTCAATTCAGCAAATGTCACAATCCTGGACCAGGCCAAGTCCAAAAATGCCAGGAAATTTCTAAAAGCCTGGCACTCTGACAAATTAGCCATCAATAGACACATAGACAATAACAACATCTATAGACTATGCAAAAGAGACAATCAACCAGCCCAAAATGGAACAAAAAGACCTAAGCACCTCTCCACCAGCAATCAGCACCCAGATCAGCATAGATTAACTCCAAGGTTAACTTCAAACCAACAATCAAATAAATAATACCCCAATCAAGAAACTGCCAAAGAGCCAACAGTAAACAGCCCAAACTCTGAGACCACCCCTAAGACCACCCCCACCAACACTTATAGGCAAGCCACCAGAATATAAACTGACAGCAAACAGCATTCCTTACTAGCACTGATGATGTTACATAGTTTGGGTAATGAAACGTCTGTAAGAAAACAAGCAAGCTCAGAGAGCACCAAGGACCCCTCATTTCCACCCTGAGCTACAAATATTCTCCTTTATTGGTATTGCAGAAAAAGAAAAGAAAAAAGAAAGAGAAAAAGAAAAAGAAACCTCCTCCTTCATCCCCAGGAATCATAATCAACATTAACAAATGATCTCTAATTTATATATAATTATATAATCTCTAAAATCCCATCTCTCTCTATGTAAATCAGCAAACATCCCTTAAGGGTTATCAGAAATAACAACATAACTATTACAAATTGTATTTGCTAAGCCTAATTTGAATTCTTTCTTCGTATCTCCATTTCTATATAAACATATCTTTAAAACATCATCATCCAGTCCCATACACAAACTTTTTAATATTATCAGAAATCAATAAAGGAGAATATTTGTAGCTCAGGGCTACAAATGAGGGGGTCTAGATTAGCACTGATGATGTTATCCAGTTTGGGTAATGAAATGTTTGCAAGAAGACAACCAAACTCAGAGACTACCAAGGACTCCTCATTATGTATGATGGGCAAATTGTTTCAATCACCAAAATTGGGAAACTGATAAAGTAGCTACAAAAAATGGCTACCAGATCTGAGGTGCAAAAATCCAGAGACCCCCAAAATTCCAAAAGATCACAGTTAGAGTTTTCTGTATTTCTTTGCTGTCATCTAGTGGTCATCAGATGGTCTCCAACTGAAATCTTATACAGTAGATGTAAATAATGGTCCACTTCAACTTTCCTCATTATTTTTGGACATTGCAAAGGAAAACAAAGTGGGGCTACTGCATCTTAAGATAAAGATAAATGCCAGAAAACTATTAAAGCAAAATAGCTCAAATATGTATCTTCTTCTTTCCAAATGAAAAGATGGAGCTCTGTTCTTTATCGTGTTAAAAGACTGGAGAGAAGTAAGTGTCCAAAGTGATAGAGAAGTGATAAGTGATGACAGGACCTCAGGAAACAATAGTAATGCAGAGGTCAAATGCTAGGAGAGAAATGGCTGCATGGAACAAATTGGTGACAAGACTTCTCAAACATGCTTACCATCACACTTATAGAAGGTCATCTGAACTTACAACACAATGTCCAAACTGCTATCTTCGTTGTGATGAGATCACATTGGCTTATAGGGCTTATTGTACATTATTTTAAAACTGGTGCCCTTAATGACAGGCAAACCTAAAGCTGTTTCACTTTAAAGCTGGAAGTGAAATTGAGACAACAGAGAACTAGAGCTCATGACATCAAGGAGAAAATTTCATTTTTCAAAGCATGATTGTAAAATTACAAATTTCATTGTGAATTACAAATAAGAATAGATGCTTAATCTGGTGTTTCAGCACTTGTTCTTTTCCTGTCATTATTCAGGACTGATTTATTACTAACAAATTTTCTATCTATGCTTTACTAATTCAAATGAATTAATTATTATCATTAAGAAGATTAAGACTTCACATTCTCAGTATTTGTAGTGCTCTGATGGAAAACATATTTTCTTGCACTTTTTTGGGCAATTTCTCATTATTCACGAAGTAGATTGTGACCATATTACCAACAATTATGTTTTAGTTGTTGCTGCTATATGAGAATAAAACCAGTCAAATGAAGAAAATAAACTTTTTAAAGAAAGATGTCTGAACAATACACATAAACTATTAAACTCAATCACAATTTGATGGTTTTTATTCTTTATTCTGTATTGGCCAAGTGTGATTGAACACACAAAGAATTTGTCTCCGGTGCATAAACTCTCAGTGTACATACAAACAACAAAGTGATAATCATAGATACCAATAGGAGAAGCTAATAGGAAAGTTGAAAAGGATAATAGTAATACAGCCTTACTACATGGGTAAATATCCTTAGGCATAAGACAGTGCTGTGGGCGTTAGATGTTCTGCTAAACATCTAAATCCCACAGTACTGTCTTAGCAGAATGACGGCATGGGAGAAAAAGAAGACCAGTTTCCTATTGGGCTATCATGCATTAATTGGAAATGGGATACAATATTTTTCTATCAAGAGATCCATGATTTAGAGTTGGTAGGTGTTTAAGAAGACATGGTACTGTATATGAAAGAGATGCACTGGCACTGACTACTTATTGATCCAGGATTCAATCCAACACATTGTGCCACAAGCCCTTGAAGCCAGCTAATTGGCCAAAGACACGGACATTGAGAAAAAGGTAGAATATTTAACCATGACTAAATTTGTGTATCAGAGGAAAAAACTGTGTATCAAATATAAGGTGCTAAAGAAAGAGGAGGTTTGGATTTATCTGATTTGAAATTATTTTGCAACTTGTTATTTAGTCAGATGAAAGAGCAATAGCAATAGCAATAGCACTTAGACTTATATACCGCTTCATAGTGCTTTACAGCCCTCTCTAAGCAGTTTACAGAGTTAGCATATTGCCCCCAACAATCTGGGTCCTCATTTTACCCACCTCAGAAGGATGGAAGGCTGAGTCAACCTTGAGCTGGTGAGATTTAAACCGCCGAACTGCAGCTAGCAGTCAGCTGAAGTAGCCTGCAGTGCTGCACTCTAACCACTGCGCCACCTCGGCTCTTAGAGTGGGCAACACTGAGAAGTAGAGTATTACTGGAGTTAGAAGGACACAATTTGAGGTTTGGGTGGCATGGTTATCTATGGTATTTTAAAGCTAACGTTAATGTAGATTTCAAAAGTCATTTTCTCACATGGGTCATATTTAAAATATGGAATAGATATAATCCAAGGCTGTATCTGAAAATACTTCCTGGATTTCACCACACGAAGCATATTATACTGTATAAGAGATATTATAACTAAACACAAATGGTTAACATGATGACATATTTGAATTTTCCCACAGAGAACCCAAAATAAAATTCAAAGATTTCACATTAGAAATAATTATTAGCAAGATTTAAAATAAATAAAAGGACTTGTGATTTTGAACATTGTAAGACTGAATTTGAAATAGAATTATGTATAAATGATGGGCATGTTATTGTAAAAATGTATAAAGTATAAACATTTATTGAAACTTGAAATAGAAGAAGAACAAGGGAAATAATATATGATAAAATGAGCTAAATAGTTTGGTTATAACATAAAAAAAGAACAATGGGACAATACATGGATGATGAATGGAGTAAATTTAAATTATCTTCAAGATAATTTTTATAAAATGATATATTGTTGGTGTTCGTCACCAGAAAAATTGTCTAAAATGTATAAAGATAATTCAAATTTATGCTGGAAGTGTGAACAAAAAGAGGAGACTTTTTATCATGGTTGGTGGATGTGTATAAATACTAAAAATGTAATGGATCCAATTACATTAATTCAGACTTTAAAGTTTAATATACCACTGAAGCCAGAGATATATCTTTTTGTAGTCATATCATAGGGAAAACGTAAGAGTTGTACTATGTCTCAGACTGGATGCTTGATTTCCTTGTTGGTTATCCAAACAGTAAGTTATTTGTCATCATGCCCATTGATGCTTTGCCTATCAGCTAAAAATGCCATAAAAAGATGCCAGTTCTGCCATTACATTGTCTGATCAAGACTCAACTGAAATTGCCAACTCATCACACACTGATCTCTGAACAGCTGTCAGTTAGTAACAATCTCCAGCCAGCATTAGCCTAATCCAGATTTAAACTGACCATAAATTGAAAAACCAAGTTTATAAAACAATAAACTTGAGCAATGTAAACAATGTGACTTTGTGAGACTTGGTTCTGTTTTGGTATAAGCTGGCAGTATTTTGGCAAAATAAGAAAACTGAAACAAAACTCATATAATACGAAGAACCAAATATTTAATTAGAGAACAAATCCATCCAAATAGCAATATAGCTTTTTCAAATCCTATTTATACATTTCCTCCACAATTGTGTTCATTTAACAATGTTTGGAGTGCACTGAACACAGCATCTTGCTGTAGAAATTGAGCTTGTCAATAACTCTTAGGGATTTCCCAAGTCATATTGCATCTTAAGCATATAATCCAGGACAGGAAACAATATCAATTGGAGTAATTGACTGAACATCCCCAAAAAATGGCATCTGGAGCAGAGGCTTACCAGGGGACAGTTTGTTTTTAAATATTTATATATCACCTGTCCTGCCATGTATACTATGCAAAATCAGGAATACATTAAATAGATTCAATAAAATACAGGATAGTAAGATGCAAACTTCTTTCTTCTTCCATGCAGCCAGTTGGCCATCAGCTGAGTAATGGAAGGGTGGGAGAGTAACTTTTGGTGCAGATAAGAGAAGTGCTTAAGATAGTGAACATGGTATCTCCTCCCCAGCAATGTTAATATAGTTAAGGTTATTATTTCCCTTTACAAATAACAATGGGTAACTAGTAATCTTTATCAAGACTATTTGGAAGGAAGCACCAGCTTTAATAATTCTTCTTCCTAGCAATCCCATCCTCAAATTTCTTCCTCATGGGATGAAGTCATCCTTTCTTGCAGGATCCAATCTGAGTCAGTCATCAGGACCTTTCAGACTTGTGCTGGAGCCCATCCTCAGGGAATGTTGTGGTCCTGCCTTCAGAACCTCCAGAGACTGACATGAGCGAGGCAGAGGAAGAGGAGGAGCCTGTTCTCAATACGCGTAGAGGCAGAGCTGCCAGCAGGCAAGAACAGTTATAGAAGAGAAGGACTACTCGGGAGTAAGGCCTGGGGATAATTGGCTCCTCCCATAGGCTATATAATTGGAGAACACGAAAGGGTAAGTTGCAGGAAGCAACTTAGTTCATCTCTCATCTTGTCATTGCAACTTGGATCCAGTTTTATTCCTGTTTGAACTTGTCAAGTTTTTCTGCAAATTGGTTCTTGGCAGTTTGCCAAAGAAGAGCAAGGTTCGTGTATGTGTTATCTACTTTTCCCTGAAAGACTCTCAACTTTTCCCTGAAAGACTCTCGTCAGACTTGTTTTACTTTGTTTGAACTTCTGCCGACTGCTAATGAAAATAATTAGCAGCCGTTACAAAATAAAGACTTGCTTTACTTATTTTGGACTTCTGACGACTGCTAATGAAAACTAATTAGCAGCCGTTACAAATAAAAGAGGTTTGTGAGACGCCATTTGTGCTGTGTTCCTTAATCAGGAAGCCTAGGTCAGAACAGGGAACTTCTCTCTACCGGAATGTGTGCATCGTATTTATGTGGTGCCTTCCTATTGGTTGATTGGTATGTTGATGGCCGGCTATTGTTTCCTTG
Source organism: Thermophis baileyi (assembly GCA_003457575.1). Lineage (NCBI taxonomy): Eukaryota > Metazoa > Chordata > Lepidosauria > Squamata > Dipsadidae > Thermophis > Thermophis baileyi. The sequence continues at coordinate 844,342 of QLTV01002119.1, forward strand.
GGCTGCCAAGTCCTCGTCTCCTAAATACCTGATAGTGGTACCAGAAACTGATGGTAAATCAGCACTCCTGTTGACTGACAAGGGGCCCTTTCATCCTTTCTTCACTATATAGCACAGGGGTACCCAACCATGGCCTGTTGGGAACCGGGCCGCACAAGCAGCAGGTGAGTGAGCGAAGCTTTATCTAGCATGTATGGGATCTAAGTTGCACGTGAAACCATCTCCTTCCCCAGTCTGTGGAAAAATTGTCTTCCACAAAACTGGTCCCTGGTGCCAGAAAGGTTGGGGATCGCTGCTATAGCATGTAAGCTTATAAATATAGTCTGTGAATTTGTGTGCAAATACGTGTGCCCCAAGAGCTGTCCACCTCTGGCTTAAGGCAACATGGTCACTAAATTAAAATGGCATGTTAAATTAGAGAATATGGGACAATTTTTATTGTTGTGTTGTTTTATTGTTGTGTTGTTGTGTAACATTTATACAGATGCTCTTGTGCCAAATCATCTCTGAGTAATCTTAATGAAAAGTCCCAAGATGTATTCCTCACTTACCAGTAAAATCTTTCCAATCAGGTCTATTTGCTGGCACAGTTCATGGTGATTTTTTAAAGTAATTATTTTAATAAAAGTATTAAGGGCTGATTTTTTGTTACAATATTATTAAATTATATAACAGAGTTCTGACTCGCATGGGGATCGTTCTCAGACAGCTCATAAACTGTAAACAAAAGAAAATAAAAGCCAGCACATACTGTCAAATACTAAACATATAACTACTCTTTCTTTTATTTCCCAATATTTCTTTAGCTTTTATCCAAAATGAGTTTTTCATTTACTTTCTGTGTTCTATCACTGTGCACACTTAGGCTGTTGACCTTATTTTAGTGAACTCTTTGCTGCAGTCCATTTTTACACAGAATGTCAAAATTTCCACACCAAAGAAGATTGTAATTTCCCTAGTGAATATCAGCATCATCTTTTTTTTCTCCATTTGTCTGCCAGGAAATACAGACATAAGGAAGGAATGAAACTTTCAAGATTCTGGAAGCGATGATAAGTCCTTCAATCAGTTGTCATGTTTCCGCAGCCTAAGATATTGCTGTCATCAGTCTAAGATTAACTTGTTTTGACAGCAGTTACATCTTTATATGTTGGTCTTCATCTGTTTGGGTTGAAATCTAGACAGTGAGGCACTGGTGATTACCATTTCCAACAAATATTAATGGGTCTTGAATTAGAATGAAGAACTTGCACATAACAGATGAATTTCACCATTAAAAACTAATACAAAATAATCAGAAAATAATGTACCTGGCATGCACGTGAAACCCTTGTACTGGTCTTACTAGAAGTGACTACTACAAATTAAGAATGTAAGATACATTTTATTTAAATAGATTAGTAGTCTGACATAATTATGAAAGATAGCAATTTGGATTTTCTAACACTAAGTCACAATAATTTTCCTGAATGTTCAACTATTGCTCTTGAGCAAGCCTTGGATTGGTTACCTTTACCCCAGGAGTGTCCCCATGGCTAGCTGGGGAATTCTGGGAGTTGAAGTCCACAAGTGTAAAGTTACCAAGATTGGACATCCCTGCTTTACCCATTTCTCTTGCTTACCCTACATTATGTCTTAATAATGGAAACCTAGAAGTAGATTCATATTATTACTGCAATACGTTATAGCAGAAGATTCTGTGGCTGAAATAACTAAAAGTTTTATAGCATCTTAAAGAGTGACAAATGTACTGTTGCAGAACTTTCATGGCTCTGCAGATCTGTTGGAATCACACTGAAATTGATACACAAACCTATGCCATCTAGAGGAAACTGAGGAAGATAGGAAGAATTCAACAGTTCAAGACAGGGCAGTTTTATTAATGAATATCTTATGCTTCTAGATACTGTTGTAATTGTTTTGTTTTTCATCCCAGAAGATCAGTGGCCTATATCCAAAGCAAAACATTGTTTTTAAAGACAGCAAAAAGTTCCTTACCATAATGCAAATTATTGTAAATGATAAGTATTGACATTCCTGAAGATTAATTTACCAAAGGTGCCAAATCCAGAGTGGTACTGCAACTAATTTTATTTAACACACAAAGGGTTAAACTCTTCTGTTTTCTTCATACTGCTGGTGTCTTGTCTCCTCTCTCCATTTTGTTCTAAACCTATAAAGGTTCAATTTATTTAAATGAGTGTCCCTCAATGTCTGGCAAGGTTCAGGGCATGAGTTATAATAGAACACTATGTTTGAAATGTTTCATTGTTAAGACATCTCCTTTTCTTCAGGTAGCCCAGCCCTGTCCCTTATGTTGCATTTTAGGTTGACATAAACAGGGTTGTTTATGTTGACATGGCTTAATTGGTATATAGGAGATGCAGATGTTTTTCCTAGTTATGTCCCCTATTTGAAATCTAGGAAGATAATTATTTTTGTGGATTTGGGGCACATGGGATTGGCTAAAATGATGATTAGCTGACATGGAAATGACATAGGGATGAAGAACAAAATTTATGTAAATCAACATGTTCTACTTACAACTTAAGCCTTTCTTCCTTTCTGATGCTGTGCTGTGCTAAAATTGGGTTGAACTTTTAATGAAGTTGTAATGTGTTTGTACTTTTCGTTTGTAGGATAACAACGTTTTTTTAAATGAGATAGCCCAACCTTCAATTAAACTTAGCATTAAAAAGTTCACAATATATCTTGCTCCCATCAAAGATTGTCCTGATGATAAATAAAAAAATCAATATCAAAATCCATTAGTATCCTTTCCTGAACCTTGCTAGTAGACATACCATACAGAATGCAACAAACTTAAGTCTTCACAACGCTATTATTGAAAAGGTCCTGTGATGATCCAGTTTTTTTTGCCCACGATCGCATCGGGATGGTAATAATCTTCCAATGGCCGAGAGTCACATTTGGGCTGCTCTATTTTTACTGGATGCGGGCTATGATAAAAAAGAGAATAGGGCTTTGAATTAAAATAGACAGAACTATGTTATGAAATAAGTTGCACTAAAATAGAAATTAAAGTAAAAGTAATTGTTAACAAGGGACATCATTTAAATACAACACACAAAAGGCACTGGGTTATAAAACACACTTGGAAAAAAGCACTAAAGGTACGGTAATAAAAATCTCACATTTGAACTGTGGCAACAAGCCACAGCAGTGTGTTTGGCAATTCAAAGGAAATGTATGCAGCCCATGGGCCACATTGCTCATCCAATCAAAGAAGCTTAGCAGTCTTTCTTCATACATAATGCGAGCTGCCAAATTCTCTTACATTTCCTACCACATTCTCTCCCACCAAAAATGCTGTTGAAACATGTATGCTCTTTCACACTGTCTTTCTCAGCCTCTTGATTTCAGATGCCAGAAACCACAGACTCAGCAGTATGACTGTCATCAGTATCCTTGAGATTACATCTCCTTCTGCCAATGCTAATACCACTATGGAAGCCATCAACAGCAATACAAATGATTATTTCTATATAAATATTGAGCAGATGTGACAGCCTTGTCAGACTCCTATTCTGGTGTCCAACCACTGTGTTATACCTTGTGCTGGCTTGACTACTCTGCTCTGGTCAGGAATGGAGAGGAAGAACAAATAGCATGTGTAAGCAGGAAACCATGTTTGCATGACATACAAATGGCTCAGCCTGATTTTCAATAATTCAAGATCGTTATTTTTATCTTTCCTTTATTTATTCTATAGACTTTCTAGATGAGAAATCATTTAGTCCTGCATGGTGAATATAACATTATGCCAAGACTAAATGACTTCTTTGCCTTTTCAATAATTAGTCAGCTCTGCCTAACCTACAGTAATTCCTTTCCCGAAAGAATCAGTTTTCTTATGTAACAAAAACTTTTAATAGACAAATTGGAACTTCCTTATATGTCTTACATTTCCATCCAAATGTTATTCCTGAGTAGTTAAAATATTAATAGATAATCTGAAGAGGAGCAAATTAGAAGAGTCAGCTTTAATATCATAAAACAATATAAAACTAAACCACAAAAAGAAAATCTCAGACATTGTTTGCAGAATTAAAAATATAACTTGCTCAGGCCCTGCTTTCTCAGTTGGTGCTTTAGATCAGGGGTCTCCAACCTTGGCAACTTTAAGACTTGTGGATTTCAACTCCCAGAATTCTGGGAGTTGAAGTCCACAAGTCTTAAAGTTGCCAAGGTTGGAGACCCCTGCTTTAGATGGAGTTCAAAATATATTGTTTATGTTTATTTGTATTTCTATGTCGCCCAACTCCCGAGAGACTCTGGGCGGCTTACAACAATATAAAAAAACTTGTTAAAATATAAAAAACTATTAAAAAGAGACATAATAAAAACATTTAAAAACAATTAAAAACTCATACACACCGTTTCATGGCCGGATCTTGCCAAATTGCAGAAGCGAGATCAACGGCCCCAAGCCTGCCGGAACAGCCAGGTCTTCACCGCTTTCCGGAAGGCCAGCAGGGTGGGGATAGTCCGGATCTCAGGAGGTAACTGGTTCCAGAGGGCCGGGGCAACCACAGAGAAGGCCCTCCCCCGCGGGCCCGCCAGCCGGCACTGTTTAGCTGACGGGACCTGGAGGAGCCCAACCCTGTGGGATCTTACCGGTCGCTGGGAGCTATGTGGTAGAAGGCGGTCTCGAAGATAACCTGGCCCTGAGCCATGCAGGGCTTTAAAGGTAATAACCAACACCTTGAACTGTGCCCAGAGACCAATAGGCAGCCAGTGCAGCTCGCAGAGTATTGGTGTAATATGGGTGTACCTAGGTACACCCACGACCGCTCGCGCAGCCGCATTCTGGACCAACTGTAGTCTCCGAACACTCTTCAAGGGTAGCCCCATTTTGAAGCAT
>QLTV01002119.1:849518-868051 GCA_003457575.1 Thermophis baileyi
AGTTCTTTAATTCTGCTGGATCCAGGGAAGGTTTCTCGAGGAGGGGTCTTACAACCGCTTCCTTTAATGGTTGCGGGCAAGACCCCTCCCTCAAGGACGCGTTGACTAAAGCCTGCAGCCACCCTCGAGTCACCTCCTTGCTGGCTGAAACCAGCCAGGAGGGGCACGGGTCCAACAAACAAGTGGAGGAACTCATCGCTCCTACAGCCTTGTCCACTTCCTCAGAAGTCACAGGCTCAAATTCATCCTACACAATAGGACTAAGACCTGTCCCCGTCATCTCGGTCGGAATTGCCCAATCAGAGTCCAGGTCCGTCCGAATCTGAGCGACTTTATCCGTCAGAAACTGTACAAACTCCTCAGCTCTACCCTGCAAGGGCTCCTCCACTCTCCCTACATTAAGGAGAGAACGGGTCACCCTAAATAGGGCAGCTGGGCGCGAATCAGCGGATGCAATAAGTGTGGAAAAATGCGAACATTTTGCCGCCCGTATCGCCACTAAATAAGTCCTAGTAAAGGCTCTTAAAAGTGTTCGAATTCAAATAAATAATTTCCAACCAGTATCCCAGTATTATTAGAAATGTGGTAAAAATATATTAATAAAATATTTGCTATGGCAAAAATTCTTCAGCAGCTTTCCCCCCCCACCACCTCTTCTCAACGAATCTGAGGGAAGCCTTTTTTTCTAAAAGAAGGAAATTCTCATAAACCCAGTACAGGAGTCTCGCACTGATTTGAGCTGCAAGTGTTTTGTATGGATTTTTTTTTAAAAAGGAGGACAGTGTGGGCAATTGTGCCAGGCCCCACTCATGGTTCAATATTTTTCTTTCAAGGCAATAAAATTAATCAATTAAATTATAGTCTCAAGAAATGATTTCATTATTTTGGATTTCCCCACAGTTTTCAAGGCCATTGACTATAACAGATACCAAAAAATCAGAACAAAAAAATTATGCTGACCAAAGGTACAGGGAAAAAATGTGGGTTGGCGGGGGATAGAGATATTTTGCTCCTGGGCTTCCCTTTTTAAAAAAGGCCTTCCCCGTCTTTATTTGTGTAGTCATTTCTATTCTCTGTAGCTTCTAAAAATTCAGTGGAATCCTAAGAGAAGAGATCATATGGGAATTTCCTCCCCAAGGTTTTTTAGATTAGGAAACAGGACATCCTCACAGTTAATATACATTCCTCCAGGCCTTGAGTTAGCAGAAAAATACTCTGGCATATTTTCTGCTGTCCATTGACTAAGATTTAATCCACCTCAATAACAAGGCTTATCATGGATCAATGTACTTAAGATTTCAGTGTGGGCATGAATTTCTGTAATGGTATGTGGGAATGACCTTGAGAGACAGGAGGAAGCTCTACAGCCTGGACCAGGGGTCTCCAACCTTGGCAACTTTAAGACTTGTGGACTTCAACTCCCAGAATTCCTCAGCCAGCTTTGCTGGCTGAGGAATTCTGGGAGTTGAAGTCCATAAGAAAGTTGCTAAGGTTGGAGACCCCTGGCCTGGACAATGGTCTGATGAATGAAATCTGAATCCAAAGTAAGGGTGGGGATGGAGAAAGCATCTCAGAAAGGGAACCTCCTTAGATTTCAATAGAACAAAAGTAAGGGAGGAGAGAAAAGTACTCTCAGACTTGCAAGATTTTCTTACTGTAATCTTAACAATAAAGGTGGTGTTACTACTCATATTTAGTGCTTTTCGTATAGATTATCTCAAAGAGATAACACTTTCCCTTCTTTGTTTCCCCACCCACCCTCTATCATTAGGCAATGGGGAAAACCATCCTCAATTGCTGTTCTTGAAATGTGATGGATCAGACATAGGCAGGTGGTTAAATTTGCATAATTAGTTGCAGACTAATAGGTGCAGAAATATTTTGTGCCAATAAATAATCACTCAAGTGTAGGAGATGACCTGACATCCAGCTCTTTATAGTGGATTGGAAATAATAGTGCATTGAGAGAGATTTTACTTCAGCCTATCAACCTCCTCTAGCCCACTGACCTCTCAGGTGGATTATATTTGAACTGACACAGTGGTGGGATTCAAATTTTTTTACTACCGGTTCTGTGGACGTGGCTTGGTGGGTGTGGTGTGGCTTGGTGGGCGTGGCTTGGTGGGCATGGCAGGGGAAGGATACTGCAAAATCTCCATTCCCTCTCCACTCCAGGGGAAGGTTACTGCAAAATCCCCATTTCCTCCTGATCAGCTGGGACTCGGGAGGCAGAAAATAGACAGGGGCAGGGCCAGTCAGAGGTGGTATTTACCGGTTCTCCGAACTATTCAAAATTTCTGCTACCGGTTCTCCAGAACTGGTCAGAACCTGCTGAAACCCACCTCTGGACTGACATCTAGCAGACTTCCAGACGGCTGGTAGACTTATGTCTAGAAATAGCTCAGATCAGTGTGATAGAGGAGGGTTGCAGGATAAAATGGACTCATTTGGAACAAAATCAGTAAAAACACATTGCTTTAACTAGTTTCAATTAGATGAAGAATTTGTTTTATAGATAGGTGTAAAGTCTTTTGAAAGACCACTGAACACATATTTAATAACAGGTCTAGTGGTCTTCCAGAAGATTTAGTGTACTAGTATGTTCAGTAACAGGTAATGCCTGAATAGGTTTTTGTGAAATGTAGGTCAGGCATATATGGGCAGACACCTCCATGGAAACCAGGTGTTTGTTTTTCTTTGGTCCATGCTAAAAGATGATAGAGAGACTGGGAGTAAGGATATGTGCCTACAGTAGCCTTAATTGGCCAATAGAAATGTAACAAAAACCAGCAACTGACCTGCAAATGAGTTGTCATTGATCATTTTACCCTAAGACTTTTATTGCTGGATGATGGGAAAGATTACGTTAAAACTGGCACTGGCAAAGCTAAATATGTTAATGTACAGTAGACTAGGGGTTAGGCAAAGGCTACATCCTGAGAACATGATTTCTAAAAATACTTAGTGGGCCATTTTTGTGCGGCAGTTATTTGGACATGAGAACAAACCCATAGGCAGCCAGAATTGCTGTAGGCTAAAAGACAGAGGTGAAACAGAAAAGCAGCAACCGCCTGCCACTTTGTAAGAATAAAGTAGATTCTTGAACACCATCACAGCAAATTAGAAAGACATTCAAAATCACCTAGGAAATGAATTAGAAAAATAGTAACGTCTCTTTTGTCAGAGACAAAAGTGGGAGGCACATCATTAAAGGTTATATGTGCATTCAGAACGGTAGCTTCTCAGTAATGGACTGTTTCTATTATCTTCCAAACGATTAACTTGAAAATATAAAATATATATTTAAAAAATAACTAAAGATCTTGAAATAGTGTTTATCTTTCTCAACTAGGTTAATAAAAAAACTACGGTATTTGTGAATTATGAGAAGTATCTAATTAAAATATTGTTTAGATTATGCACTTGAGAAAATTTAAATACCTCAGCTAGAAATCCTGAAGAAATCCTAAATATTAGATAATAAGTTACAGTGTTTCACTCTAGGCAGGAACATTCTCACGGCCTAGACCAGGCGTGTCAAATTTGATTTCATTGAGGTCTGCATCAGGGTTGTGTTTGACCTCTGGGGGCTGGGTGGGCGTGGCCAGGTTGGGCGTGGCCAGCTCAACGTCACTCCTGTCGGGGGTGCCTGTGGTGACCCAAGTGCTCTGCCAGCGAAAACAGGCTCCTGAGCTTCGTTTTCGGCTGCCACGGCCTCCTGCAACCCTCTGCTAGTGAAAATGGAGCTCGCTGCCCTCCCGAGCTCCGTTTTCACTGGCAGAGGGTTGCAGGAGGCCATGGCAGCCAAAAACGGAGCTCAGGAGCCCGTTTTCGCTGGCAGAAGCACTGCAGGCTGGTCCTTCACTGTTTCCAGGGCGGCCCCGCGGGCCAGATCTAAGTACCCTGCGGGCCAGATCCGGCCCCCGGGGCCTTGAGTTTGACATCCCTGGCCTAGACCAATGTTTCCCAATCTTGACAATTCTCACTTAAAGCTCTGTGTGAGTCTGTGCATGTCACACACGCTTTGCAAATGAAAGGGTGGGATAAAAGCCCCTTCAATAAATTATCAGATTGGCCCAAGGTCACTCAGTGAACTTCATGGCTCAGTGCAGATTGAAACTTGCACAATGTTCCAGGAGCTGTTCTATAGAACGACCCGATTTTTAATGTGGAATTTTTTTCCAGAGGCATACACTTCTTCTGTTTTGTTTTTTAAATCCTTCAAAACTGTTATACGAGAATTTTTTTAAAAAATCGAGACATTATTTGTAGGACATCGGTAATCCACGGCTCTCAGCTGCCTTTCAACCCTACAAGAATTTAAAGGAAGGAATAAGGATTTCTGACATCTTGCTCTGTGTTATAAAACAGTTGTCCATGGTTTTTTCAGTTCCAGTTCCTTTCATGAAGTCAAGAGAAGGAAGGAAAAAAAGTGGCAAATGGAGAAGAGAGGGAAGAAACTCTGGGTGTTTAGAGTGGAGGAAGGAAATGTTTAACTATGATTTGCTTTCAGAGAAGATACCATGCAGAGTTGCTCAACAGTAGCATGAATGCAAAATGTTATTCCTTCCTAACCCATTTGGTATATTCTTTTACCTGTTAGTCCATTATAAGAAAGAATACATTCATTTTTACCTACTTACAATACTTCTTGACTGATCAAAAACCAGCATTCCTGTGAACAGTTTATAACCCCATTAAAAATAGTGCTTATATTTGAAAAACCAACAAAGAATACAACACAATAAGCTCTGAGCTGAAGAAGCTTCTTGGATGAGAAGTGAAATGTCTTCAAAGAAAAACAAGGAAGTCCAGTTGCCTCTTGAAAAAGCACCTTTGGGACAACCATGACCTGGATGACTGAGAATCTCCACAGACAATAAGCAGAAATATTTGGAAAATGAGACAGGGGGAATTAGACTGACAAAAGTAGTGTTGTGGCATTGCAGTACAAGCCCACACCTTTTCTGTGTGCATTGCGATGTTGCATGCATATCTCCAAGGGGTACAACTTATGACATAGTACCGCAATACTAGTTTTGTCATTGCGACAAAACAGAAGAATCCTGTGGATACTGCTGACAACCATTCGCAGTTAATGATAGGGATAAAAAACTTTATGGCCAATCCTCACATTTACAATTTTCACAGTTGTCTACAGCAAAGGAAAGCTGAAACAACATCATAAGCACAGTCGCAGTTTCACTTTGCTTAATGGTCAACTGTGGTCACTAAACAACGACTAACTGTAAAAGCAACAGCAGCAATAATAATAAATTCTGCTGTAAATATAGTCACAGTAATAACAGGAGCAATAAAGAATGTGATGGTCTAGAAGCATCCATTAAAAAAAATCAGCCCAAGGTTTGCAATATATATGCTTTTGAATCTTTTGAGGGAAGACGCTCTAGAAATGGGGCCCTATCCATGAAAACCCCTTTCTCTTAATGCCACAACACCGTCCTTAACTTGTTTGGCAGGAGAACAGCTGTAGGTCTTCAAATGAAGATCTTAGGTAGATATGGAACATGAGGCCCGGTTAGATAGTCTGCTTTATAGGGTTAAAGACAGTATTTCTGCAATCAGCCGCTAAGGTCTGTATCTATTTAACAATTTTGCAAAGGCGATAGAATCTCAAGCTAGTGGACTATACAATTTCCATCCAGATATGAGTGCCAGTTTTAGTACCCTATGTAGAAAATAATGTTTAAAAATTGCCTGTGCAAGTAAAAAGATATACACACTTATAATCTTTCAAGTCATGCTTGTTTTGTAATTGCAGACAATCTTATTTACTGGCAAGTTAGGGCTGTCTTAACAGCATTATGGGCCCCGGGCAAAGCAGTGTACTGGGGCCCCTAGGACAGGAATACTCACAGGAATAAAAATGTAAATGGTTAATAAAATGAAACATATATTTATTTTATTGGTACTTCCAACAAAATCGGTGTTGAAACATTAAAAACATACGGGCTCATCTCATCATTTACGGGAAAAAAATCAGTGTTAATTTCTATTAATGCATGTTAGTATTAATTAAAAAATGCAGTAAAATGTAATAAATATGTTGCTGTATTTATATGATACAAGGTGCATTGAAGGGTTAACATACACAGATTAGTATGGGGCCCCTATGCTCGTGGGGCCCACGGGCAAGTGCCCATCTGGCCCATGCGTTAAGACAGCCCTGTGGCAAGTATTTAAAAATGTGACACCACCACCACCACCATTGTCCTATGGATGTAGATCACACTTATGTCTTAATCTGAGATACAAATACTTGCTTAAAAAGCATGTTTAGAACATGCTGGAATTATTAGAAGCCCTGCTTCTCCTTGTATGCCAGACTCTTGTTTTGGTCTTTCCATTGGGCAGCCGTGGTGTGTGTGTGTGTGTGTGTGTGTGTGTGTGTGTGTGTGTGTATACACAAATCAGTGCTGACTATGGCAACTGCCTGGTGAAGTCCTTTGCAGTTTTCTTGGCAAGACTTCAGAACTGCTTTGCTCTTGCCTTCTTCCTAGGGCTGAGACAGTGACTGCCAAGATTATTAACTGGTGTAATGCTTAAGGCAGGACTAGCATTCACAGTCTCTTATTTTTTTTTAGCTTGGTGCCTTAACAATGCACCAAACTGGCTTCACTAATACTATTAAATAGTCTTATTTATTTATTTATTTTTAAAAAAAATCTCTAAAAGTAAACCAGTACACTGTTTCCTTAAATTCTAAATGTAGCTACTTATTAGTAGTAAACCAAACCAATATAAAAATTTCTGTCTCTTTATTTCCATTTTTTCCAGCAAAGCCTTTTTCTTCTTCATTACAATTCAATGAGCTCAGTATTGCTCTAATAAATAATTTTGTTCAACCACAGACAAAATGAACAACAATAGCAACAACAAACCATTTACAATGGAAGTTAATTCTTGGGGATAGAAAACACTCAGACTTTAGCCCCCAAGTATAATTATAGTATATCAGAAGAAGATAAAAAAAAAAGAAAAGAATATAAGACATTGGAATGGCTTTATTGTCATGCAATTAGTGCAAGTCAGTAATTTTGAAAATATTCCTTGATTTTGAAAGGGGTGGAGGGAATATAATGACACACTCAGATAACTGCAGCTATCAGAGGAATGAATTTTACAGCAAGAAATGCTCCTAAAGTCAAAATGTAATGTAAGTATTTTACATAGGATATAAACCAATAATTAAAGCAAGACTAATTACAACTAAGTAAATCCCTGAGGTAATAACTAACACCATGAACCTCAGCAGAAACACCTTGGATATGTTAAAGTTTCAAATTTAACATAGGATTTTAAATCTAAGAAAAACAGCTTTTCAGCTATTTCTATCTCCCTGGATGGGCCTATCTGTTAATCCCAGTTGGGCTATACTAGCTGGTTAATGGTGAAATATGAAAACCAATTTCAAAGCATCCACTTTCTAAATGGTTGAAGACCAGGTAATAATTTCTAAAATACTGTTTTGCATACCAGCTTTCAAAGTAATTTACCATTCTCATGTCAGAATAGTAGTTTGCCCCCAAATTTAGGAGGAGAAACCTTAGTGCAAAAACTACTTTTATTTCGTATGGAGCTGCTATCCAAAATCCAACATGATATTTGATAGACTTCTGCTTACACAGCTGGCTATCCCCTCCTATCCTTTATTATACCTAAATCTATTCTTGAAAGTTTCTTTCTTCTCCAAGGAAGTCTCTCAGCTTCTGTGGGCACCTTCAACAAGAAGAGAAGAATCCATTTGTTGTTATTTGGCAGCATGGATAATTAATGCTGTCTATTTTTTCTGCTTCTGTCCTATTTTATTATATAACGATTATTCTTAATCTTGATGTTATGTTTGGTTGTGATATTTTTATTGTACATCACACTGGCGCCTGTTAAGTGGTGGTGGTGATCTATAAATAAAATAAATGAGCACATCTGGAACACAGTCATCTTGTTAAAAGACCTTCTGACAGAAAGGGAGCAAACGTCTTCAAGGGATAGTTAGCCATACTATGTAAAACTACTACAACTGGACTGGGGCTAGTGACTTCCTTATAGTTGCTTCCCTATTTTTGTGTCTGCCTCATTGATGGAATTATCAATAATGGGATGTCAGCAGCTTCCTTTGAAACCCTCATTCTATTTTTCTACTGCATCCTCCATCTTTATTTTTTTCCTTACCACAGCAATTCTGATAAGGAGCAAAGAAGAGATAGCAGCATGCTATTGCCCCTTTGTGCTAGAGATGTCTCTCTGGGATCACTCTAGTGTCTCCTAACCTAACCTACACAATGTCAATTTGAGGTTGGACGTTATATGAACATTATATTGCTCTGAATGGGCTTTGGAATATGGGGAGTTGAATTTGCCTGACATCCAATTGAAGCATATTGCAAATGAAAGGAAGAAAGGTAACTGCAGATAAATTGCTATCCAAAGAACTCAATATCAACCAGAACTTTAATTTTGTTGTTGTTGTTGTTGTTGCTGGCCTTTTCATTTGGAGCAGATAAAACACAAGGAACGTCTTTCATTTTCACTTTCGTGTGTTGCAGCTCAGGGTTCCATTAATACTTCCCTTTCCCCCATGCGCTATGCTGTGCTCTAGTTTGCAGTCAGTTCATACTGCACTGATGTATATTTCATTGCCCAAGGCTTAATTTTGATTTATTGTCCATCCATAAATTAGAAAAATATGCTCTGGAATTCCATCCCGCTGAAAAGCTGTGCCTGATGTCAGGGGACTGGGTGATATTTAAGATGTCAGAAATACATATTGGATTAGCGTGCTTTGTTTCCCCACAACAGCAGGTGTTTAATCATAGCTGATGGCTGAAGTTAAATGCATTAGGACAGCATCAGCCAAGAAGATGGAGTTTTTCTAAACCATATAAACTCCAGATAAATAACTCAAAACTAATTGTGTGGCCACATCTTAGATACATTTTTATTTACTTAATATATTAAACCATGAAAATAGCCTCTGGCACTTAACTTTCCATTTACGATCCTGCGTAAATGCCTTATATTAGTAAGTGGATGCGTCTTCAAACACTGCTGCATTGCCCTTTCTTGGTTAGCAATGGATTTTGATATTTCATAGTAGCATTAAAAAGGGAAAAAAAATAGGAATTCATCACTTACATAAGGATGGTAGGAAGTTTTTTTTTTTTTTTTTAGCATTTTTATTTGTTCCTCTTAGAAAAAAATTTGGGTATAAATACTGAGTTTGGTAATGTTAATAGTAGATCAAATATGATACATGCAATGAATTCTCAAGGGTTTTAGCATTTCTATTTGTTCCTCTAAGAACAACATTTGGGTATAAATACTGAGTTTGGTAATGTTAATAGTAGATCAAATATGATACATGCAATGAATTCTCAAGGGTATTCTTTTAAAAATGTTGAGTGTTTCTTTGTTGCTGTTATGGTAGCTGTTTTGCTTATGTTAATCAGCATTCTCTGTGTATAGAAAAATGATCAGTCCTGGTCTTGAACAATTTAGCTGGAGGCCGGAGAGAAGCAGCTTAGGAGAGCAAACATTTTCAAGGTCAACCGGTGAACTGTAACAAGCCAGCAAGATTCATGGCAAGAATGGTATATTTTGACACAACAGCGATTTGATTAAAAGAAAAAGTAATGGGTTTAAACAGTCACTATGAGGATGTAGCCAGACTTTGTTAGCTTTTCACAAATTACTTAACAAGCCAGTGATGAAACTGGAAATAGGACTATTTTATATAAAGAAAAGGAGACAATATTACTTTGCAGCACCACTAATAAGGGTAGTCTTTTCAAGTATGCATCCAATGTCATCATTTTCCCATACGTTATAATGTTAGAGGGTCTCTAAGACCATCCACTTAGAAGTTCCATTATAATCAATGCTGTCAATAATTTTTTTTTAAAATCATTTTTTTTCAAGAGAGGATTCTTGGACAAAATGCGTTGTTTATCCTGCAATCGTTCTGAATTATTATTATTTTTAATTCAAGATTTCAATTCAATAATTCAAGATTTTAGATTGTCAACATGCACCAAAAGGTTTAAGAGTGGGAGAATCAAGGAAGTTTTCATGTCTGACTTCATATATGGTAATGTACACTGTGATATAGTAGAATGATATTTTCTCTACCCTGAGTTTGTGAGAAAACACATGTGTAGAATGCTGATGAAGCTCAAAGCAGAATAGTAAAATAAAAAAAAAGAGTTTGGATAAAAGATGAAATATCACTTCCCTTTCCATTGTTGTCGTGGCTTCTAGAGTTCAACAAGCAGGATACTCAGAGAACAGTAAGTTAAGCAGAAAAATAAGCCTATGTGTAGCTCTCACTGAGCCTTACTACTGAGATACTCTTTCTTTCCCCGTAGTTAAGTAGAAAAAAGAGATTATCTCTGCAATATTCTAAAGGCCTTTCTTCACATGTGCCTAACCATTGTATTAAAATGCCTTGGAACTCCTTTTCTTCTACTGTTTCCATACTTAAATCACCCTTACTTGTATTAATGCTGAAGTAGTGTTTTCCCTTTTAAGCCAATAGCATCCAATGACAGCTGCAAAGTTTGTAAATCTGTTTTATTCTCCACCTGTTATGTCAGGGGTGAAAAAGAATGATGACTCATGAATAAGATCAAAACTGTACTTCTTGGTCATTTCAAACTGAAATGCCCTCTCCTCATCCAATCAGCTTAATATGCCATTATTTTGCTGTTATCTCCATAAAGAGCCGAACATATTAGACAGAAAGCACCAAAATATCCTGCCTACCATTTGTGGTTTGGCATTAAAATGGAGTAATAGAAAAATAATGCAACAGTTAAAAGAAGTGATAGTGAAATATTATAATATGGAAATGATTGGATCAAGTACCCTTCCCTTCCACATTATCTTCTAAACAGAGCACATGGAAATCAACATGTCTTGCCTATAATAAGGAAAAGAAGAGAATTCCAAGTAAGAATGGTACATGAGATGGCTTCCTTTGTAAGTTTTTTTTAAATAAAACATATTTATGAATGAAGGCAAATATACGTGTCCTAGTAATAAACATATTTATTACAGAAATTACCAGAAAGGCATAGAGATATGTAATAAAATGGAAGTGGAAATACATTTTTAAAATTCTGCTTAAATTAGGGAAAGAAATTAAAATAAAACAATAAAATGTCAATACTAGAGTGCAAAAAAATTAATTAAAACCAATCACAACATGATAACACTATTTTGCAAAGGTATAAAAGAAGAACATGTTCAGTTTTAAAATAGAGTAATATAAAATGTCAAAATTTAATCAGAATTGTGAATTACATTGTCATGTTTCTATTCAGGTTAGGTAATAATTGCTTGTTTCAGTATCTGTTTCCTAAATATACAAGCTCCGAAACAGAATCTGGCAGCTTTAAAGAAGAGACATCATTGTATGGTGTGCCAGTAGAAATGAACCTGTCTGGTCTTCAGGGGAATTGATTTAGAGGTGGAGTTCAGTACAAGTGACAAATTTCATCATAAAATCAGCAGTACAGCAACAGATGACCCACTGTTTCAATAACTCTTGAATGATACAGATAGTCTCTCTATACCAGAGGTCTTCAAATTTGGCAACTTTAAGACTTGTGGACTTCAACTCCCAGAATTCTGGGAGTTGAAGTCCACAAGTCTTAAAGTTGCCAAGTTTGGGGACCCCTGCTCTATACAGTGAATACACTGTTTTCTCCCTTTTAACAATTCTGAAGGTAGTGTGTTAAACTGGCTTAAGCTAAAGGCACTAAGAAGATTTTATAATTTTTAAATAAAATTTTATTGGGACAAAAGGAGGAAAACCTAGGGTTTTCCTTTCAAAGGAAGTGAAGTTCCTAGAATTATCTCTCTTTCATATGGATATCTATTGTTTACTGTTTGACAACTTTTTTTAGTTTGGATAAAACCCAAAGAAGGTAGAATATTATCAACAATATTTTGCCATTTTGCCTCCATGGTAATCTTTCAAGTTGAGTGCAAATTATTTCATGGTATCGGTGAAACTAAATCTTCAAGGAATAAGGTTACCTTAAGTCAGTAGGCGATAATATCTACACAAAATCATGTTTGTACTAAACTAAAACTTTTAATCAACGAGTGGCATGCAAGGGACCCCAAAGATAGCCCTCAAAAGCAGGTTAAACTCCTTCCAGAAGAGAGCTGTCCTAGCACAGGTCTTTGTCCTATGTAGCATACAGACTCTCATTTTGGAAAAGAACTTAAGTCACACACCTCTGGAAGGACTGCACTACAATATCTCTAGAGGAGGACACCCATACATCTGAACATTGAATGTTCTATCTTACATCCACTGATCTTCCAACCATATTTAATTAAATACGTGAAGAAAACCATAATTTTGGCTTTCAGAACATTTATAATCAGCTCTTTTTCAGGATAGTAGGAAAAAATCTCTGGGATTCCCTGAAGAAATCCCAGGAATAAGTCCTAAGCTAAGAATGAAAGAATAGCCTATCATTTACATGTAAGAAGGTATGAACCTGTCTATTAGCCATTACTCTAGGTGAAAGCTATAATTAGAAACTGCTTGGACCAATAAGTTTATGTAGAAGTTAAACAAAACTCCTGCTTTAAGTCTTTGTTTATAAAAATTGAACATGTATAATCTGAGGATTCAATGAATTATCATGCAGATGTTTTTGTATAAGTCCTAAATAAGGGCAAGAAGCTGATGGATTATTATAGGTGCTTCAAGCCTTCTCCATAATATAACCCAGTGTTTTTCAAAACTGGCAACTTTGACAAATTTGGAGAACTTCTTCAAGATATTCAACTATCTTCCAACTTCAAAATCAAATCTCAGTCATAATCCAGACATCTATACCCACTTTCTTTAACTTGGTGTCCTTTTGATATGTTGGAATTTGTATCATGGCCTGTTAAGTTGAAAACAATACATGTCAATTAATACTACATTAAATAGTACTACATATAGTTATAGGATAATTACTAAAATATGATAAATACTAATTTTAATATTTCTATTTTAGCTATTCTTCACTCAGGCTATTTGTGATACAAAACACATTAGTCCATAATGAGGACAATTTCTGTCCTCATGCCTTTGATAAGATATAATTGAATAGAGAGTGGAACCCCCAGATGTTTAATAATTATTTAGAAATAAGGGAAGATTTATTTTATTTGTAGTACTTAGCCCTACCAATGAATAATTTCTGAGGTGATTTATTATAGATCACAGACTTAATAAATCAACAATAAAACAATAAAAGAACAGTGCTTAAAACAACTGCAGCATAAAAGTACAACGGATGTTCGTCTGATGCCCAGAAGGCAAGATTATGGGTAAGAGAATCCTCAAGCAGATATCGCAACCAGAAATATCTATAAAAAATACTATAGTACTGCTCACAGTTGTTCCTGTTTTATATTTTTTAATTGCAATAAAGCTTTTTTTGGAACATTCCGCACATGAAAATAATGCTTACACATCGTTTGGTTGTTTTGTACCTGATATTTTTCCTTCCAGAGATTCCACAGAATCTTTCTTCACTTTTTAAACCTCATAAGCAGGGAGTGAAGGGCATTCCTTATTCTTTATGCTGTAATGGAGCATAAATTTGTAATCACGTACATAGTGTCAGATCCTTTCAGATATCCAGGGGGGCCTACACCAGTTTTAATTTCTGTGAATTTAGGATAGGTGCAAATTTTAAAAAATGGTGACACATGAAAACAAAACAAGATACCATATAAAGAGTGAGACACAATTTTAATGCTGTTTAACTTACAGACATGAATAAATGCTAATTCTAAATGCTATTCCTTGTTGGGATAAGTTATGCAAAATGCAATCAAGGTTATTTTTTAATCAATCTGAGGGAGATATAATCTCCTTTAAAAAGTTATTCTGTCTGGTTCTGACACAATGGCTGCACTGAAATACTGTGGACAAATATTCAATATGTAGTATTGTTTTAAGAAATGATTTACATTTAGTTTGAAATCTTATGCTCTTCAGAATAAAGTTCCAGGCCCCCATGAGAAGTTTTGGTTTCCCCACAAGTCAGAATTTAGGCTGATAGCTCCAGACTTGGAGAGAGAAATCAAGTTAGGTGCTTAGGAAAATACAGGTAGTCCTTGACTTACAACCATAACTGAGCCCAAAATTTCTATTGTTAAATGAGACAGTTGTTAAGTGAATTTTGTCCCACATTACGATCTTTATTGCTACAGTTGTTAGGTGAATCACTGTAGTTGTTATGGTTGTAAAGTGAGTCTGGCTTCCCCATTGACTTTACTTGTCAGAAGGTTGCAAAAGGTTACCAGATGACTCCACGACACTGCAACTGTTATAAATATGAGCCAGTTACCAAGAGTTCGAATTTTAATTACGTGACCATGAGGCTGCTGCAATGGTCATAAGTGTGAAAAATGGCCATAAGTCACTTTTTTCAGCACCGTTGTATCTTTGAGCAGTCACTAAATGAAAGTTTGTAAGTCAAGGACCACCTGCATTTTTCAACACCTAACCTGAAGATAGTTTCTCAGTTACCACAAGAGCTCTGGGAAATTGAGCTGAGGTTTTGTTTGTTTGTTTGTTTGTTGTATGTATGTATGTATGTATGTATGTATGTATGTATGTATGTATGTATGTATGTTGCACGGTAGCAAGATAAAAGATGTTGTATCCTGCCCACAATACTATGTAGATTTAAACAGGCTGACTTAAATTTATTCCTTGCAATCTTTCTCTCCACACCCTCACCCCCCCCCCCAAAAAACCTCAAAAAACAGAACAGGAAGTGAATACAATATATTCTTTCCTGACTTCTGCTTTGTCAATCTGACAGTGGTGGATTTTGTTCTGTTGTAGTGTTCTGTTACAAAAATGTTCTAATGAAGATTGCTCTGTTGCTTGTGTTTTTATTCTGAAATATATCCTTTCGTCTAGTTAAATTCCAGGTTAATGTTCATTCCTTTTACATTTTTGTGTATTTTATGTAGTGTAACAAAAGCCCTGGTTGCAGGTCTTCAAGAGCTATGATAATTAAATGTTCACCTTTATTATTAATATTATTATTATTAATTTTCACTTGTGCAGACTGAAGAAAATATTTGTGAGCACATCTCATTAGGACAACAGTTTGTACCTATGTCCCTGTACTTTGTTCTGACATAATTGAAAAGTCCTGAGCATTATGTTTAATTCAGGAAATGAAAACTTGTTCTATTCATGTTTAAACTACTTAAAGGATTAAACATATTAGGCTGCATTAATTTATAATATGCAATGATTTTTCATTTCTCTATTGGTGTCTTCACCCAACGTGTAGCTATCAATCCATAATTAAAGCCTTTATGAACACTTATGTAAAACATAGGTTGGAATACATAACTCCAGCATTATCCACAAAAGAAGCATGTTTTGGATCCATACATTTGTTCCTAGATGGATCATCATCTAACAAAAATTCTCATTCATTATCTGCCTCCAATGCCAATTCCATCTTGAAGAGAATTAGGAAAGCAGCCCTGATTTTGAGGGACAGCAATGCCCAAATAGACCGTCTATGGCTGCGAGCTGCTGTTTTCCTCCTTTATTTATGTTTTTTTATCATTGCTCAGCTCAGCCACACAAGGCAAATTGTATTTAATAAATTAGCCTAATGGATTCCGCAAGTGGTTTGTGAGTGCTATGTTTCCTCTAGTTAAGGAAAACATTTATATTCCTCTTCTCCTTGGCTTTCTTGCCAGAAAGGGTAACTAGAGGGCAGGGACTCGGAACAGAAGGGGGTGCATGTGTGTGTGTGTGTGGGGGGGTGTCAACAGCTTTCTTCCCTTGGCCAAGGGGGGAAAATCCACTTCAGTCACAGGGGAGGCCTGTGGGCAGTGGGAGGGGGAAAGAGGGAGACTGAGCTGCTGGCCTTTCTTCCCTCTTGGGAGACTTGGCTGCCCCAGGCTGAAGGATCTACCACAGCTTTTTCTTAACAGAGACACTCACCACCCCCTTGCCAGTGTTGAACATTAAACTCCACCAACGGGGCCTCTTTAACAGCTCCCCATGAAATAATAATTCATTATGCTGCTAGGAGGGAAGAAAGGGAGTGTAAGTATCTTGATGGGATTAGAGAAAAACCCCTGCAGAGATGATTTAGTAGCCGTGATAATTCACTTAATAGGAGCCTAGGGTAAATTGCCAGACATTGAAATGTAACTGAACCAGCCTTGGAAGGATGCACTATAGGGCTGCATGGGTAGGATAACAGGCTTCATTAGCAATATTTAAGAGATTCCATATATGAATGAGTAATAAAAAAGCAGAATTATTTCATCCACCCCTTCATGGTGGCCTTTAACTTTATCTGTCTGAATATCAAATTGGAAATGGCACGATAGCAACATATTTTGGAAACTGTTCTTTTAGCTGTTATTTATATGGTTGGTTTAGTTTCTCATTTGTTAACCTTTCAAAAGGAATATCTCTAAAACATGCATAACTGCACAATTGGACTTTGAACGAAATTGCGCAGAGAAAGGTAATAGCATAGATCCAACTGCCCAAAACAGAAGGTCTTTTTTCTATTATATTTGGGATCTTGGAAATAATCTATTTTTGTAAGCAGTGTAAACTTCGGACCAGAATCATAGGGGCAGCATTTCTTATTACCTGAAGTTACAGATCTTAGATCCCAATCAAAATAGTAAAATGTAGCAACTAATTTCCATGTTAAGTTGCTTACAAGAAAAAATGTTTACTTCTATGATTGAAGGAAGTTAGCGTAACTAATGAACAAGTCAGAAAGGAAGCCGTTAATGAAAGCCTGCCTGATCAATACCAAACTTTTAAATCATTGTTGTTGTTGTTGTTGTTAATATTCAACACTTCTTTATGGAAATGGAAACCATTATACCTTAAACAAATGGATAGTAGGCTTGAGGAAGAAATGCATAGACATAAAACACAAATTCTGCTTACAAGGTATTTGACGAAGAGGATTTTTCTTCTAAAGGATTTTGTATTTTTGAAATAGAAACAAACATCAGCATTGGCAATGGTGAGAGGGCTCACATTTAATGTTTTAAGGAATGGGGAGGAGATGAGCCCCAGATAATGATGCCAAGTAGTCTGGAAAGAACTGAAGACTTCACCCCTCTTCCTCAGTAGTAGCTCTGCCACTGTAGTATTACCCGTAGAAGAAAGATTTCCCTTTGGCTCTGTTTTAGGTGGGGAGGAGGGAAACAGTGAAGAGTGAAAGCAGAAGACAGTGAAGAGCAGTACCTTTTATTTTCTAGAGCCAGTCTAGATATTCAGCAAAGCATGAAGTAGTTTGCTCTATTTGTGATTGACTTTAGAAGGTTCAGAATTTTCTCTTCTCTTCTTTTTTGTAGATCAGGGGTCCCCAAACTTGGCAACTTTAAGACTTGTGGACTTCAACTCCCAGAATTCTCTAGCCAGCTATGCTGGCTGGAGAATTCTGGGAGTTGAAGTCCACAAGTCTTAAAGTTGCCAAGTTTGAAGACCTCTGGTGTAGATCAAGGCAAGCTACTGGAGAAAGGAGATGGCCTCTATGTTTTCCTTTTCCCACTGAGTTGGCTGCAAGAGTCAAAGAGTACTAGCTTGAAGATATTATGCTCTTGCTTTTACATCATCAGAAGTGATGGAATAACATTTAGCCACATAGTTTTTCCCATAACAAGGAGCTTGAGGCATGTCTGAAAAGAAAATACAGGCAAAGCAGGTGGAGGAACCAGTTGACTCTAACTGGTGTCCTCTGGCAGAACTTCCTGGCTGGAATCATCAGATGGTTGAGGACTCTACCCTTGGCAACAATGTTAGATGGGGGAATGGATACCCCCTTAGCTATTCTATTGGTGACAGAAAAATATATGTTCATGTACCAGCCATTTTGCAGTTCATTCAAGGATAGCTCCATAAATCATTTTCATCAAGCATTTTATATTTTCTATCCATGTTGTATTCTTGGTAAAATACAGTAGTGATTTACCATTGCCTTCTCCGGTGCAGTATGTTGATGCCTTTGTCATTATCACTAAAGTGATCATCTACCTTTAATAACTTCCTACATTGCTGCTGTCCAATAAAGGTGGCTGCTTGGTTTAGTTGGGCATCTGGGATGTACCTCATGCCTTGGGTGGGATTATATACTCTTAATTTACACTCTTCATAGCTCTTCCTTTATCTATCTCAGCAACATCTCACCATGATGAGGTGATACAGCAAGACTTGGCGGAATTATAAAAGTGAATTGTATTGGAAATATACTTTCAGCAAATTGTTTTGCAATGAATAGAAGCAGAATGCTTTCTCCAGAGTATTACTGAAACTCATGCATTACACTGAAGAGTATAAAACTGTGAGATGAATTAATTCAGGTTCAAAAGCCTGGGATACAGCTACAACTGGTTTCCAAAAGTTATCAAATATGAATATGATAAAATGGGATAATTATTTAATAGCAATAGCACTTAGACTTGTATACCGCTTTACAGTGCTT
>QLTV01002120.1:0-16779 GCA_003457575.1 Thermophis baileyi
GGAATGGAATAGAATAGAATAGAATCAGAATCAGAATCAGAATAGAACAGAACAATAGAAAATACAACAGAATACAGAATAGAACAAAAATTAGAATAGAATAGAATAGGCACTAGCACTTAGATTTATATACCGCTTCACAGTCCTCTCTAAGCTGTTTACAGAGTCAGCATATTGCCCCCAACAATCTGGGTCCTCATTTTCCCAACCTCGGAAGGATGGAAGGCTGAGTCAACCTTGAGCCACTCAGAATCGAACTCCTGGAGTGAGCAATGAGTTAGCCTGCAGTACTGCATTCTAATCACTGCGCCACCGCGGCTCTTTGTGAATATATTCAATTGTTTGTAGTATTTAAGCTAATCAGGCTTCCCCTATAAGAGTTAACCAAAATATGATTTTAGTCACACTTTGGAACTTGGATTTTACTATTGCAGAGGCAAGAATGACCTAACTGTTTATACGTTCTACAGATAAGGTTGTAGCTGAAAAAGAGGCAACTCCAGGGTTGGTGTTGTATCACAAGCAATTAAAGATCCTGATGATCCAGTGCAAGGTAGGTTTGTGTGTGTACATGTGATATTCTTACTCCTTTTTTAAGGCAGATGGGCTCCCAAAATGCATGCTGTTTCCATTTCATCTGAGAGATGAGGAAAGAGAATGGCAGTCAAATGCAACGTTTATAGCATTTCTTTGGTTACGCTGTCCCTCATCACAGCTGTTCTTAATAAAATCTTATCAACCCAATCCCTGAGTCTTCTCTGAAGGGCGTCCATAGGTTTCCTAAGTTGCCCTTTACAAATCAAAATGAGTGGTTTTTTTAATTGGAATCTAACAATGCCAGGATGCTGGATCCTATATTACCGTATTTTTCAGAGTATAAGACACACTTTTTTCCCTCCTAAAAGAGGCTGAAAATTTGGGTGCGTCTTATACTCCGAATGTAGCCCCGCCCACTCGCCGGCCCCTACCCTTCGGCCTCCGTGCGTCCTCTTCCTGGCTGCAGAGATTGCCACTGACAATGGCTTGTGTTTTTGGGCTCTGCGCGTTGCATTTTCTGCCTCCAAACGCTCGCGCGGTGCCCAAAATGGCTACCCGGAACAGCTGCTGCCTTCTCTTACCCCTTCCCCGCTTTGCCTGCTTTAGTCACTGGAGCTCCCTCTGAGGATCAGCTGTGCTTTTGAAGCTGTTTTTCAGCCCAAACATGAGCTAAGCGATCTTCTGTGCTTTGCCTGCTTTTCTAATCAGCTGTGCTTTAGAAGCACAGCCCCAACCTCAAAACCAGCGAGCGAACGAATGTGCTGAAGCTGACCAGGCTAAGGACTAGCCAGATGAATACCTGGTAGGCAGAATTTTTTTCCTCCCCAAAAACTAAGGTGTGTCTTATACTCTGAAAAATACGGTAGTTTCCACCTAAGCTTCTTGCAATGGAATCATTCCTGATGAGTTTGTAGATTTTGCTCAGCTTTTGTGTGTGTGTGTGTGTGTGTGTGTGTGTGTATTCTCTCCCCTCTTTTCCCTTTCTAGGAAGGTTGGGTTGGAGTCAGATCTGTTATACATAAAAAGAAATTGACAGCAACCGACTTCTACAACGGCTACCTACATTCTTGGTCACAGAACAATTCTCAAACGGCTCTCAGGAACTGCCGGTTTCAGACACTCAAGCTGACCACAGTGAAAAAGAAGCCGAAAGGTTCACCAAATGTGCAGAATAATTGCGATACAGTTTTCAGTAATGCGTGAAAGTACTAACTCTGTATGAAAAGCCAAATTGGAAGCATCTCAGCTTGTCCCAGATTTGACCGATGGAAAAGAGTGATGGGAGAAAATAAACAATCATAAAGACAGTGCTGTGCAGCTGATATTGTGGAGTGGACAACACAAAGGACTAGTAACCTGGAGAGTGTGTTTATTCTTTGTATTTAAAGCTTCAAAACACTCTCAGCCTTGCATGTCTGATTTTTCAGGAGCCGTACTTTCTGCTTCTGGATCCACCTTTTTCCAACTTAAAATACAGTTGAGCAGGATTAACTAAGTTAAGGATACACGTGTTATATTATTGAACAATAAATGATTTTTGTACATGTTTGCGTAGGCGTGTCACACAAATCGTTGCAACGGCTGCTATTTTAGAATGCTGACTTGTGTAATATTATTGGTTGCCCTTCAGAATCCAGAATCAAGGTGAGAATCCAAGAATTCCCAATAAGTAAACTTTTTTGAAGAAAAGCTAAGAAGAATTGTAACCAGTGGGGATAGACACGGCTGGACACAGAAGTGTTATTCAGCCCTCACCAACATCTCCTTTTGCAACTTTTTCCTGCCCTATCTAATGGACTGCCCTTTGTTGCAACGGTTTTTGCAGGAGTCAAAGTTGCTATTACGTTGTTTTTCACTTACACCCACAGCCACTATTGCAATGAACCCCATCCAGTGAGAAAGGCAAACTCCTGAATGAATGATACTGTGCCTTCAATAACCGTCATATAATTAGATCTCATTTTCCACCCTTTAGTAATGGTATGTGGGAATGACCTTGGGAGACGGGTGCAGCCACAGGAACTGTCAGATAAGAGGCAGCTTAGCCCACAGAAGGAATGGGGAGTGGCGAAAGTCTCAAAACGGACCCTCCCTAGTTTCTTGAGCCATAAAGGGGAAGGAAGAAATGGACTTTCAGACTTGCAAAATTGTGTGAAAGTATACAGTAAAGTAGAATTAGTTCATCTGGGTGTCTGGACTGCCTTACAAGTCTGGTACCTCCCTACTCTAGATGAGGAGTCTCCAAACTTGGCAACTTTAAGATTTCAATTTTAACTTTAAGACTTGTGAACTATTGTAACCAGCTTGCCCTCCATTGACAACCCATATATTGCACAGGTCAGAAAGAGGGTTGAGACGCAGCTACAGAACATTGCATGCCAAAACAACTAGGCACAGAGACAGGTTTCCCCCCCCCCATGCCATCCCTTTGCTGAACACCCAATTCCCACAGTGCTGTCTTATGTCCAAGTATATTTACCCATGTAGTATGGCTGTATTAACAAAATAACAGAGTTGGAAGGGACCTTGGAGGTCTTCTAATCCAATTCCCTGTTCAGGGAACTCTGCTCAGAAAACCTGCTGTCCCGCTGCTCAGGAAACCCTATACCATTTCAGACAAATGGTTGTCCAATCTCTTGTTAAAAACTTCCAGTGTTGGAGCATTCACAACTTCTGGAGGCAAGTTGTTCCACTGGCTAATTGTTCTGTCAAGAAGTTTCTCCTTAGTTCTAGATTGCCTCTCTCCTTGATTAGTATCCATCCATTGCTTTTTGTCCTGCCCTCAGGTGCTTTGGAGAATGACTCCCTCTTCTTTGTGGCAACCCCTGAGATATTGGAAGACTGCTATCATGTCACCCCTAGTCCTTCTTTTCATTAAACTAGACATACCCAATTCCAGCAACCATTCTTTGTTTTAGCCTCCAGTCCCCTAATCATTTTTGTTGCTCTTCTCTGCACTCTTTCTAGAGTCTCCACATCTTTTTTACATCGTGGCGACCAAAACTGGATGCAGTATTCCAAGTGTGGCCTTACCAAGGCATTATAAAGTGGTATTAACACTTCCCGTGATCTTGATTCTATCCCTCTGTTTATGCAGTCTAGAACTGTGTTGGCTTTTTTGGCAGCTGCTACACACGGCTGGCTCATATTTAAATGGTTGTCCACTAGGAGTCCAAAATCCCTCTCACAGTTACTACTGTTGAGCCAGGTACCACCTGTACTCTACCTGTGCATGTGTTTTTTCTTGCCTAAATGTAGAACCTTTTATTCTTCTCATCTGTTCCACTACCTTGTCTAATTGGTATCATTATCCTGATTATTATTACTTTGTTGTTTTGCATGTACGCTAGAGGTAACCCCCCCCCCCAAAGTAAAAATTTAGCAAAACAAATCTTTATCCGGCAAGCAATTTGCATATATTCCTTTATTTTGCGTATTCTCTCTCCCATCCTTTGTTAACTTTGTATAACATTTAATCATTTACAGAAACGCAGGGCCATAATTATGTAAATAGATTATTAATGCTTTAGCTTTTTTTTCAGAAATAGGCCAGCAATATTTTTAAACATATTCTAAAACTGGTGTTGGTTCAGAACAGCAAATTTTAACTCGGAAGGCATTTACCGGTGGCCTGGGCTGAGGGCCCATCTCTATTGGCAGATATGTGGCCAGGTGAAAGCATTTGCAAAACATTTAAAAAAATAAAGATGGAAATTTATCGTCTTTAATTTTATTGCTGAATTCAAGAATTTCTTTCAGGAAGTAAATCATGAATGCTGCTGTCATTCAACTTGTTAAGCCAAAGTCAAAGAAATAGCATTGTGGTTTAACATAATGTGCAAACTCAGCCAATGGTGGTTTATTCAACATAAACCCTGTTTAGCATACCATTGATGAGAATCCAAGCCTAGAGATGCTATGATTCTCCAGGAATCTTGGCTTTTAATACCCCAAAGGCAAATGACATCGATTCAATTTTATACAGGTATTATTAGCTACCAGCTGCTTATTTTTTTTAAAGTACAATTTAAATGCCTCCAATCTGGTACAGGTAATCCTCGACTTACGACCACAATTGGGGCCAAAATTTCTACTGCTAAGCAATCCAATTTTACGACTTTTTTTGCCATGGTTGTTCAGTGAATCACTGCAGTTCTTTGGTGAATCATATGATCATTAAGTAAATCCAGTTTCCCCCCTGGATTTTGCTTGCCGGAAGCCAGCTGGCAGGGTCACAAATGGTGATCATGTGATCCCACGGATGCTACAACCATTGTAAATACATGCCGCTTGCCAAGTGCCCGAAGTTTGCTCGCACGACTGTGGGGATGCTTCTACAGTCGTAAATGTCAGTGCCATTGTAACTTTTAATGGCCTCTAACAAATGAGGGACGCTGTGGCTCAGTGGCTAAGATGCTGAGCTTGTCGATCAGAAGGTCGGCAGTTCAGCGGTTCGAATCCCTAGCACCATGTAACGGAGTGAGCTCCCGTTACTTGTCCCAGCTTCTGCCAACCTAGCAGTTTGAAAGCATGTTAAAAAATGCAAGTAGAAAAATAGGGGCCACCTTTGGTGGGAAGGTAACAGTGCTCCGTGCGCCTTTGGCATTTAGTTATGCCGGCCACATGACCACGGAGACTTCTTCAGACAGCGCTGGCTCTACGGCTTTGTAACAGAGATGAGCACCGCCCCCTAGAGTTGGGAACGACTAGCACATACGTGCGAGGGGAACCTTTACCTTTACCTTTAACAAATGGGTTGCAAGTTGAGAGCTACCTGTATCTTCCTGGCATGAGGGACCAACTTCCATGCTACTTGGGAATTAATATGATGGAAGTCAACACACCTGGATGGTATGAGATCTGATCCATTATTGGCCCTTTGAAGATGCTTCTTCATTTCTCTGAGGACCTCTGAAGGCCAATGAAACACCATGAAGGACATGTTGTAAAGCATCACATAAGCAGAACCTTCCCATACCCCTTGATATTGGCAAGGATTATCTAGTTTTTTTTCTTTCTTTCTTCTTTTACTTGCTTGTCTTTTTACTGTATTTTCTTTTCTTCGGATGTATTTCTTATTACATGTGTAAAATCTTTGAATAAAAACTCAAAAAGTATTGGCAAGGATGTGTGGTATGATGTGGGGTCACCTCTAGTTCATGGGCTGGGATTCTCACAGAGCTGCCCGTTGAGAAGCAAGGGCACCAAAGCTTATTGGACTTTTTGAGGGACTCTAACTACAGGACTTTCACTTTGCCTTCTTACTCCAGTTCTCTCTCTAGAAGGGCTTGCTGGAAACCTGCTGGGCACGTTCCTTAGGGACTGGAACACGTTTTCTCGCGTGTCTCTTTCGTGACAATTGAACGTCAACGCTATGCCCACGTTGCTCTTCATAATTCTTGAAGAGCTGTCAGATGTCCCATCAAAACATCGACCCAGAGCTATTTCTTTGGCTGTCCGAGGATCTTGATCGGTCACGGTGTAGATCCCATAGTTGTGACCCAGCGGATCGAGAGGAGCCAACATCGTATATTCGCTGGAGTCATTGTTCACAGCCACAGGGAGGTGGTTGACCAGATATTCGTGCAACATGTTGTTCACGCTCTCCCTGTAACAGCTGCCCTGGGGGATAATCTTCACCAGCGTCCGGTCAACACGTTCTTGGTCGTACAACATGCCACTGCACTTGAACTCTAGACACGCCGTTGAAAGGTTAGGATGGCCCATAGAACGGATGCTCCTCACATCTCTGATGCCGTACAACTGGCCGACAGTCCGTGGATGGGTGCCCCCTGTGTTGCGAGATCTCACAATCAATTCAAGGGGCCCATTGAGCCTCACTTTAATGTAACACGCCCTGAATTCCATTGGTTTGGGCCACCAAGCCAAGTAGTCTTCCGTCCAGTTCATAGGGTCATCCTCATTAAAAGGAATGGTGTTGTAGTCATATTTGTCTCCTTCTACTCTGTAAAACCTGAAGTGAGCCGCGGAGGGGAGAGCAACTTCACACTCGTGCAGCTTTTCATAAGGATATATGGGACCATTGCTCTCTCCAGCGATGTTGGGAGTAGGCTTGGCCACGCTGATCCTGAAGGCTGTTTTCTTCACGTAGGGATCAAGGTGATCTGTTCTCCTGTACTTGAGCTTGTTGAGGTATGGTTGTGGCACTCCCACAGTAAAAGGGTTAAGTTGGGAGGAGGAGGCAACCGCTTCAAGTTCTTCTCCGCCAAGACTAGCCATGACGTAGGCGCTGTAGGCATCTGGATTTTGGTCATCACAGAAAGCTGGAACGCAAACGCCACTAGAGCCAGTGACGGCACTGTCAAAGCGCCCCCAAGCTCTGGGATTGGTAGAATATCCTGGGGTTGGTTCTAAGTTGATAACAGAGACAACCACACCTGCAACCTGTTCACTGGGCAGGTATCTCTCGCTTCGGTAAGCACGTACCTTGATGTAGCACCGTCTGTTTTCGGGGACGTCCAAGTTGAACAGCCTCCTTTCTCGTATCTCCATGTGGCCCACCAGAAATGTTCTCTCCTCCCGCTTTCCACGCCTGCTGTGGTCCAGTTCAAAATCCCCTTCTTCCTCCCACAAACCTGTTTGGGGATTCAGAGACCAAAGCTTCATCCCTTGCAGATGTTCCGCCATTTTGATCTGAGCAGAGTCCAGGTGGACCTTCACTTGGCCCGCGTTGAGCGATTCTGTAGCCGTTTCATCCGTGAAATCCATAGAAAACATGCCGTATGTCCTAAGAGGAAGCATGTCCCCTTCGGCATCTACAAAATTCAAGTCAGACTGTGCTGCGGCTGCACCGGAGAAATTTCTGGGGTCCAGGAAAGTCACGCTGGCTTTCACTTTCCCTGCATAGAGTTCTCCGTTCAGTCGGTAAAATGTATCGGGAGGGATTTCAAGTTCAGCGATCGGATCTTCTCCCTCCATTTCTCCCAAGGAAATCATGTTGGTCTCCGTGGATTCTAGTGTGATCGGTGGCTTTTTCCTTAACATCCTGACCTCGTGGAACACCGCCCCACCATTTCTGTTGAACGGCAACACTTTGGTGGTGTTTACAAACTTCTGCAGGCGGTCCACAAAGGTGAGAACCAGTCTCTCGGTGTCTGGGGGCACTTGCACAGAAAAAGTGCCCTTGTAGCCCGTCATGCTGATCCTGTTGTTCCTCATATAGATATGACCAAACCTCATGGGCTCTCCCGTATCGGACGCCACAGCTCTTCCTCGCACGGTGACCTTGACCTCGGTGCACTTCTGGCAGCCACACTCCACGGCGACCTTGATGGGAAGTGTGTAGCCGGCACATGTTATATCCCGTGTTTCCATCTTGGAGACCCCACAGCAGTAAGTTATGGTGTCCTTGCACCAGAAACCTTTACGTAACGTTCCGGAGCATGTCGTAGGCGAACATCTACCAACATCATAGTAGAAAGAATTGGTTGAGTTCTGAAAGCAATCGTGGGGCAGTCGGATAAGATAACTCTCAGGCCTGGAGTCACAGGGTGCTCGGTTCTTTCCTGTTAAAATCAATTCCATAGGTTACTTGTCAAGTTGTGGCCATCTCACTGGTAAAAGTTGTCTTAAACCAGGGAAAGGCTACCTTTTCATTGGTGGTGGGTCACTTTTTACAAAGATCACAATACAGAGCAGGGGGAACCTGCAAATAGGCAACTTCATACATTGAGGGGACACCGGGACTTGTTCTAGATAAGAGAAAGGGGCATCTTGGATTTTTCTAGAGTTTTTTTTCCTCTCTCTCTCTCTAGATTGGGGGGGGGGGTTTGGCACCTTGGATTTTTCTAGAGGTTTTTTTTTTCTGGAGGGGGGGCATCTTAGATTTTTCTAGAGTTGTTTCCCTCTTTCCCCCCCCTCCCCTGGATAGAGAAATCTTGGATTTTTCTAGACTTTTTTCCCCAGATAGAGAAAAGAGCATCTTGGATTTTTCTAGACTTTTTTCTAGATACAGAAAAGGGATTTTTACCCCATTAAAAAAATGCTAAACCCAGGTGGAGGGACGGAGTGACAGTTTCTTTATAATCCTTCCTCAAAAGAGCAAAATCCTTTTGTTGTCCACCCTGATTTAACCCTGGTTTAAATTATAAGAAAAGTCCTCACAAAAGTAGAAAATTCAGGTAATTCTCGAGTTATGACCACAAATGAGTCCAAAATTGCTGCTGCTAAGCAAGACAGTTTCACTTTAACAAGTGAATTTTGCCTGATTTTACGACCTTTCTTGCCACAGTTGTTAAGTGAATCACTGCAGTGGTTAGTGACACGGTTGTTAAGTGAATCCGGCTTCCCCATTGACTTTGCTTGTGAGAAGGTTGCAAAAGGTGAACACAGGACCCCGGGACACTGCAAGAGTCATAAATATGAGTCTGTTGTCAAGTGTCTGAATTTTGATCACATGACCATGGGGTTGCTGCAACAGTCATAAGTGTGAAAAAAGGTCCTAAAATGGTCTCTAAAGGAAAAGTTGTAACTCGAGGACTACCTGTATATGCATTTTGTATGTTATGCATGTCACCTCATGTTGTGTTCATACTACATCTTAGCAAGAACTTGATCCCTATGGGATTCTAATCCTGTTGTAGGCATGGAAGTCAGTTGAGTGATCTTGGATTGATCACTTCCAGCCTAAGAAGAAGGCAAAGGCAAACACTTTAAAAAAAATACTGCCCAGAAACCTGCATGTTTTGTGTCTCTCGTTCAAAGACTATAGAGTTGGAAGGGACCTTGGAGGTCTTCTAGTCCAACCCGCTGCTCAGGCAGGAACTCCTATACCATTTCAGATGTCTATGGAGATTCTCAGTCCTCCAGGTCATGGTTGTCCCATTTTTTCAAGAGGCAACTGGACTTCCTGTTTTTTCTTTGAAGACGTTTTGCTTCTCATCCAAGAAGCTTCTTCAGCTCTGCCTGGATGGTGGAGAATGGAAGTCAGAGCTGAAGAAGCTTCTTGAAAGAGAAGCAAAACGTCTTCAAAGAAAAACCAGAAAGTCCAGTTGCCTCTTGAAAAAGCACCTTTGGGACATACCATTTCAGACAAATGGTTGTCCAATCACTTTTTAAAAACCTCCAGTGTTGGAGCCCCCACAACCTCTGAAGGCAAGTCATTCACTGATTAATTGCCCTCACTGTTAGGAAGTTTCTCCTTAGTTCTAGGTTGCTTCTCTCCTTGCTTAGTTGCTGTCTATTGTTTCTTCTCTTGTCTTCTGGTGCTTTGGAAAATAGCTTGACCCCCCCTTCTTTATGGCAGCCGTAATAATACCTACCACCACCACCTATCCTACACCTGGGTATTTTACAGACCGCCCAGGCCACATCTGGCCCTTTGGCTCTCCCTATCCAGCCTGTGTGGATTGCTTTTATTTTCCCTCCCCCCTCCCAATTTATGCATTTACGTGCATGCATGCCTAAACACCTTCACAGCTCTATTGGTTTGGCCCTCCACAATAGTCCCAGTTTCTCATGTGGGAGAATTAATTGCCCATCCCTGACCTATCCTATTTCTTGGTCCATCTCAGGTCTCCCAGAAAACAACTCACCTATGAGAGAAAGGGTTGCGCTTTGGGACTTGACCGAACCTGCTTCATTGCTGGTCTTACAAAAATATCGTCCGGCTTGGTTCATCTTCAAATTCTTCAAAATCAAGTTGCTTTTATATTTATAGAGGGCAGGATCCAGTAGGGTATCGTTGTGGAACCTATAAGAAAAACCAGAGTAGCAACTCAGAAACAAAGCTATCTTGTGTCTATCTACAGCAGGGGTTTCTCAGATTTTTTCCCCCCCCATTATTCCAGACATGGAGAAAATGGCTGCGAAAAACAGTTATTGCACCAGCAAGTTGATCTATAAAGTTAAATTAAGGCAGATTTTCCCAACCTGAACAACTTTATAAGGCTGGGCCTAACTGCAGCTGCTCAGGAAGTGGGGGTGGAGGATTGGGGGTGTCTCCATCCCCTGCTTTCTACAACAATGCATTGTAACAATATTGTAAATGCACATCTCTTCCGGATTTTGCCATCTAATGAACTTATCCAAGAAGGATTTCCACAAAGAAGAAATCAACTTATTTTCCAAAGCCAGAAGGCAAAACAAGAAACAATGGATGGAAACTAATCAGGGAGAGAAGCAACCTGGAACTAAGGAGAAATTTCCTGACGGTGAGAACAATCAATCAGTGGAATGGCTTGCCTTCAGGGGTTGTGGGTGCTCCATCGCTGGAGGCTTTTAACAAAAACTGGACATTTATTTGTCTGAAATGATATAGGGTCTCCTGCTTGAGCAGGGGGTTGGACTAGAAGACCTCCAAGGTCTCTGCCAACTAAAGGAGGAGGAGGAGGAGGAGGAGAAGAAAGTCCAGTACAGAAAGACATTCCATGAAACATTAAAATACCCATCTGGAAACTAGCCTAGACTTGAAATATAACCCAGATTAATTTCCTGCTGCCCTCTACCTCTATGGGCTTCAGATCCCAGCATTCCCCTTGCCAGCCCATGAGAATGCTGGGAAAGTACCCAGGTTGATGTTCCTCACATGAAGATGTTGCTAGCTTTGCACCATTTGGAACTATAGATAGTCCTCAATTTACAACTGTTCATTTAGCAACCATTCCAAGTTACAAGAACACTGAAAAACCGTGACCTACAATCAGTCCTTGCACTTAAGCATCCCAGCATCCCTGCGGTCACATGATCGATTTGCCACCTTCTCCGTTGTCTTCTGACAAGCAAAGTCAATGGGGGAAGCCAGATTCGCTTAATGACCTTGTATTATTATTATTTTTTACTTAAAAGCGACCGTGATTTGTTTAACGGCCCTGGCAAAAAAAGGTTGTAAAATCAAGCATGTCTCACTGAACCAGCTTGCTTAGCAATTGGAAATTGCTGTTCCCAATTTGGTTGTAAATCAAGGATTATCTTTAATTTTGGAAGCAATCAGCCTAGATTTTCCTCCTGTAACCCCATTTTAGTGTCTTACCACCAATATCTGCCAGGTGGTGGATTTCCAGCGGCGTGACAACAGACCGACACACTCTGACCCTCTCTTCTGGCTTTGTTTTCTGGATGCATCGTCATGTATGGTTTTTCTGAAAGGGGAAAAAAGCATTTGAACCTTTCCTCACCAATTGGAATGGCCAGTTTTGCTACCCTCCGTGTTTCGACTCATCCGGAAGAGCCTGTAAGATGGACGTATGCTAACCTCAACCCCTTACAGAAACATGGACTTCAGTGCCTAGAATTCCCCGCCGGTGGGATCATTGCTGAGAATTTGGGAGTCGAAGTCCACACATCGACACGGAATCCAGGCTGGGAAAGGTTGACTCGATTCAATTGGCAGCTGAATCTTGCTTCACATAAAGGTAACAAACATACCCGAAAGTCCTTCCTCCTCTTATTTTCCTCACAAAGACGACAAGCCTGTGAGATGGGTTGGGACTGAGAAAGAGATCTTCTGACAGATCGGCTCTCTGCTATTAGAACATAGAACGTAGATAAATCAAATTGGAAGGACATTGGAGGTCCTCTAGTCCACCCCCCTCAAGCAGGATATCTTATACTATTCCTGACAAATGGCTGTCCAGTCTCTTCTTGAAAACCTCCAGTGATGGAGCGCCCACAACTTCTGGAGATAAGCCAGTCCGGTGATTGATAGTTCTCATTGTCAATAAATTTCCCCTTAGTTCTAGGTTGATCTCTTTAATGATCTTCCACCCATTACTTCTTGTCCTGTCCTCTTATGCTTTGGAAAATAAAATAGAATCTTCTTTGCCCCTCAAGTACTGGAAGACTGCTATCATAACATCCGTAGTCCTTTTGTTTTACATAATCAGGGCGCATAAGAGCCGAGGTGGCGCAGTGGTTAGAGTGAAGTACTGCAGGCTACTTCAGCTGACTCCTAGCTGCAGTTCAGCAGTTCAAATCTCACCGGCTCAAGGTTGACTCAGCCTTCCATCCTTCTGAGGTGGGTAAAATGAGGACCCAGATGGTTGGGGGCCATAGGCTGGCTCTGTAAAACCGCTTAGAGAGGGCTGTAAAGCACTGTGAAGCGATCTATAAGTCTGAGTGCTATTACTATTGCTATAAGCGTGCACTGTGAGAGCAATTCTGATTACATATGCTCATGATGGTTGTCACAGTACAATCCTACGGAACTGCAGGACTCATGAAGTCTATTCTGCCGCTGAATTGGGGCCCAATGATTCCTTACCTGCTCTTTTCAAGTAGATACGAACAACCGAGTAATTTTCAGCACTCTCTGACAAAGTAATCACAGCCGTCGCGTACTTGGATTTTTTAATTTGCAGGGTGGTTTTTCCATCAGGGCACAGGCCAGGAACCTCAAATGCCCCATTGTGGCCTGACTCTGTTAAGAATTTTGATGGCTTCGCTTGCAGATAGAGGCTGGCTCCAGTTGCCGGGGCGCCATCTTGAAGGGCAACGGTGCCATGGAGTAAATGTTCTTGGCAGAAACATGCGGTGCAGTCGGCATTCACCCAACCCCTGGAGCACGTCAGGTTGCAAACTGAAAGGTGTAAGAAAAGCACGAGTTACTCCAGATTATTATTATTATTATTATTATTGTCTCTTTCTCTCTAAAATCAGACAGATGAGGAGGAAGAGGGAACAAACCAGTCATTTTTCACCCGTGGATCTTCTGGATGAGGGTTTTTCAAACCTCACCAAAATGCCAAAAAGATCTCAGCAACTTGGCAAGCATAACTGTACTGCTAACTAGGGCATGCAAAACCTTTGCCAGACCAATCCTCGAATACAGCTCGTCGGCCTGGAATCCACACTGTATATCGGACATACAATTGAGCGAGTCCAGAGGTATTTCACGAGAAGAATACTCCACTCCTCTGCTCACAACAGAATACCTTATGTCACCAGGCTTGAAATTTTGGGCTTGGACAACCTTGAACTTTGCCACCTACGGTCTGACCTAAGCATAGTACACAAAATTGCCTGCTACAATGTCCTACCTGTCAATGACTACTTCAGCTTCAACCTCAATAATACACTGGCAAACAATAGATACAAACTCAAGGTAAACCGCTCCAAACTCGATTGCAGAAAATACGACTTCAGCAATAGAGTGGTCAATGCCTGGAATGCTCTACCTGACTCCATTGTTACTTCCTCAAACCCCCATAGCTTCAACCTTAAACTGTCTACCGTGGACCTCACCCCATTCGTAAGAGGTCTGTAAGGGGGCGTGCATAAGCGCACCAGCGTGCCTACCGTCCCTGTCCTACTGTCCCCATTTATTTGTACTCATTTCCTGTGTTCATGTCCATGTTTATACTTACACCTGTTATCTCGTACATGTTTGACAAACTAAATAAATAAAATAAAAATAAATAACCGGTGCTGAGTTGCCTGGAGATGACCTTCAGAAAGATCCAGAGAGCCACAAGTTCTCCATCATGTCCAGGTGAGTTGTTTAGCTCAGTGTTTCTCAACCTCAGCCACTTTAAGATGCGCGGACTTCAACTCCCAGAATTGTAGAACAGCTGGCTGGGGGATTCTGGGAGTTGAAGTCCACACATCTTAAAATGGGTGAGGTTGAGAAACACTGGTTTAGCTAATTTAGCTGAAGCAAGAGATACCCCTAATGAACCATGCAGCAAAGAGACAGAGGAAGAACTTACGTTCAAAAGCTTGATCTTACTGCTTTTCTGAAAATATCAAACACATTTTGAAGACAGTGTCTACTGTGGTGCCTATCTGAATCACCCAAAAGCAATGAAGATATCGTGCCCTCCCACGACAGAAGATTATTATTAAATTAGGCTGCAGCTAAGAATTCAAAAAAGTCCTTGACTTTTCTCCTCTTAGGCGTCCCGTTTAAGATCACCCAGGAGAGGAGAAAAGGATGGTGACTCATAATCATAGTCAGTCATAGATTCTAGGTAATCCAGATGGCCACAAGGTGGCAAGAAGCTGCAATCTTTTGTACCTCTTTGCGGCCATCTAGTGTTCGTGACTAGATATCCTCGCCCTACATGGACCTTTCTCCACGGGCTAATAAACACTCATGGTTACAAGCACAGTTGGGGCAACCACTTTTATGCCAGGTCTCCAAGATGTTGCCATCATCTTATCTCCAGCCCCTGAGAGAGGCAGGTGTAAGTCCTCTTTCACTTGCGTAGTCAAAGCTGCTTCCCCCTTTTTCTACAGCAGATCCTTCCCCACTTTAGATGCCCTGGCTCCATGCGTATTGCTAAACTTAGTTGCACAGTCATCAGGTTCTTAGAAAATACCTTTGCAAGGGGGTCCCAGGCAAGCCCTCTCTTCCTCGCTGATGTCCTTGCAGCGCGGATCCATGAAAGTATCTGCAAGGCATGTCCTTCTCCGAGTCTGCACACCGGCTCGGTCACATTTTCCAGAACAGGAGCTCCACGTCGACCACGATGACCAGACGGATTTGGAATTGCCAGCCAAAGACCCTGGGAAGGAGACAAAGCCAGCAGCCATCTTAGGAGGTTGAGCAAGATGAGTCCGAGAAGACTCAAAAAGAAAGGCTAGAACTGCATGACCTTCTCTCCTTCTGGAGTGAAGCATCTGGTGATGGCTTGAGAAGCAGCTTCACTGCTTCACCACCCTGACAGCAAAGTGTATGATGATGAGTTGATTCACTCCAGTCAAGATTCCAAAATTGTTTGGGTAGCTGCAATCTAGCATGGGAACCCTTTCAGTGGGACACTGACACGTTTATTGGTTTTGTCTATGTGCCCTTTCCATATAGAATAGAATAGAATAGAATAGAATAGAATAGAATAGAATAGAATAGAATAGAATAGAATAGAATAGAATAGAATAGAATAGAAAATAGAATAGAATAGAATAGAATAGAATATAGACAGAGTTGGAAGGGACCTTGGAGGTCTTCTAGTCCAACCCCGCTGCTCAAGCAGGAAACCCTATAGTGTATGTGAACACCCATAATGCAATGCCCACCCGCTCGCTCATGCTGTGCTTTTTCAAAGCAACCTCTGAAGCTGTGTCTAGTGCCAGCCAGGTTTGTGGTCCTCCCTCCCTCCCTCCTTTCTTTCTTTCTTTCTTTTGTGGGAAGCAACCCACCCCCAATAAAATATTACTCATAATAAAAGGCTCACAGAAAAACAAGAAAAAATCAAGCTGCTAAAGAAGAACCTGCCTGAAACTCATTCCACATTCCTGCCCGATAGAGATAATGAGATAATGACCGTATAGAAAGTGGAAGCCTGACGTTTGGCTCCATTCCAACAAGCAGGCAAACAGATCCCTAGAAAACCCATTCAAGACGGGATATTTTGAAATTCCCCCATGGCAAGATTTGGCAGCTAACAAAACACAGTAGTAGAATCAGAATAAGCAGCCCCACACTCAAGACCCGACACAGGACGAAAGTCATTTAGCCACAATGGGAATCACCCAAACCGTTTTAGAAACACAAAGCCCATATTACACAACCCCCAAAACTTCATAAACATAGAACCATATAAGAATCCTTCCTTTTATCCACTGCTGAATGTCACTTCGCTTCTGCAATTAAAAACCTCCTTCCGAGCAGCTTCCGAATGCTTTTCAGTTTAAAGCAGGAGTCTCCAAAGTTTGCAACATTAAGACTTGTGGACTTGGAGAAGGCGTGGTCAGCTTCCCTCGGCACGACGTCTCCCGCGAAAGCTCTGTGGGGACGTCGAACTTGCAGCAGCATGGGGGCTCTGGTTCCGTCTGAACCGAGCCGAAACTCCCCTGGAAGTGGGGGCCTGGCAGGTTCCCTGGAGGGTAAGGCAAACCCCCGGGGAACGCTGCACAAACCCCGCGACCGGCAGCTGTACAGGGCTCTTCGAGCGCCATAGAGGGAACGACCACGAACAGGAAGAAGAAAGTAAAGAACTGGGATCCATCTAGCTAAGAAGATTAAAGTCTGTAAAGTTTTTAAAGCAGGAGAGGGGACAAAGAAATGTGCTGGACTTGGGTGAGTGAATGGCCAATTTAAATACAGAAAACTTGAAAAGAGAGTAAGTGGGGATTTTCCAGAATGGAGGATGGCGGCTATCTAGCAATTGGAAATACCGTAGAGTGATTGCAATAAAACAAAGATTAAGCCCAAGGAGATTATAGATATTTTTGTAATCGGACTTGGACAAAAATTAAATAAATTGGAGATTTAGAAAATATATGTTTGAAGATTTGAAGTATTTTCAAGCGTTTTGAAGATTTATATTTAAGAGAGATGAAGTG
>QLTV01002120.1:18242-37803 GCA_003457575.1 Thermophis baileyi
GGTTTTCAACTTCCAGAATTCCTCAGCCAGCCATTTGGCTAACTTTGGAGACTGCTGATTTAAAGCGACAGCATTTGTTTTTCTTCTTTGCCAAGCGATCTCCCGGCTGGAAAGTGAGTCCTGATTTTTTCCTTCTAACACCTCTCCCTTTCTTTCTCTTTCTTTCTCCCTTCCCTTCCCTTCCCTTCCCTTCCCTTCCCTTCCCTTCCCTTCCCCCCCCTCCCCCCTCTCTTTCTTTCTTTCAGGGGAACCGGCAGGGAAAATAGGCTTTAAAAAGTTTTAAAAAAACCCAGGAAGTAATGATGTCAGGGCAGGTGGGTGGAGCTTCATGCTGCCATCCTGGTTCTCCAAACCAGCTGCTGCAATCGTTACCTACTCGCCCGAACCGGGCCGAACCGGGAGGATTTCACCCCTGCTCCGGAGGCTTTCCTGAAGCCTGGGGAGGGCGAAAAACAGCCCAACGGGCCTACCGGAAGTTCGAACTTCTGGTTGGCCCATTGGGTCTGGTTTTCGCCATCCACAGGCTCCAGAGGCTTTCCTGAAGCCTGTGGAGGGCGAAAACGGCCTCCCTCACCGTCCGGAAGGCCGAAAAATCAGCTGACCAGCGTGCACATGCGCGTTGGAGCTGACATAGGGCAAAGCCTCGCGTGCCCTCAGATATGGCTCCGCGTGCCACCTGTGGCATGCGTGCCATAGGTTCGCCATCACGGTCCTATACCATTTCAGACAAGTGGTTATCCAATCTGTTCTTAAAAACTTCCAGTGTTGGAGCATTTACAACTTCTGGAGGCAAGCTGTTCCACTGATTAATTGTCCTCACTGTCAGGAAGTTTCTCCTTAATTCCAGGTTGCTTCTCTCCTTAATTAGTTTCCATCCATTGCTTCTTGTCCTACCCTCAGGTGCATTGATGAGGAACCTAGCACTTTTAAGATGGAGGTGGGCATTTAATTTAATTTAATTTAATTTATTCAATTTCGCACACACACCCCAGCTCCTGACTGACCATGCAATTGAAGCCCCGCCCCTTTTAAAAGATGCAGCTCAATTTTTTTGACTTCTTTGGGGATGCCTTGACCTCTTTATCTTTTTAAACCCAAACTGAATAGGAAATTTTTTTTGGCTTTTAACGGGTTGCCCGAGTTTAATTCTCCAGAGCTTTGGTAGCCTCTGCTTGTTATCAAGACTGACAAGCGAGATCTGCTTGACAGGTCAAGTTCTACTCTTCTGTCCTGGAGGTGAAATTTCTCTCCATGCACTCTAGTTATCGTGTTAGTTTTCCTGGCAAAGTCAGAACGCGGACTAGCTGTGGTACAAGTTTATATGTTGCGTGAATGCAGTCAAATACTAGCATCT
The DNA here is from genome assembly GCA_003457575.1 of Thermophis baileyi. Lineage (NCBI taxonomy): Eukaryota > Metazoa > Chordata > Lepidosauria > Squamata > Dipsadidae > Thermophis > Thermophis baileyi. The sequence continues at coordinate 19,597 of QLTV01002120.1, forward strand.
GAAGGCCAGACAAGGAATAATGGATGGAAACTGAACAAGGAGAGATTCAACCTGGAAATAAGGAGAAATTTTCTGACAGTGAAAACAATCAATCCATGGAACAGAAGTTGTGGGAGCTTCATCACTGGAAGCTTTCAAGAAGCGACTGGACTGCCATCTGTCGGAAATAGTGTAGGTAGGGTCTCCTGCTTGGGCGGGGGGGTTGGACTAGATGATCTACAAGGTCCCTTCCAACTCTTTTAATCTGTTAATCTTCCAATAGAAGAGAATATCTGTTGCTCAGGGCTGAACCGTGGAGTCCTTGGTGCTCTCTGAGCTTAGTTGTTGGCTTCCAGAAGTTTCATGATCCACCAAGGTAACATCACCAGTACCCCATCAGTGCATCTTCAGGGTACTGATGATATTACCTAATGGAGCAATAAAATGTCTGCAAGCCATCAATCAAGCAAATGTTTCATTACCCAACTAGGTAATCATCAGTGCTGGAAGGCAAACCTCACTCCCTTCTAGCACTGATGAGGTTACCTAGTTGGGTAATGAAACGTCTGCAAGAAAACAACCAAGCTGAAAGAGCCCCAAGGCCTCCTTTAGCATCTTCCTTCCAAAATTATCCTCCCATAAGATCCCTTGCATCTAAATCCCATATTGCCTTTCTTCTTACAGGTAGTCCTCGACTTGCAACAGTTCATTTAGTGACCGTTCAAAGTTACAGCGGCACTAAAAAAAGTGACTTAGGACCGTTTTTCACAGTTGCAACCCCATGATCACGTGATCAAAATTCAGAATGCTTGGCAACCGCTTCATACTTACGACCGTTGCTGTGTCCCGGGGTCACGTGATCCCCTTTTGCGACCTTCCGACCAGCAAAGTCAATGGGGAAGCCCGATTCACTTAACAACCATGTTAGTGACTTAACAACTGCAGCGATTCCCTTAACAACTGTGGCAAGAAAGGTCATAAAATGGGGCAAAACTCACTTAACTGATGTCTCACTCAGCTACAGAAATGTTGGGCTCAGATTGTGGTCGTAAGCCGAGGACTCCCTGTATTTGCGCACCCCCCCTCCTGAAAAATTAAACACCGCTCTTACCCGAAGGGCAGAGAAAACGCACTGCATAATTGAAGCACGTTTGCCCCGGGGGCTGCTCCTTATTCAGGCACCAGAATCCCTCATGGACACTGGAGTGGACCACCTGGCCCGAACTGGTGGCGGGGACCCAGTCGGTGGTCCGGGCTTCGATCCGGATGGGATTTAGACACACCCTGTTCCGGTAATAGAAGCGAATGGCATCTAAGCGCTCGTAATCCCCGTTCCCTCCGGGATGGTCAATGTTGAACCAGCTGGTCCACGTTTCTTGGTCTGAAGAAGAAAGTGAGAAAGACGAACTGCAAATTGTATGGCCGGAGAAAGGGGAATTGTCATCCTTACCATTGTAGGAAGGAACAATCCAGGTCCATTTCCAAGCCAGGAATAAAATGGAGGCTGCTTAAGAAAGAAAGGTGCTTTTTGCCAAGTCAAACATTTTATTGAGTTGTAAGATAAAACAAAGATACAAAATACAAAAGTAAATAGGAAAGCAATGGGGGAAAGGGGGGGAAGAGAAGTGAGGAAGGGTTGGGAGAAAGAAAAAGAAGATTTGACTTCCAAATCTCTCTGTTGCAGTAGAATAAAGCATTAACATCAAACCACAACTTTTTGGGGTTTTTTTCATCATAATATAAACTAACCATTTCTATAAGCATTTATCAATCTAATTATCAAGAGCCACGGTGGCCCAGTGGTTAGAGTGCAGTACTGCAGGCTACTTCTGCTGCCTGCCGGCTGCCTGCAATTTGGCAGTTCAAATCTCACCGGCTCAAGGTTGACTCAGCCTTCCATCCTTCCGAGGTGGGTAAAATGAGGGCCCAAATTGTTGGGGGCAATATGCTGACTCTGTAAACCGCTTAGAGAGGGCTGTAAAGCACTGTAAAGCAGTATATAAGTCTAAATGCTATTGCTAATTGATAAAACCCAAAATCAAAGTTTCAATCTTCTCCACATCAAGCACGAAATTCAGAAGCAGTCTCCATGTGGCAACAAAAGCACTAATACTGTTCTCTTTAGTCAAAATAGTCAATTTTGCCATTTCAGCCAACTCCATCTGCTTCTGCAGCCATTCGTCCATGGTGGGAATCGAAGGGTCCTTCCATTTTTGTGCGTATAATAATAGTGCTCAACATATCAAAGTTCCAATTTTTTTCTCCATGTCTTTTTCCATTAGACCCAAAAGGAAAGTTTCTGGTTTCATCTTTAACTTCATTTTCAGAATTTTCTGTATTAAAATATGAATCATGTTCCAAATATTATTATTATTATTTTTTTTTTTGCTTTATCACATGTCCACCATAAAGAATAGAAAGTCCATTCTTTACTTTGACATGCCTTGATACATCTTCGATAGCTTATCTGGTTATTAAATACCAGTGATACATCATCTTATAAAAAATTTCTTTTAAATTATCCAGGTCCAGTTCCAAGCCGGGAATAAAATGGAGGCTGCCTAAGAAAGAAAGGTGCTTTTTCAGGAGCCAACTGGACTTTCTTTTCTTTTTCTTTTTTCTTTGAAGACATTTCGCTTCTCATCCAAGAAGCTTCTTCAGCTCTGGCAGGATGGTGGGGAATGGAAGGATTTATATTCCTTGCAGACAGCTGGTCATTTGCATCCTTTTTAGAGGGTCGTTGAAGCACTTGGAGGTTTATCTGTGTCCTCAGGGTCACCTGAGTGGTGCTCCTGGTTCCTGTAGTTTGCAATTTTTCTGGAAATCCATTCCTACTTCCACACCTTTCCAAGGGTGTTCATCCCAAATTGTATAGCTAAAAGTCTGTAGAGATTCTCAGTCATCCAGGTCATGGTTGTCCCAAAGGTGCTTTTTTTCAGGAGGCAACTGGACTTTCTTGTTTTTTCTTTCGAAGACGTTTCGCTTCTCATCAAAGAAGCGTCTTCAGCTCTGGCAGGATAGTGGGGAATGGAAGGATTTGCAAATTTTCTTGAAATCCGTTCATACTCGCATACCATTTGAAGGGTGAAATCCTTCCATTCTCCAGCATGGATGGAGTTAGGAGAAGTTATCTTCTGTCCACAGCATTTTGTGCTTAGGATAGCCTGCGTATTTCACTCAGAATGGGGATTAAGACTGCACATAGCTTTTAAAGATATCTGTTATTTTAAACACTTTGTGTTTGCGGCAATTAATCTAACATTAATCTTCAGAGTAAAAATGCTTGGTAAAGCTGAGATTCCCTTTTGGGATTTACGATGTCAGGAAATGTCTGACTTATAAACTGGACAGGGGTGTTGACAACTACTGTAGACTTGCTTTTAGCTTTTAGCAAAAAGAGACGATCTGTTTCTTGGGGTGTTAGCCAGAATGAATTAAGCTTAAGCAAGGATTAATCTGTTTTCCATTATCGAAGGGCATAGAGACAAACTGACAGGATCTTTCATAAATTAAGCCATTTTAATTTGTTGTTTAAAACATAACAGCAAGCATATGGCATCTTAATTCTTTCTTAAAACAGAACTGCACGGAGTGGAAAATGACTTACTGTCTGAATTGTGTTTGGTCAAAAGGCTGTAGGGTTTTCGTCCATTGGCGATCCAGCTCACTGATTGTTTTAAAATCCGTTCACCTTAGGGAGGGGAAAAACAGAAACCAAAAAAATTGCTGTAAAATGGAAAAAAAAAGAATAGGCTGTTTTTAAAATTTGGCTTTCCCCCAAATACTGAGGCCAAGAAATTAGGGTGAGCCCAACGTGTAGGCTGAATGAGATATGTCACTTGCTGGCCATTTTGGCACACTGAATATTGTTTAATCAGTGTTGTTGTTTTTTAGAGTTGTTTTAATTTTGGTTTTATTTTGGCTTTCTGTGTTACTTTTGGTTTTTTTCCGCTAACTCAGTATATTCTGAATTGTGAAAATGAGATGGTGGGATATAAATTGCTTAAATAAACAAACTAGCCTTAAACACTGGAAGTTTTTAAGAAGATGTTGGATAACCATTTGTCTGAAGTGGTGTAGGGTTTCCTGCCGAAGCAGGGGGTTGGACTAGAAGACCTCCAAGGTCCCTTCCAACTATGTTCTTCTATTGTAGTTAACAAAAATACATCAGATCCACTGCAGTTGTTCCTAAAAACAATCAGAAATGGCTCTCGTACCAGAGTACCGCCGAAATACTAAATAAGGTTTTTAAACAAGAGATGAACAATAAAGACATGGATTCAGAAGATGGAATTATTCAAATTAATCTGAAGCAAGGGATTTCTAGATTTTTGGGGGGGAGCGAAGGGAAGAGGACAGTGTGTATAATTTGTTTAGATTGGATCAACCTTGGATTTGATATTGTCTTGAAGTTCATTGTCTTCAAAGTGGTACAGGTAATCCTCGATTTACGATCACAACTGAGCCCAAAATTACTGTTGCTAAGCGAGACAGTTGTTAAGTCAGTTTTGCCCCGTTTTACGACTTTTCTTGCCACAGTTGTTAAGTGAATCCATGCAGTCGATAAGTTAGTAACCCGGTTGTTAAGTGAATCTAGCTTCCCCTTTGACTTTGCTTGTCAGAAGGTCGCAAAAGGGGATGAACCAGTTGCCAAGCATCTAAAATTTGATCACAGGATCATGGGGATCCTGTAACGGTCATAACTGTGAAAAACGATCCTAAGTCATGTTTTTCATTGCCATTGTAACTTTGAACGGTCACTAAATGAACTGTTGTAAATTGAGGACTACCTGTACTGTTGGTGAAAAAAGTCAAAACAAGGGCTTGATATAGCTTGATTTCATTGGTGCCCAAATGAAAACAACAATGAACATGCATGATTCTCTAATTCTTTTCTCTTCCGTCCAATTAAAAAAATTCAGTTTGGTGCTGAAAGTTTCTGAAACCATGTGCATGTAGTCCTTGACTTAGAACCATTCATTTAACAACCATCTGAAATTACAGCAATACTGAGAAAATTGATTTATGACTGGTCCTCGCACTTATGACCATCACAGCCTTCTCGTGGTCACGTGATCAAAATTTGGGTGCTTTGCAACTGGCATGTATTTCTGACAATTGCAGCATCCCAGGCAGGGGTGGGTTCTAACTTACCTCGCTGCCGGTTCGCTTCCTCCCGCGCTGCGTGGCCATGCCACATGGGCATGCGCGTGCTGTCCAAAAAAAAAAAAAGCCAAAAAAAAGCCAAAAACAAGAGGCGACGCATGCGCAGTGCCGGAAACTCGGCTTCTGCGCATGCGCAGAAGAAAAAAACAATAAAAAAAAATGCCACAAATTTTGTTTTGTCCCCCACGGTCCGGCACCGACCAATCCTGTTTGGTGATGTCATCGTGATGTCACCAGCAGGTCGCTACCGGTTTGGGAGAACCAGTCCAAACCAGGAGGAACCCACTTCTGATCCCAGGGTTACATGTTTTCCGTTTGCGACAGCCGGCTCTCAAGTGAATGGGGGAAGCCGGATTTGTTCAATGATTGTGTGAGTCACTTAACAATGGTGGGGAAAACAAAGTCATAAAATAGAGCGCAACTCACTTAACCATCATCTTGCTTAGCTTTGGAAATTCTGGTCTTAATTGAGGGGCTGCCACAATGAAGAGGAGGTAAAATTATTTTCCAAAACACCAGAGGGCAGGACAAGAAACAATGGTTGGAAACTAATCAAAGAGAGAAGCAACTTGGAATTAAGGAGAAACTTCCTAACAGCGAGGACAATTAACCAGTGGAACAGCTTTCCTTCAGAAGTTGTGGGTGCTTCATCACTGGAGGTTTTTAAAAGAAGAGACTGGACAGTCACTTGTCTGGAATAGGATAGGGCAGGGGGTTGGACTAGAAGACCTCCAAGGTCCCTTCCAGATTCTATTCTATTCTATTCTATTCTATTCTATTCTATTCTATTCTATTCTATTCTATTCTATTCTATTCTATTCTATTTCATTTTATATTTCTATTTCTTTTTCTATTCTATTATTTATTATTCTATTCTATTCTATTCTATTCTATTCTATTCTATTCTATTCTATTCTATTTCTATTTCTATTTCTATTTCTATTTCTATTCTATTATTTATTATTCTATTCTATTCTATTCTATTCTATTCTATTCTATTCTATTCTATTCTATTCTATTCTATTCTATTCTATTCTATTCTATTCTATTCTATTAAGTCAAGGACTATCTGTAGCCCTGAATAGCCATGTAATGTCAGCCAGAGCTGTTTTCTACCACAGCTAATAACAGTCTCAGCAACCATATAGCAGCAAGGGAAGGTTTTATGAAAAATATTATGAAATAGAAATTAAAGAGATAAAACCTAAAGGGTACAGCAGAGAGGTTAGGGTCACCCTAACCCTAAACCTGCTTGTTCTCTCCAAGAATGGCCCCTGGATTTGAAACACCGGTCAACCATTTGACCAGATGGTATAAGCTCTCTTGCTTTGAGCAGGGGGTTGGACTGGAAGATCTCTGAGGTCCCATCCAGCCCTCTCATTCTGTGTTCTATGACTATGTGATGCTTTCTCGAGAAGCAATGTTCTGCCACTTCTGCCCCTAAACATGCCTTTTTTGCTGCCACTCTGCTCTCTGGCATCATTAATGCTCGGCACAGAACTGTAACCGCAGCTGTTGGGCAAATTGAGTCAGCTTGTAGATGAGGGGCGTTAAATTTTAATAAATAAAAGTTCTTTTAAAAAAAATTCAAGCTCCCCTTTCCCCACAAATCTGGTGTGTGCACAAAGTGGAAATGGACGATCAGAGTCAATTTCCCAACATTTGGAAAAGTGATAGAATTTTATAAACTCATAAAGTTGGGAAGGGACTTTGATGACCAAACAAGGTTTGAAAGTCCGTTCCCATCCTTTGGAGCTGATCAAGCTCAAACTTTCAAAGCAGCTGATACCCAAGACAAAAACATAAAATCAAAATCCAGACAGGAGAGGGAAAAGTTAGTTGACACAGCTCCATCCTCTCCCAGCAGGAGATTTTGCAAGCTCGCATAGAACAAGCCACCTCTAAGTATTGCCATGACTGTTTTAGCTTTTCCTTCTTGTTAATTCAATTTCTCATCCAACCTCAGGAAGCAAAGCAAATCCAAAACTCAGAAATTGTCCCAATCCAGCCATGAGGATTTCAGCAAAACAACAAAGTTCCCACTGGGCTTAACAGCATTTAAAAAAAAAAAAACATCCATCCCTTTTCTAGCTGTCTTTTCTTTCTGTCCAAATTTGGAGGGCGGCTGGCAGTGTTCCTTATTGACAAGAACAGATTTTATACATCCAATAAAGTGATCTCCTTAAAAGTACCTTTGGCTCCAAGCCAGCAGCATCTATAGGTGGGTTAAAATTCTGCATGATAGTGGGCGCAGCATCACAATAGAAGCCTCTCGTGTTTTATATGTGCAGGTGGGCTTCAGTTGCAGCACTCTGCCCACCGTAACAGAATCACAGAATGGAAGGGACCTTGGAGGTCTTCTAGTCCAACCCCCTGCTCAGGCAGGAAACCCTATACCATTTCAGACAAATGGCTGTCCAATCACTTTTTTAAAACCTCCAGTGTTGGAACACCCACAACTTCTGGAGGCAAACTGTTCCACTGGTTAATTGTTCTCACTCCCAGGAAATCTCTCCTTAGTTCTAGGTTGCTTCTCTCCTTGATTAGTTTCCATCTATTGCTTCTTGTAATGATTTACAATTGAGGACCTGTATACTGCACGAGTCAAAAAGAGGGCTGTGAAAATATCTACAGACCCCTCACATCCTGGACACAAATTGTTTCAACTTCTACCCTCAAAACGACACTATAGAGCACTGCACACCAGAACAACTAGACACAAGGACAGTTTTCCCCCACATGCCATCACTCTGCTAAACAACTAATTCCCACAACACTGTCAAATTATCTACTAAGATTGTATTACTATTATTCTTCTCATCCTTCCTATTATCTATCTCTTCCCACTTATGGCTATATCCATGTTGCTTGTATCTTTACAATTTATATTGTTTTATTGTTTCCTAGTATGATTTGATTGCTTATTAGTATCCTATGACTATCACTAAGTGTTGTATCTTATGATTCTTGATGAATATATTTTATTTTTTCTTTATGTACACTGAGAGCATATGCACCAGCGGTGGGTTGCTCCTGGTTCAGACCGGTTCCTAGAACCGGTAGAGCCGGCGGTGGGAGGCTCCGCCCACCCTCCCGGGATGCTTCTGCGCAGAAGCATTGTGTGTGCGCGCGAGCGCACACATTAACCAGTGGCAAAATAATTTACAACCCACCACTGATATGCACCAAAGACAAATTCCTTGTGTGTCCAATCACACTTGGCCAATAAAGAATTCTATTCTGTTCTATTCTGTTCTGTTCTGTTCTGTTCTATTCTATTCTATTCTATTCTATTCTATTCTATTCTATTCTATTCTATTCTATTCTATTCCTGCATATATTTTGACCTATACATGCATTTATCCATATAGTGATAATATTCAGATATATTGTCCCAAAGGAGCTTTTTCAAGAGGCAACGGGACTTTCTGGTTTTTCTTTGAAGACATTTCGCTTCTCTTGAGAGCTGAAGAAGCTTCTTGGATGAGAACCAAAACGTCTTCAAAGAAAAACCAGAAAGTCCAGTTGCCTCTTGAAAAAGCACCTTTGGGACAACCATGACCTGGATGACTGTGAATCTCCATAGGCATTCAGATATATTTGTACAGCTTTCTTGGCAGCCTAAGGGAAGGGGCTTGGCATTCCTTTTTTTCTGGAAAGAACTCAGTTGCAAACTTTTTTTCCATCATTGAGGCTAAAAAAAGGCATTTTATAAAACCAAGTGTACCCTAAAACATTGACCAAAAGCTTTACAGTCCAGTCTGTTTATCTCATTTTCTCCAAAAAATAGGAGAGCTTTGCTCCAGTAGCTCAGATGTGAGTTAGATTTTGGATAGTAGGGAAGCACTGGGCAGGAACAGATCCAGTTGCAAATCCCACAGCTATAAAGTGTACAAAACACTTGGATTAATCTTTATGGGAAAATTTCATGCATCTGGCATCTAAGACTTGTTTGGCCTAGACATTGTGACCCAGTCACAAAGAAGTAAACCCACAGGTCAGTTTTAAGCTCTCTTTTCCTAAACCCTGCAAATGCTTAAGAAGATAGATATTAGCCAGTAATTATAATAATGATGTAATCATGACTAGTAATTAATTAAAATAATAATCAACCAAACCTAGTCAAAGCGGAAAGGCAAGCAGTTTGAAACAGACTGGGAGAGTACAGCTATGATGGCCATATTTTCTTGGAAAAAACAAAGGACTTGAAAAAAAGGAGCAAATTTGAAACAGGTTCATAAGACTAAACAAAAATTGTTTATGTTTATAACTTTGCTTTACAAAGGGAAATTCGGGAGCAAAACCTGGAAACATTTTACAAAACTGTGTATTCTAATAAAAACATGTAAAATCAAACAGCAGATGTAAATTTGCTTTAAAAATACAATTCAATTTCCCTATTTTTCACATTCTAATATGAAAGACCGTGGATTAAATTGTACTATTTGTATGGTAAAAGTTCAACGACCAAAATAAAAGGCAAAAGTCCTTTTAACTAAAGAGACATAGATTATATTCAAACAACATGTTTAACTAAATTAATAAAAATGTGACATGAACTCCAAATATTAAACTTGGTTAGCTTTCCTTATGGGTGGTCTTAATAACATAAAAATGAAAAGATGGAAAAATATGCTTCCAGATGATTTAGATTAAAGAACACATTGAAGGACTGGGATAATTTTATACTAATAAAATATTAATAATTTACATATTTTTCCCATTCCTTTCTTTTTTGGGCTTTATTTATTCATTTTATTCATTGTACCATAATCTATACTAAAATATATAGAAACATATTGGCTTCTCTTTTGGTGACTTAATATATCGCGTGAACCCAGCATTTCTGGCATTTGTGGTTTGTCGTGAATTAGAAAATAAATTAAACGTACTGTTTGAAAAAAAAAAGTTATATTCTCAATGTTACCAAACCATGAAAAATCAGTGCAATAACCACTCAGGAATGTGGGTTTAAAAGTTAATTTGAAAAATCATATGCTGGGTTTGCACGTAACCCTAGAGAGGCTCAGCATGGTTGGGTTGAACATATTGTAGGAAACAAACCATTCTCTTGGCATATTTGTGCTTCAGTGTGAGTTTAAATGGATTTCTTCCCCTTTAAACATGGCTCAGATAATGTTGTGGCCTGCCAGCAACCCATGCAGCTGGTTGCGGACTCCGACAGCGAAGAGGCTGTTGTGGTGATGCGCCAGCGGCCTGTGCAGCTGGTACCTGAGTCGGACAGTGAGGAGGTTGGTGGGGACTCGGTGCCAGAGGCGGAGATTCAGCCAGGGCCTTCAGAACCTCCAGAAGCTCCCATCAGTGACGAGGAAGAAGAGGAGGAGCCTATTCATAATGCACGGGCATGCAGAGCTGCCAAAAGGCAGGAATGGTTCCTCAGGAGGAGGTCTCCTCGGGAGTAGGGCTTGGGGCTAATTGGCCATGCCCTTAGCCTATTTAAGTAATGACCACGCTCAATCACGTTGCAGGAAACAACTCCGTTCAATCCATGTATTGTCTTGGTCTTTGAAACTCTTGTTCAGCTCTTGATTCCAAACGGCATTACTTCGCCTGCTAATGACTTCTGGGCTTTCTGCCAACCTCCGTAAGTTCGAGTGACTGATATCAGATAGATTTATGATTTCATGGACTTTAACAGACACGACTGCTAAGAGACTATTAGTAGTTTAAAGAGTATTAAACAAGGTTTGTTTGTACGTTGCTTGTGTTGTTTTTCTCAGTTTGGCAGCTGGGACAGAACAGATAACAGAATAACAGAGTTGGAAGGGACCTTGGAGGTCTTCTAGTCCAACCCCCTGCTCAGGCAGGAAACCCTATACCCATGATGGCGAACCTATGGCATGCGTGCCGGAAGTGCCACGCAGAGCCATCTCTCGGGCATGCGAGCCATCACCCGTTGCTCTTCCTGGTTCTGGCGTGCCGGCCAGCTGGTCTTCACGCATGCGGGAGCGCGGGAAACCAGAAGAGCAGCCGCCCGGTGCGCATGCGTGCACCAGGCGGCTGCTCTTCCAGTTTCTGGCACACGCATGCGCACCGGCCACCTGGTCTTACGGTTTCTGGCACACATGCGTACACGAAGACCAGCTGGCTGGTGTGCATGTGTGCGCTGGAAACTGGAAGAGCAGCCGCCTGGCACACGCATGCACACCAGGTGGCTGCTCTTCTGGTTTCCGGCGTTCCAGCATGTGTGAAGACCAGCTGGCCGGCACGCCAGAACCAGGAAGAGCAACCGGCCACCTGGTCTTACGGTTTCTGATACTCATGTGTGCACGAAGACCAGCTGGCTGGTGCGCATGCGCGTGCCGGAAACTGGAAGATCATTTCCCCGGCACGCGCATGCGCACCGGGGCGGCTCTTTTCTGGTTTCCAGCACACACACGCGCTCCCGTTTCAGCATGCGGTACCAAAAAGTTTCGCCAACACTGCCCTATACCATTTCACTCAAATGGTCGTCCTATCTCTTCTTCAAAACCTCCAGTGTTGGAGCACCCGCAACTTCTGGAGGCAAGCCGTTCCACTGCTTAATTGTTCTAACTGTCAGGAAACGTCTCCTTAGCTCTCGGTTGGTTGGCTCTGGGACACAAGATGAAGTGTGTAGCAACCCTGCCATTTTGAACATCTGAGGAACATCAGCCACACTCACCAGAAATGCAGGCAACTGCAAGAAGAAGGAAGGAAGGCAGAAGCTGTCTCTGTAATTCAATCATCCTTTAACTCCAGAACAGATGCTAATTTCCAAGCAGGTCAAAAATGCATTTGGATCATCACGCACTCTGGTTTTAAAATCTCCTTGGGCTTCCAAATGGAAGAACAACCTGGGAAGAAGAAAACAAGACACATTTACATCAATATGGACTCGATCTGGATGGATTTTGTCCTCACCTTCCTCTGACCATTGTCTTGAGAGCAGAAAAAATTGAACAATGTTATCATGACCAGAGAAACGTCTTCCTGGGCATCTCAGTTGAAGATGGTACCAGAGGTGGGTTCCTGCCGGTTCGGACCGGCTCTATAGAACCGGTAGCGGGAATTTCCCCCCGCTCAGCAAACTGGCAGCGATGGCCGGCTGAACACCCCCCGAACCGGCTCTCGCCAGCACAATAGGCGCCGCCATCTTGTTTTTTGCTTCTGCGCATGCACAGAAGTTTGGTTTGTAGCACTGTGCATGCATGCGCGCGCCAATGCGGCGTGTGAGGAAGCGAACTGGCAGCGAGGTAATTAGAACCCACCCCTGGATGGTACCAACTCTAACGTTAGAAAATTAGTTGCCCAGCCCTGCTCTAACTTATGGGAACAAGGGGGAATGTTTTTCCCCAAATCCTCTTGGCATTAACTGCTTAAAGATAACAACAGAGAAGCTTGCAGAAGACATACAGTATAGTCCTTGGTCCTGAGACAGTCCTACAAGCCCAATAGTTGTTCTCTGTGAGCTCTGATCTCCTATCACACAATAAAAGGTCAACACAGGAAAATGTAAATTCTTTCCTTGCTATTTATACAGTTATTTCTTGGTTTAAATACACCCAAATTACATTCCATGAAGTCTAAATTTTATGATGAATGGTTGAGGGAGCTAGGTATATCTAGCCTATCAAAGAGAAGGATTGGAGACCTCCAAGGTTAGAAGATCTCCGAGGTCTCTTCCAGACCTATGATTCTATGTTGTGTGTAACTTTGTCTGTATGCTTCAGTTCAGTGGTGGGTTGCTACCGGTTTGCCCCAGTTCGGGCGAACCGGTAGCGGCGGCAGGAGGCTCCGCCCACCCACCCAGACGTTATCACGGACGATCTGCACATGCGCAGAAGTGGCGCGCGCGAGCGAAGGGAGCACGTGCGCACACACATCTCCGAACCGGTAGCAAAGGTAAGTGAAACCCATTACTGCTTCAGTTCCAGTCTTGAATCTCTTCTGTAGATTGCCCTTTCCTTGAAATCTTATAGGACTGTGATGGCGAACCTATGGCATGCATGCCAGAGGTAGCACGCAGCACCCTCTCTGTGGGCACGCGAGCTGTCGCCCCAGCTCAGCTCCGCCGCGCATGTGTGCACACCTCCCGCCGGCCAGCTGGTCTTCGGGTCTCTGCCACGCAGGGGCGGGGCACATGTGGGGGGTGCATGCATGGGGGTTGTGCATGCATGCTCAGGGGTGGGGCACATGCACGAGGGCCGCATGCTTTTGGGCACTCAGTCTGGAAAAGGTTAGCCATCACTGTTATAGGAGGTCCCTTTGGAGAAGGATGAAACATCTCCAGAACCAAAATGATGAATGTAATTTTTCCTGTTAAGATAGACCTTACTTTGAGGCATAGCTAAGAAAAATATAGCTTACCCCTGCCCCCAACCAATATTAATCACAACCAGATAGGTATCTAGCCCAAAATTGGCATTATGATCAAAATAGCCATGGTCTCACTCCACTCTCGCTCAAGTTCTCAAGATCCAGATCTACCACCAAATATTGTACTGTAATTTTCATTTAATTTTGGAAATAAATGTCTACTCCTTACTTTGTTTTTTTAAAAATAAATTGTCATTGAGTAAAGAACCGCTACTAAGCTTTATAAAAGAAGGAGATTTGCAGCTGGAAGAATTACAATGGCATCTCAAATGCACTGGCGATATTAGATTTCACATGGCATTGCCTGCAAGTTTTTAAGCCTCACATCATAGCCATGAGGACTAGAAACATTTTATTTTACAGAATTAATGGCGTAATCTCTAGGATGCTATCTTCTATCTCCGGTATCAGATTGCAAAAGATGATATGTAGGTTTGAAGAACGGGATTCACTTGGTTATTGAATTGGAGGGAGGGATTTGCAGTTAATCATAAATTAACCAAACAGGCATATTCTTACACTGTGTTTAAATTACTACACACACACACACACACAATTTAAAATATACAATATCATTCCAAAGTCTTTTTCTGGCCTGTGTAAGCATGTTGTGTGAACCAATTCCTGAACTGGAATAAAACCAAGACTTGTTCAGAGCTGGATATTTCTGAAGGACGCATTTAAAGCTGCAATTTTTAAAATCTTACAGGTAAATTTAAGTAAGTTTGAAGGGGCATAAAAGTACTTGTAAATAAATAAACATACGGACAAAATGTTAACTTGCCAGGGTGAGGACTTGACATTTAAACACACACATTCACATACACACATAGACACTATTTGCAGCTTCATAATTAAGGGAACCACATGTCAGAAACATTTATGCAAAGGAGAGAATATGTATGTGAATTTTCCATCTGACTACCGGTATATATTTTCATACTATGGGTCCAAAATCCAGACTGCAATATATCTAGAATTGTAGAATCAAGTCAAAAAGATACAGATGGACTTCAAAGTACCGAATTAAACATTGTTGAATTTCTCCTCAATGTACCGTTTGCTTCTCTCTGGCTAATCTTTATATTGGGGTGTTTTTTTTTTTTCACCTTAACAATGTACCCCTCCTCAAAAATAAGGATCAGGGACTTTGGAGGCATTTATTCCAAGATATGTCTTTACAGAACTGCAGATCATATTTAACCATATTTTTAACTATGATGTGTACTGTGAAAAATATGAGCTAAGTTGTGCCTTAATGGGAAGAATAGAATTAAGCTACCTTCAGGACAGGAACAAACTAGAAACATTTTTTTTTTCATCCTGGTTAGCAGTCTCATAAATTTCCTATTTATTTATTTATTTATTTATTTATTTATTTATTTATTTATTTATTTATTTATTTATTTATTTATTTATTTATTTATTTATTTATTTATTTAAAGTACATATTTGATAATATACATAAGTATAACATTATTTGAATACATAAGATAGGTACAAATAAAAGGGAACATTTGGACAGGGACGGTAAGCACGCTGGTGCGCTTATGCATATAGTAAAAAAATATATAGATATAGTAAAAACAATTTCTGCTCTGAGATGCCTTCAAACTGTCTTCCCATCTAAAATAATCCTGCAAATCCTAACGTTCTGTTGCCCAAGCGGATAAAGCACCATGCAAAAAGTCATATTTCGTTCTGCATTACATGTAGAAGTACGTCTGTGCCTCCCCAAACACCTTCCTTAATAAACACTCGGTTAACCAAATAATGTTATACTCTGCTTTTGTTTGCAAGATCAAAATAACGTTACACGACAACACTATCATCTACACCAAGTAACACCGGAAATCATAGCCGTCAAGGTTGCAAATTGTGCTGGGTTTTTTTCAGTTGAAATCTAGGAATTCTAAGGGCT
The DNA here is from genome assembly GCA_003457575.1 of Thermophis baileyi. Classification (NCBI taxonomy): domain Eukaryota; kingdom Metazoa; phylum Chordata; class Lepidosauria; order Squamata; family Dipsadidae; genus Thermophis; species Thermophis baileyi. The sequence continues at coordinate 35,021 of QLTV01002120.1, forward strand.
AGAAAGTGTTTTAAGCTTACCAGGTTGTTTTTTTTTTAAGTCTTTTCTGAAGTCCTATTCAAGGCATCCGTTTTCAGCATTTCCTAACGGCGGAGGGTCCCTTTTATAGCTCTGCGTGGAGTTTCAGGGGCTGGCACTGAGCCACACAGATGGAAAACCTGGTCTGACCATGAGGAAACCAGAGCTTGTATAAATGCCTGTAAGGGAGAGAATGTGGAGTCGGGGATTTCTTTGCACAATGAAAACAACTGCACCCGTTGGTTCCCACGCTGAGAAGCCCACCCTTAGGAAGAATGCCACCCACCAAGTTGGAAAGATTGTAAAATATTCATTGGATGTCAAGTTCTGGAAAAAGAAAAAGAAAAAACCACCTCCATGTTTGGAGGAATCGCTCGGAAGTGAGGGGTCCTTGGGGTTCTCTGAGCTTGGTTGTTTTCTTGCAGACGTTTCATTATTCAAACTAGGTAACATCATCAGTGCTGGGTGACTAGCACTGATAATGTTACCTAGTCTGGGTAATGAAACGTCCGTAAGAAAATCACCAAGTTCAGAGAGCACCAAGGACCCCACAGTCATCTCCTCCTCCTCCTCCTCCTCCTCCTCTCCACAAACCCCACTTCCTTCTAGCACTGATAATGTTACCTAGTTTGGGTAATGAAATGTCTGCAAGAATACAACCAAGCTCAGAGAGCACCAAGGACCCCACAGTCATCTCCTCCTCCTCCTCCTCTCCACAAACCCCACTCCCTTCTAGCACTGATGATGTTACCTAGTTTGGGTAATGACATTGGGTAATGTCTACAAGAAAATCACCAAGCTCAGAGAGCATCAAGGACCCCTCATTTCAACCCTGAGCTACAATATTCTCCTTTATCCCATGGAAATGTTCTTGGGGGCAGCATCATTTGCATAACACACCTAACCAGGTTATATGTATTTGCATAACCTGCTAAGCTAATTTTCATGTAAATCATGTAAGCAGGAATTGGGTATGGCCAGCCTAGAGAAAATAAGGACTAGGGGGGACATGATAGCAGTATTCTGGTATTTATTTATTTATTTATTTATTTATTTATTTATTTATTTATTTATTTATTTATTTATTTATTTATTTTATTTTATTTGTTTGTCAAACATGTACAAGATAGCAGGTATAGGTATAAACATAAACATAATCAAAGTGAATACAGATAGATGAGGACAATAAGACAGTAGGACAGGGACGGTAGGCACACTGGTGCGCTTATGCACGCCCCTTATGCTTATGCTTATGCTGCCACAAACAGGAGGGAGTCAAACTATTCTCCAAAGCACCAGAGGGCAGGACAAGAAACAACGGATGGAAACTAATCAAGGAGAGAAGCAACCTAGAATTAAGGAGAAACTTCCTAACAGTGAGGACAATTAACCAGTGGAACAGCTTGCCTTCAGAAATTGTGGGTGCTTCATTCCTGGAGGTTTTTAAGAAAAGACTGGACAGCCACCTATCTGAAATAGTATAGGATCTCCTGCTTGAGCAGGGGGCTGGACTAGAAGACCTCCAAGGTCACTTCCAGCTGTATTCTCATTAACAAATACTTGGCACCTTAACCTTCCTTCAAATAATTTGTCATTCTATCAAGCAGAGATGACAAAAGAGAATGGTCAAAAAAAGTCGACATGTCTACAAACGATTCAATTGAAATTCTCTCTCTGTGTGTGTGTGTGTGTCTGTGTGTGCGTGCACTACATATGCAACACACATAAAAAAAACCCAGGCAGAGCTTCAATTGTACCATTACGGCTATCATCTTGACTTTTTTTTTTAAATAAAATAATCTTTATTAGGTTTTTCGTTAAAAACAACATACAAAAAATACACAAAACAAAAACAAACACAATAATTACTAACCACTTTTACAGCTTTTTCAAAGTATTTCCTAATCTATTTACAAATTACAATATTTCTTATTTTTATTTTAACATTCCTTAATATTTACATCTTGACATTTTTGATCACACCCTGAAGATGTCCAACAACCAAGGGCTTTCCATTAATCAGCTTGATCCCATCTATCCACTCTCATCCATTATTTTCTCCATTAATTTTGTCCCAATGATGCTTTTTCAAAAAACAACTAGACTTTCTTGTGTTTTCCCTGAAGACGTTTCGCTTCTCATTCAAGAAGCTTCTTAAGAAGTGAAGATGCTTTTTGGATGAGAAGCGAAACGTCTTCAAGGAAAAAACAAAGTCCAGTTGCCTTTTGAAAAAGCACCTTTGGGACAACCATGATCTGGATGACTGAGAATCTCCATAGACAACCTCCATTAATTTTCTTCAACCTTGCTAAATCAAATTGTTTTTCCTAATTCATCATAGCACGGGAAATGACCTTAACAGAAATATGCCAGAATCAGCGGTGAAATCTACTTACCTTTCCTACCAGTTCGGAAGTGCACGCTTTGCACGCGCACGCTCGCTTCACTCACGCACGTGCACGCTTTTTTACCCATGCTCCGCTTGCGTGCATGCTTTTTCACCCTCTGCGCATGCGCAGAACGCTTTGCGCATGCGCAGAGGGTTAAAAAAAGAAAATGGAGGCATCCGGGCGGGTAGGCGGAGCCTCACACTGCCGCCACTACTGGTTCTCCGAACTACCGGCAGCCACCGCTACCGGTACGGCCAAACCGGGCCGAACTGGTAACATTTCACCCCTGGCCAGAATCATTATTTAAGCTAAGGGGGTTGAAATCTATCTATCTATCTATCTATCTATCTATCTATCTATCTATCTATCTATCTA
>QLTV01002120.1:38023-62359 GCA_003457575.1 Thermophis baileyi
GGTGGCATACAAATGCTTTAAGTGCTGGGAAGTAAGATAACATTTGGAAGTGGCTCAGACAGACAACTCCCTGATCCCCTGGGGTGTAAGAAGAGCAAGGAAGTCTAGCACAGTCAGGCTATTAAGATCCTGTTATTAGAGCCAATCTCAGTGAAAATTGTTTTATCCTTTCGATAGAGTTGATTTCTTGGTCTGGTCTACTTGATGGGGCTGACTAGCATGCCCTTGTACAACATCCCTAAAGCATATGAGTTCCTGCTTGCTTCTCAGCCTTTTTAAATTATTATTAAGACTGATCGATTGGTTCCTCTGGCAGTCTCTGATATTCCTAAGAACCTCTCCAGGGCTATACTTGAAGAAGTCTTATCTTCTTCCACTTTTTGTCAGTGTCCAGATTTCACAGCTGTAAAAAACATTGTGCTAACTTTTCCAGTCTTTGCTTTTCACCGTGATGTCCTTCCTGGTTCTTGTCTAAATTTATGATGGGCTTCCTCTGTGGGATGGAAGACGTGATTTCAGTCGCTGGGATAAAATCAGGTCTCTGTAGACCTGATTTCTTTGAAAGCAAATTCAACCAGTAGTCCCTCTCGGTAGTGTTTCAGCATGATTTTGGAAGCAAGAATATAATTTGGGAAACAGATCAAGTTCAGAGCTACTCCTGTTTTTTAAGCTTTCCAACTCGGCAACGAGATGAGCCAAGACAAAGGGAAAATTGTTTGCTAAGTTGACACAGACATATAATAGCTAGCCTCTAATTGCATATATTTGCACAGTAGAAGAACAAAAACAGATGAGATCATTGGATTTTACTGAAATAACAAAAAGAAAAAAATGTTGGCTTCTTTGGCATTAAAAAGATATCCCTATGGCCCCGAAAGGCAGACTGGCTCCTGTTCAGGGAAACAATTGTATCTTAAGCATCTGTTCTTATGTTCTAACTTCTCTAAGCGGTGGTAAAGGTGCAGCTGAAAAGCTGTGACATGATAGCAGTGTTCCAACATTTGAGGGGCTGCCACAAAGAAGAGGGGGGGTCAACCTATTCTCCAAAGTACCTGAAGGTAGGACAAGAAGCAATGGTTGGAAACTAATCAAGGAGAGATCCAACCTAGAACTAAGGAGAAATTTCCTGACAATGAGAACAATTAACCAGTGGAACAGCCTGCACTCCAGAAGTTGTGGGTGCTTCATCACTGTAGGTCAGGGGTGTCAAACTCAAAGCCCACGGGCCGGATTTGGCCCATGGGGTGCTTAGATCTGGCCCGCGGGGCTGCCCTGGGAACAGCGAAGGACTGGCCCGCCGTGCCTCTGCCAGCAGTTTTCGGCTGCAACAGCCTCCTGCAAACCTCTGCCAGTGAAAACGGAGCTCGGGAGGGCCACATGCAGCCCTCCCGGGCTCCATTTTTGCTGGCAGAGCGCTTGAGCCACCACAGGCACCCCCGATACAAGTGACATCAAGCTGGCCATGCCCACCCTGGCCACGCCCACCCCAGACCCCCGAAGTCAAACACAACCCTGATGTGGCCCTCAATGAAATTGAGTTTGACACCCCTGCTGTAGGTTTTTAACAAGAGACTGGACAGCCATTTGTCCAGAATGATAAAGGGTCTCCTGCTTGATGAGGGGGTTGAAGATCTCCAAGGTCCATTCCAAGGTCCTCTGTTATTCTGTTACTTCTCAGACATTTTCAGACACTGTCCAGCTTCACCGTCTTCTCTACTGAGGCTTTTTTATTCTTTGCATATGACCTGAAGAGAGAAAGTCCAAGTGGGTGACTTTGAATAGGAGTATAACCTGGGAGAAGCTAACAATTTAAGCAGAGAAACCATGACTTCATGGCTGAGAACACGTACAATCTGGTCACCCTTGTCCTAACCGGAAGCCCCCCATTCAATTCTGGAGCCAACCGGAAGTCCAGTTCCCCCACCATAGAATCTCCTCCTAGCGTGGCGTCCTTTTTCCTCTGCCGACCAGAAGTCCGGTTCCTCCACCATAGAGTCTCCTCCTAGTGTGGCGTCCTTTTTCCTCTACCTGTCCTAACTGAAAGCCCTATCAATTGTGGAGCCGACCAGCAACAGGGAGCCGCAGCAGAGGGATGAAAGAGCCACATGAGGCTCCAGAGCCGTGGGTTGCTGACCCCTGGTCTAGACCAGGTGTGTTCAACCTGCAGCCCACGAACCACATACGATATCTGGACCGCTAATAATGTGGTATGGAGTTTGGGGAAGGGTGCCGAGCACTTTTCTCGATTGACCATGTGCAATATCCATCTTCTCCCTCTATATCATATCCAGCTCTTTCTTCTTCTCTTCTGAAGAACCCATTATCCAAATGGACAAGTTCTTCATGCAATTGGGCAGCTATAGCTCAGGCAAGTGAGAAGACACCATCCCAACCAAGAGTGAGTCACTTCTTTCCTCCTTTACATAAGAGAACATTTGTTTTAGGTTGAACGGTGCAGACCCATGACCTGTGACCTCTGCATGCATGACATCATCGGGTTTCTCTAATACTCTTTCCCCTCCCTGTACTGAACAATGTTGGTAGTCTGCGGTTCCTAAATAGAGCAGAGCAACTTTAATTCAATTTTGTTTAGGAAGAAATGTTCTTTTCTCTGGCCAAGGAGCTGGCCACAATCTGGCACATTTCTACTGGGGAGAATGGTTTACGTTCACTTTACAAAAGGGTGAATGGAACCTACATATCATTTCCTGTAGAAGGATCTCCAGGAAGTAAATGGGAAACTGTTCTTTCTTCCTTCACAGTTAACTAAGCTTCAGCGTAGCCTTCCAGAGCTAGGAGTCCTCCAAAGGCATTGGACCATAACTCCCACCATCCTGTCAGCAGGAACCTCCAATGTTAACAGAATAACAGAATAATAGAGTTGGAAGGGACGTTGGAGTTCTTCTAGTTCAACCCCCTGTTCAAGCAGGAAACCCTATAACATTTCAGACAAATGGTTGTCCAATCTCTTCTTTAAAAATCTCCAGTGATGGAGCACCCACAACTTCTGAAGATAAGCTGTTCCCCTAATCAATTGTCCTCACTGTCTAGAAATTCCTCCTTAGTTCTAGGTTGTTCCTCTCCTTGATTAGTTTCCATCCATTACTTCTTGTTCTGCCTTCGGGTGCCTTGCAGTCCCACTTAGCTGGAAGATACCTACCTACTCAGTATTTTAGACATTCCTTTTGTAGAGTGTTCTGACGCCTTTCAGATATCTGGACTACAAACCCTAGTTTTGTGGGTCTTGTGTTCCAGAAGATCTAGAGGAGAAACAGTTGTCCATGCCCTAATATCCAGAATGAATGGAAATCCAATTTCTTCTGATTCAACTTTTATGAATGGGGCAACCCCAAAAAGAAGTTACTCTATTCGCTCAACTATAGTCTGGCACCCTAAGATCAACTGAGCATGGAATGTGGTTAGGGTAACTCCTCATTTATATTCCAGACAGCAAGAGATTTCTTCCAAGCCACACAATTGCGCAAAGCTCTAGTTTAGATGTGATGTTTTATTGTCTTGTAACCATCTCCTTGGCAATGGGTTTCTTGCAGCACCTTATTTTCTTCTTTTTACTTGAAATGCAAGTTAAAGAATTAATAAAGACAATACAGTATATATGTATCCAAATCAGGGGTGGGTTCTACTTACCTTCCCCACCGGTTCGCATTGTGATGGAAGTGCACATTTTGCGCGTGCGTGCACGCGCGTCACTTCCCGGAAATGACCCTCTGCGCATGCGCAGAGGCCTTTGCGCATGCGCAGAGGATTTTTTTGCAATCCGCGGCGACCGGAGGACCGGTTCGGGAGCATGGACCGCTGGTCATCGCTGCCGGTTCGGTGAACGGTGCCAAATTTCCGCTACCGGTTCTAAAGAACCGGTCCGAACCGGCAGCAACCCACCACTGATCCCAATGAAGGGGAGGGAAGACCCAGTCACAAAGTCTTCAATTTTACCATTAATTACATTTTATTTTATTTTTTTTGCAACAGGTTTTACCAGGTCTGCAAACTTCCAATGAGATCATCCAACTTTCCCCACCAGGAAACTCTCCATTTGCAAGACTCTGCTCCAAACTCGATTGCAGAAAATACGACTTCAGCAACAGAGCGGTCAAAGCCTGGAATGCACTACCCGACTCTGTGGTTTCTTCCCCAAACCCCCAAAACTTTAACCTTAGACTGTCTACTGTGGACCTCACCACATTCCTAAGAGGTCTGTAAGGGGAGTGCATAAGCGCACCAACGTGCCTACCGTCCCTGTCCTACTGTCCCCATTTATTCGTATCCTTATCCTGTATTAATAATCATGTTTATTCCTATATCTGTTATCTTATACATGTTTGACAAATAAATAAATAAGTTTAAAAAATCCTCGATATGATACACTTTATTGATTAGTTAATTGACAATATCAAACATATGAAAGTAAGTCCTAAATATATATAGGTCTCAATTCATTCTGTGCACTGCCTAACCAGGCTCCAATAATACCTGGTCCATGAAACAACTACCATAGTTTTGGACTTATTGATGTTCAGGTAATTGAGTGTGCAGTCCCAAAGGTGTCTCAAAGGTGCTTTTTTTTCAAGAGACAAGTAGACTTTCTGGTTTAAGGTGTCTCAAAGGTGCTTTTTTTTCAAGAGACAAGTAGACTTTCTGGTTTTGCTTTGAAGACGTTTTCGCTTCTTATTCAAGAAGCTTCTTCAGCTCTGAAGCTTCTTGGATGAGAATGGATCGGACCATGACCTTGGATGACTGAGAATCCCCATAGACAGTCTCAAAGGTGCTTTTCCAAAAGGCAATAGGACTTTCTTGGTTTTTTTTTTATTTTTAAACATTTCACTTCTTATCCAAGAAGCTTCTTTGGTATGTCCTTTTTTGTTCGTTCCTGCTGCACTCAGCAACTCCAAGTTTTTTTTCCCCCTCCTGGTGCAAAAGTTCAGGAGAATCCAGATGGGATCATGCTGACAGTAAGGCCAGACATGTCTTGACAGTACATACAAAAAGATTCATTTCCAAGTGAGAAGCCTTCAACGGCAGCTTTGCTAATGGGTGAACTCTGACCTGTTAGCAACTACTCCCTGGTGGGTGTGGCACCTGGAGACAACTTTGGGGTGGGCCAGCTGGGAGGTGGTGCAGTCTAGTAGTTGGGAGATTGGAATTTGGCAAGAGAAACTACAGTCCAGTTTTCCCCTCAGCTCTTGATCCTGATATGGTGGCCTTGAGTCAATTACCACTCCTTAGCTAAAGCTCTATGAGGATACAGAGAATAACCTAAATCAAGGGTGTCAACTTCATTGAGGGCCGCATCAGGGTTGTGTTTGACCTTGGGAGGCTGGGGTGGGCGTGGCTGGGGTGGGCGTGGCTGGGGTGGGCGTGGCCAGCTAGACGTCACTCGTGTCAGGGGCGCCTGTGGTGGCCCGAGCGCTCTGCCAGAGAAAATGGGCTCCCGAGCTCTGTTTTTGGCTGCGACGGCCTCCTGCAACCCTCTGCCAGTGAAAATGGAGCTTGGCAGGAGCCATGTGTGGCCCGTGTACTGTGCGGCCCTCCTAAGCTCCATTTTCGCTGGCAGAGGCACTGCAGGCCAGTCCTTTGCTGTTTCCAGGGCGGCCCCGTGGCCCAGATCTAAGCACCCCGCAGGATCTGGCCCCCGGGCCTCGAGTTTGATACCTGTGACCTAAATGAAGGTGGACCTTATTGAGCACACGACACCTTCTCTTAACGTTTTTTTTGAAGAGGCACTGGTTGTAATGAGTTGGGCAGTGAACTAAGTGGACAGAGAGGTATCCAGAGGTGTGGTCAAAAGAGGCAAGAGGACCTCATTCTAAATTGAAGATAATCTTTGCCTCAACGTGCAAGAACTCTAGTTACTGGGTAGTTGGTTTTTATTAAAAGTTCATAAACCAAAGATTCCCACAGAGTGTACTGAATTAGCTTTGTACATGCCAGATATTGCAAGGATATTATATTGGATAATCTAGAACATAGAACATCGAATAACAGAGTTGGAAGGGACCTTGGAGGTCATCTAGTCCAACCCCTGTTCAAGCAGGAAACCCTATACCATTTCAGACAAATGGCTGTCCAGTCTCTTCTTGAAAGCCTCCAGTGATGGGGCACCCACAACTTCTGAAGGGAAGCCATTCCACTGGTTGATTGTTGTCACCATAAGGAAATTTATCCTTAGTTCTAGACTGCTTCTCTCCTTGATTGGTTTCCACCCATTGGTTCTTGTCTTGCCTTCATGTGCTTTGTAAAATAGTTTGCCCCCTCATCTTTGTGGAAGCCCCTCAAATACTGGAACACTGCTATCGTATCTCCCCTGGTCCTTCTTTTCACTAGACTAGACATACCCAATTCCTGCAATCGTTGTTGCCTCCAGTCCCCTAATCATCCTTGTTGCTCTTCTTTTTACTCTTTCCAGAATCTCAAGAATCTTTCCATAATCTTTTTTATATTGTGGTGATCAAATTTGGATGTAGTATACCAAGTGTGGCCATACTAAGACTTTGTAAAGCAGTACCCTGTTTCCCCAAAAATACAACCTACCCTGAAAGTAAGTCCTAGCTTGATTTTTTACACATGCGCCCAATAATAAGCCCTACCCCCCAAATAAGCCCTAATTAAGATCCCACCCACTCCAGAGTGCACGGGTAAAAAAATAAGCTAGGGTGGGAATGGGGGGGGGGTGGAGCTGCCCTACTACTTACCTTTGGACAGTTGTAGCCAGGCCTCACACACCCCAACACCTGCCTCGCCGGCCCATTTCTTCTGCAGTCGGCAAGGCTTTCCTGAAGGCCTCTGTAGCTGATAACAAAGCTCCGGATCGATTGGGAGCTCTGTTATCGGCTGCAGAGGCCTTCAGGAAAGTCTTGCCGGCCGCAGAAGAAGAAGTTCCTGAAGGCCTCTGACAGGGAAAAGGAGGCCGGGGGTGATGCGCACAAGTGAGGTTAGTCAGTGGATGACTTCCCCAGAAAATAAGACCTAGTGCCTTTTTGGTGGCAAAAAAAAGTATAAGACAGGGTCTTATTTTCTGGGAAACATGGGTACTAACACTTCACATGATCTTGATTCTGTCCATCTATTAATGCAGCCTAGGATTGCATTGGCTTTTTTGTCCGCTGCCACACACTGTTGGCTCATGTTTAACTGATTGTCCACTTGGACTCCAAGATCCCTTTCATAGTTACTGAGAGGGATCTAGGAAAGTTGTTTGATCTGCTCAGTGGAAGAATGGTTAACTATGGGATAGAAATTGTAAACTAACAATGTCAATGGCATATAAGGAAAATCTATACAAAATGTTTTATAGGTGGCATTTACCACTAGCGAGATTAGCAAAGATGTTTAAAAATTTATCAGCTAAATGTTGGAAAACTCAAATACTTTGGACACCTAATGAGAAGGAAGGACTCTCTGGAGATGAGCCTAATGCTGGGAAAGATTGAGGGCAAAATAAGAAGGGGACGGCAGAGAATGAGATGGCTGGATGGAGTCACTGAAGCAGTCGGCGTGAGCTTAAATGGACTCCGAGGGATTGGTAGAGGACAGGAAGGCCTGGAGGAACGTTATCCATGGGGTCTCAATGGGTCGGACATGACTTCGCAACTAACAACAACAAATGTTGGAAGTAATCAGATACCAGGTTCATATTATCACATGTGGTGGACATGCCCAAAGGCCAAAAAAAAAATAAATAAATACTGGACTAAAATACATACTTGGTTAGAAAAAAATGATAAAGCAACACATAGATTTGAAATCAGAAATATTTTTGTTGGATATATTACCAGAACAGTATAATAAAGGAATACATATTTAATTTTATATGTGTTAACGACAGCAAGAATTATGTTTGCACAACAATGGAAAAATGAAGAAATCCCTACAATGGAAAGTGTTATTAAAAAATATTAGAATGTGCTGAGATGGATAGATTAACACTTAAAATAAAAGGAAGAAACAGAATACTTTTCAACATGGGACTTGTTTTACCAATGGCTAACTAACAGAAACAGAGGTAAGAAACTAAAAAGATTAAAAAGATAATAAAAATTTTTGTACTGATAATTTTTCAGGATGGATAAACTAATTGTATTATTACTTTGTGATTAATATTAATATGTTTATTATGATTATGATTATTGTTGTATCCCTACTTACAACTGTGCCCAGACAACACACTGTTCAGATAGATATGGAACTTTTTATGTTTATTAAAAAAATATATCAAAAAAACATATGTGAGGTATCAAAAAAAAAAGGAAGAATGTTAACTATGTTGTGGAAGTTGCTATTTACAATAACTCCTTATTTTGTGGGGGGTTGGGTGCTCTCCAGTGGTGGGATTCAAATAATTTAACAACTAGTTCTCTGCCCTAATGACCAGCTGGGTAGACGTGGCTCAGTGGTCGTGTGACCGTGTGGGCGTGGCCAACTCAACATCACTCACGTCGATGGGCGCTTCGCCTTAGCTGTTACAATGTAATAAGGGTTAACCAGAGAGGCAGTTTCTGTAAGCAGGGCAGCGGTGGGTTCTAACTTACCTCGCTGCCGGTTCGCTTCCTCCCGCACCACATGGCCGTGCCTCATGGGCACGCACACGCTTTGCACACACGCGTATGTGCAGTGCCGAAAAATCCAAAAAAAATTCCCCCCAAAAAACCAAAAAGCCAAAAACAAGATGGCGACGCATGCGTAGTGCCGGAAACTTGGCTTCTGCGCATGCGCAGAAGAAAAAAAAAACAGAAAAAAATTCCCCCCCAAAAATAAATTTAAAAAAAAAAAGAGATGGCGGCGCCCACAGACCGGCACCGACCGAACCGGATCCATGACGTCACTGTGACATCACCAGCGGGTCGCTACCGGTTCAGGCGAACCGGTCTGAACCGGGAGGAACCCACCTCTGAAGCAGGGCAATAAAGATTAGGTTAGAAACAACACCAGAATGTTTCCTTCCTGCCTTCTTTACAGGATTAGCCCTGTAAAGTGGAAAAAAACAAAATAAGATTTCTTCCAACAACCGGTTCTCCGAACTGCTTAGAAAGTTAACAACCGGTTCTCCCGAATAGGTGCGAACTGGCTGAATCCCACCACTGGTGCTCTCTGAGCTTGGTTGTGTTCCTGCAGATGTTTCATCACCAAACTAGGTAACATCATCAGTAGCATTGATGGATTCTCTTGGGCAGGTGGTTGGAATAGAAGACCTCCAAGGTTCCTTCCAGCTCTATGAATCTATGATTATACAGACAATATCCTCCATCCGTAACAGACTTCTGGGGGCAGAATTCACATTAAGGGTTTTATAGAGCGTACAAAATTGGTTCTGAACTCATACCAGACCTCATGCAAAAAACACCAAAACATCGATTGAAAAATGGTGTTGATCTATTGTTTCAGTCCAAGTTTAATGAATTTCAGGGACCTTGAGTGCCACATTTTCTACTGTGCTCATTAATTCAGTGTAGAAAGTAGAAGTCAGGAAAGGCCTTTAAGAAGGTGCTTTAGAAACAGGCTTCTGGACGATTACAAAATTTTATTGGCAAGGGTTCGAGCAAAGCCATCTGGGCAGCTTGCAAAGAGACAGATGCTCCGTCGTGTTCATTTTTGGCCTGCCCCAGCTACTCCCCCAACAATTATGTCATTTCAGCCTGTATTTTGCTTTGCTTTCCTATCTAGTTTCCACTGCAAGTGAATATTTGAATCACGGAATGCAGGACAAAGAATCTATGGGGGCTAAGTTGTTGATCAATGTGGAAATTCACATCTGCCAACTCTGTTTAGCGCAGCTGGAAAACACTATTGGCAGATGTGAGTTGTGGTGGGGGTGGAAACTGGAACCTTGTGTTCCCTTTTGTACAAAGTGATTTCACCTTCTCTTTGTGTTGCTAAACTAACACCATGCCAACCAAAGCAACCATTGTGGGGAAATAAAAATGTTTAATATATACCTTTGGACAGACCTGTTCTGACCCAGCTCCCCAAACATGACAAGCCCTCTGTAGTTGAAGCAATGATTCCTTTATTAGGAGCGCCATCAGACCTCAGGCTAACAAGTCTGTCCAGCAGGGGAGAATAGTTGTCTGCCACATCTATTCATTTCCGCCCCCTGCCTTTTATCCCCAGAGCTAGGGTGGGGTTTCACTAGCAGCGGTGGCTCTTCCTTCCCAAGGATCAGCCCACGGATTTCCACTGCTCTCCTCTCCTCTGCCTTCTGCGTATCCGCGCATCAGGCACTGGACCCAGCTGCTCCTCCTCTTCCTCCTCAGCCACCACCAGACCTGGGTCTGTTGACTCTCCATCTGAGGGCTGACAGATGGCCCAGGCTCCGCCTCTCTCTCTGCCAGCTCCATTCCCTCTTCTCCCTCAGAGCTCTCAGGTTGCCTTGATGCTAAACCTGACTCCTATGCCTCCTCCTCCTCTGATTTGGCTGCTGGAGGGGCTGGCGGCCAACAGGCCACAACAAGACCCCTAGAGCAGAAGAACAATCCAGAGTATAACTGGAGTGGCCAGAAAACCTAGAGGCCCAGAAGCAGATGCAAACGGAAAAAGCTAGTCCGGCCCGAGGAAACACCAGTTACAGGGCCATCAATGCTGGAACCAGAAAGCCTGAATACAGTGCTGTAGAGCTTTGGGCTGTAAGATTTGGAAGTGGGTCAGAAGAACTGGATCCACCAAGGGGCCTGAATTTTAGCCCCAAATTTGCCTCCCATTCGTATACTGGCTGAACGTGGGGAGTGGTCTTCCCTGCACTAAGGGGCCTCTAGAAAACAAGGTCAGGTGTACCCCCTATGTTTTGGAATGAAGATTTTGTGTTTGTGTCCGTAATGCCAATTTGAGTTCTGGACATTTCACGGAATGGACAGACAGGCTGTGTAGGATACAGATGGAGGCAAAAGCTACACGACTTTGGAGTTGAGGTTCAATTTGCTGCTGGAAGGGGATGATAGAGAAGACCGCAACAGCTACAGCTGTTGAATAAAAATTTGGCATCAGGGAGGGCAGGAGTAACACTGAATTACAGAATGGTGAAACCAACTTTTGATGAGAATGCTTGGAACTCTTACTGAAGACTGCAGAGACTTGGAAGTCTATGGACTTAAGATTGCCAGAATGCCAGAAAATGAAACAAAAGAAGAAGAAGGAATGGTTTATGATCTGGTCCCTCCTTTTCTCTTCTCCATGCTTTTCTTTGCCTTAGCAACTTTGAGACTTCCAGCAGCACTACGTAAACAGTGGTGGGATTCAAATAAGTTAACAACCAGTTCTCTGCCCTACTGACCGGCTGGGTAGGCGTGGCTGGGTGGTCATGTGAATGCATGGGCGTGGCCAACTCGATGTCACTCACGTCGAGGGGCACTTTGCCTCACCCGGCCTCTCATGACCGTGGGGATGCTGCAACAGTCATAAGTGTGAAAAATGGTCATAGGTCACTTTTTTCAGTGCCATTGTAACTTTGGTCACTAAATGAACTGTTGTAAGTCAAGGTTTACCAGTACATACATACAAAAAGCTTCTTTGCTTACAAAAAGCTGCCCTAAATATCAATCATTAGATTAAAAATGGGGGAATACACACTGAAGATCAATGACAGTCACAGCCATCATGGAAACCTAAACCATTCTGTCTGAATACCTTCCTTTTCATCAGCAATACCTGCAACCCAGAGTTACAAATCAGGCAGGGCGCCAGAACACCTTGAGGAATTAAAATAGTTAAAATGCAATGATAACTATCAGCAGCCAACTCTTGCTGATAAAGTGAAACCCTTTAGCAAGAGAGGTCATTTAAGCTCTCCAGAAAGTGGGTGGGCACACTTGGGCTACAAAATGCCAAGCTAAAGAGACAAATTAACCAAGTATATAGGGGACCCAGGTTCAAGCCTCCCAAACTTGTCAGGATCACAATAAAATTAGTACATGCCACAGATATCTAAATAAACTTCAAGCCTGTGTTGGAAGAAATATCCATCTGGTTCAGTTCAAAGCTACTGCCAAGAACCATTAGCTGTTACAATATAGTAAGGCAGTTTCTGTAAGCAGGGCAATAAAGATTAGGCTAGAAACAACACCAGAATGTTTCCTTCCTGCCTTCCTTACAGGATTAGCCCTGTAAAGTAGGGAAAAAACAAAAGGCTGTTGGAAGATTTCTTCCAACAACTGGTTATCCGAACTGCTCAGAAAGTTAACAAACGGTTCTCCCGAATAGGTGCGAACCGGCTGAATCCCACCACTGAACCAGGGGTGGGTTCCAACTTACCTCACTGCCGGTTCGCTCCCTCTCGCACACGTGCGCATGCACAGTAACAAAAAATCTGATTTTTTTTTTAAAAAACAAAACTGAAAAAAAGATGGTGACCGCATGCACAGTGCCGGAAGTCGGCTTCTGTGCATGCTCAGAAGGAAAATAAAAAATTCAAAAAAATTAAAAAAAAAAATAATCAAAAAAATTCAAAAAAAAGATGGCGGCCCCCACGGACCGGCACTGACCGATCCAGTTCGGTGATGTCATTGTGACATCAACAGCGGGCTGCTACCAGTTTGGGCGAACTGGTTCGAACCGGGAGGAACCCACCCCTGCACTGTACATAAACCAAGTAGAGCTGTGCAAAAGAAATAAAAGAGAAAGCAGAAACAGAGTATTATATGGTATGGAATGAATGGTACAAATGGTTAGAGGATAGATGTAAAGGCTAAGGAAAGATTAAATGAAGAAGATATAGGAGTTAGAAATTAGTAAATTTGTATAAATGAGAAGGGCACACAATGAATGATTGTTTATTTATATTAATATGTACAAAAAATAATGGAATCACACATATAGATAAAAGTAAATTGAAGAATGGGGGGAAAATGGATATATTATGGATGTATACCGATGTGGAAATGTTGTAAAGAAGGAAATTGTCAAAATTCTTGTCTTTTTTTTTTTTAAACTGTTTAATAAAAATTATTAAAAAAACAACAACCAAGTAGAACTGTGGACAAAGAACAGTTTTTAAATGGTGGCGGCAGAACTTTCATTTCCATGGTTGTGAAGGAGCGAGAAGGACAGTATGTCCGTGGCATTGGGGGACTTCGGTATTCAAAAATTGACTGTGGAGCTCCTGTTTTTTCCCTCTCCTTCTCCTCCTCATGATCCATGGGAACACCAGGGATTCGGCTTGCAGGAAGGAGCTGAGAGGAGAATTACTGCTTTTAAAAATGAAATGGCCAAATACACGCTGAAAAGTAGCATCCCCATGTTTATCACCTTGCAAGTGAATTTTGTGCCCCCCGGTAACAATCCTGAGCCATCATTTTTTGATATTCCACTGCCAAGTCAGTTGTTAAGTGTTAAAACTTTATCGGTGAAATAAGAAGGAAAGAACCAGAGCAAGTGTTTATCTTCTAAGTTTCTAGAGGGGCGTTTTTCCATGTTTGTCTACCTGTGTCCATGAATGTGTCATACGCTCTTTTTCTATTGCATCTCACCTGTTAACTGTGATGGCAGAAAAGACGCTGTAGAGGGTTTTTTTTTAAAGGTCCTTTTATTTTCACCCAGGGTGGTTGACTAAATGTGAATTCCAAATATATCCAACAGGAAAGGGAATCCAAGAGTTCTATCTTGTTAGTTAATTGGAACAATTCTTTCACTCCTTAGCATTGATTAGGTTCCTTAATTGTTACTTAATTAGAATAGAATTACTTAGAATAGTTACTATTTCACTCCTACGTTTTCCTATAAGGGCAAAATATTTTGGGGGGCGATTGTTTTCAAGGGGTTACTTTCAAACTTAATTGGGATTGTGCTGTGGAGGCTTCGGAAGGACTCTTGAGCAGAACCGCTGCCTGCACCATCGTCTGACAGCTTGCCAGCGTGCCGAAGCCTCAGTAAGATTCCCCCGAACTTGCCGCGCTTAAAAAGAGGCCGAATTAGCCCGATCAGCTGTTTGGCGGTTTTAACGCTTAGCGCCGGCAGCCTATATAGCGTGATTGTGCTCCCGGCTGTTTCGCGCTCCTCCTGAGAGTCCCTGCCTTCATTCAGGGCCCTCTCTGATTTGGCTCCCTGTCAGCAAGCTCCAAGATGGCGGAGCGTGACACTGGGGACAGGGAGGAAAATTCAGGGCGATCACCAGCTTCGCTGGAGCCCGTTCGCAGAGGAACTGGCAAATCTAAGTCTGCCTGAAAAAGAGCAGCAGCAGCAAAGATCAAATCTAAAGCTCTCAAACCTGCAAAGAGATCCTCAGCTGAGGAGAGGGGCACCGTTAGATCTTTGAAAGCTCCAGAGAAGCAATCCCTGAGGGAAGCCACAGAACATGGCCGACAGCCAGATTCTCCTCTGACAGCTAACAGCTTTTCCCGCACTTCTCAGAGGGAGCCGTTAGAGCAGACACAGGCTGCAGTTCCTATGGGGCCTCCACTAGAGGGAGCACAGGCATTTTTGTTTTCCTGCTGGCTTTTTAAATTCTGTCAGCAGACAAGCAGAGATGGATCCTTTTGCTTCCTTGGCAGCCTGAGGTATTTGGCAAGTCCCCCACCGCCCCCTACAGCCACCTACACCCCCACAGCTGCTGGGGCCCGATCAGGGGACTACCTGGGCCCTGAACTATCCCCAGGAGATGAAAATCTTCATCTCTCAAGCCATCTCCCATGCCTTTGCCACAGGCTTCCAGCAAACCTTTCGCCCTCAATCCCTGGCTTTCCCGGGCATTCCTATACTGGCAGTCCTTCTGAGAGGAGTTTGCATCTTTCCTTGGATGAGGATACTGGTTCAATTTTGGAGCTGTCCGAGGATGAGGACATGGCCCAGGACATTCCAACCTTTTCCGGCTTTTTTCCTCCAGCCCTTTTTAGGCCCTTGTTACACAAGGCTAGGGCCGCCGCTAAAATGGGGACCCAGTCTCCTTCTACTGCAACCACTCCTGATCTTCCGGATGGTTTGTTCCAGGAGCCCAAATTGGCTCAGGAGGAGATTCCCACCCCATCTGTTTTTCTGGAAGTCATCCAGAAACAGTGGGACCTTCCTGGGGCCCTCCTTAACCCGACCAGCAACGAAAGACGTTTTTATAACACAGGCCCCGAATTGTCAAGCCTTTTACAGTTGCCCTCAGTAGATACCCCGGTGGCAAATCTGACCTCAGCCGCCTCCATAGTAGCGGGAGATCTGGCAGACAATCTCAAGGCGGAGGACAAGACCTACCAAGCGGCAGCATGGGCAGTGAAAGCGGCTACGGCCGCCTCCTTTTTTAACCGCACTTCTCTAATTTGGCTCCAGCAATTGCAGGACAAAATTTCTCCACTAGATGCGCGTCTGCATCAGGACATAAATAAATTGGTGGCTGCCACCAGGTTCTCTGCAGACGCGACCCTGCACGCCGCTAAATTCGCTTCTCGCGCCCTGTCCTCCTCTGTTTCCTCAAGGAGGCTACTGTGGATCCGCAATTGGCAGGCGGACACCAAGTCTAAGTGGCGCCTGGCTTCGGCCCCTTACAAGGGATCCAAGCTTTTTGGGGAGGCATTAGATCCGATTTTAATAGAGGACAAAGATAAGAAGAAGGTCATGCCCGGTCCACTCAGGAGGGCGGATCGCAGACCTTCACCATATTACCGTAGACCTACCTTTCGGTCTCCGGAATCTGATGGCATGTCACAACACCGTTTTGGCATGCAAAGACAAGATCGCCACTTTGACAGAGCTGCACCTCGAGACCGTCCCAGGCAGGGCTTTCAAGGTCGATGGCCCTTTCGTGGAGCGGGAGGTCGCCCCTTCCATAGAACCAAGTGACTGTCAGGCCAGCCCTCCCATTGGGGGCCGATTGGCCTTATTTGCCCCTCAGTGGGAGGCGATTACCATCAACAACTGGGTGCTCAACACAGTGAGGCTCGGCCTCACCTTGGAATTTCTCTCCATACCCCCGAACCAGTTTGTGCGGTGCCCTGTCTCCAACAATTCTGTAAAATGAGGACTCATGGAACAGGCCATTCAACACCTGTTATCCATTCAGGCCATAGAGTTGGTCCCTCAGGACCAGTGGAGACAGGGGTTTTACTCAATTCTTTTCATCGTACCAAAGTCTTTGGGTGGGTGGAGAGCGATCCTCGACTTGAAACTTCTGAATTCCCACCTGGTCTGCAGGAGATTCAAAATGGCCTCCCTCTAGTCCATCTTGGAGGGCATAAGGAAGGGTGA
The DNA here is from genome assembly GCA_003457575.1 of Thermophis baileyi. Classification (NCBI taxonomy): domain Eukaryota; kingdom Metazoa; phylum Chordata; class Lepidosauria; order Squamata; family Dipsadidae; genus Thermophis; species Thermophis baileyi. The sequence goes on from QLTV01002120.1 coordinate 54,194, forward strand.
CTTCCTGGTCTCCATCGACCTCACGGAGGCTTACCTCCATGTGCCTATCCTCCCAGCACATCGGCGCTTCCTGAGGTTCCAGTATGGGAGGGAACATTTTCAATACCGGGCCCTCCCCTTTGGTCTGGCTTCCGCTCCCAGGTGTTTCACCAAGGTTCTGGCGGCACTGGCAGCTCACCTCTGATCCATCCCGGTCAGGGGTGGGTTCTAACTTACCTCGCTGCCGGTTCGCTTCCTCCCACGCCGCGTGGCCGTGCCTCATGGCTCCGGGAGGTGCACTTGGCACTGCGCCACTTCCAGGACATGGTTCGGGGTCATCATGTCCTGGTTTTGACCGACAACGTGGCCACCAAGGCCCACATAAATCACCAGGGGGGCACTCATTCCTGGCCGCTCATGAGCGAGGCGGGCCATTTGGGCGAGTGGGCGGAGAACCTCCTTTCCCTAAAGGCAGAGCACATCGCCAGGGTTACCAACATCCAAGCGGACAGTCTGAGCAGAACCACAATCGACCACTCCAAATGGAGACTTCACCCGGACATCTTCAGGGAGATATGCCAGAAGTTTGGTCAACCGATTGTGGATCTGTTCACATCCCTGGCGAATGCTCATGTTCCCCGCTTCTTCACCAGGTTCCTGACCATGGGGGCGGAGGGGACCAATGCCTTACACAGTCCTTGGCCCCGCGGCCTACTGTACGCATTTCCACCTTTGCCTCTCATTCCTGCGGTCATCGGCAAAGTGCTCCTCGAAAGGGCAGAGGTACTGCTGGTGGCTCCGTACTGGCCCAGGCGTCCCTGGTTTGCGGACTTGCTGAGTCTCTCGGTGGCCAGGCCCTGGAGGATCCCTCGAGAGACGATTTCCCTCAGCCAGGGGGTCTTGATCCATCCGGAGCCTCAGTGGCTCCAATTGACCGTCTGGCACTTGAGGGGGCGCTCTTGAGGGAGGACAAATATTCCTCCAGGGTTATTCGAACTATCCAGGCTTCCAGACGGCCATCGACCACCAGGCCGCATAATGGCTCACTCTACCAGGAGTGAGGCCACGACGGCAGCTTGGGCTACCCAAGCCTCCATTGAGGAGATCTGCAGGACGGCGACATGGGCCTCACCATCGCCATTTATTCGCCACTATAAAGTAGACTCCTTTGCGTCAGCTGATGCAGCCTTTGGGAGACGGGTCTTGCAAAAGGTTTATTCCTGGGGGGGGGAACCAGGCCCAAGCGGCTTCCCACCCTTAGTATGGTAGGCTTTGGTAAATCCCATTCTTGGACTCTCCTGCTGTCAGTCAGGAGAAGGGGCATTGGTCCTACCTGATACGCTCCTTCTATGGCTGACAGCAGGAGAGTCCAAACCCTCCCTGACTGCCGTTGGGCCCAGACTTCGTGGGTGGCTTTTGGCATGAGACACCTTTTCATACGATGCTGTTTAATGGCATGTGGAGACTCTATTTTCACCTGCGCCTTCCTCAGAAACTGGAGCCACAGAGGGAGGCAACGGTGTGTGGCTTCAATTTGACTTGGTCTCTGGGCAGAAAGGACAACGTCACAACCCATTCTTGGACTCTCCTGCTGTCAGCCATAGAAGGAGCATATCAGGTATCACCAACACCCCTTTATAAAGTATATATTAATTTTTTTCTATGGTTAAGCAATAATCTATGACCCATCACTTGTTGTTTGTATGTAAGATGAGCTTATGCACCAGAGACAAATTCCTTGTGTGTTCAATCACACTTGGCCAATAAAGAATTCTGTTCTATAATACAAGACCCGAATAGTATAGTAATGCCACCAACTCAGCAGGCAGCCTTCTCAGCAGAGGGAGTGAGTGGAACAGCTCATCATGCCCACTGCAGAAGCAGGAAGGAACAAGTCACTGGGGAAGAAGGTGCAACTGCGGTCTGAAAAAGATGTCCCAGCTCTCCCATGGATTGGCATGGTTTGTTTTCCAAAATGAAAGACTTGAGGATTATGTCAACCAGAAGATTTGCACCTAGAGGTGGCATGGACTGGAGTAATACTGGCCTAGTTCCCTAGCTTACTTTCCTAAGTACCAGAACAGGAATGGACATCCTGCCTTTATTACTTTTATAATTAGCTCCAGGCAGTGAACATACTTAAGCCTCCTCCTGTTTTTCCAACAACAACCCTGTGAGGCTGGTTGGGCTGAGAAGGAGTGACTGGCCCCAAGTCATCCAGCTGGCGGTCATGCCGAAGGCGGGACTCCCCCCCCCGGTCGAGTTTCAGTTATTACTAAGGATTGTTGGAACTGAGCAGTTTGAATTTGGCCAAATTGTGGAGCAGGCACACTTTACGTGTGGCTCTTCGTCAGTTGGCCCAGTTCAAGATTTCAGGTTTTCAGATCCTACCTTTCCGTATTGGATAGGCTGGCAAAGAAAATTCTGGTTATTTGTTTTGTTGTTTTTTGAAATAGTGGGCAGTTAAATAATATAGGTAGAACGAATTTGGGGTTGGGTGGCAGTGGTTGGGTGGGGTTGGTAGTTAGATATTAGGAAGTTCATCTAAAGGGGCTGCCGTATTGGATAGGCTGGCAAAGAAAATTCTGGTTATTTTTTTCGTAGTTTTTTGAAATAGTGGGCAGTTAAATAATATAGGTAGAGGGAATTTGGAGTTGGGTGGTGGTGGGGGGGTGGGGTTGGTAGTTAGATATTAGGAAGTTCATCTAAAGGGGTACTTAGATATTAGGAAGTTCATCTAAAGGGGCTGGTAGACATAGCTGAAAATGAGACATCCCCAAAGGTAAATAATCCTGATGGGACAACTACGGTATTTTTGTTGTAAGGTATTAAAAGCCAGTAGATTTGGTTTGCAGCATGTTGGTCCTTGATACCTGTCCCTTCCTGGTCCTTTAAAAAGATTAGGTGAATCATTGAATTGTCACAGCTGCCCTCTGCTCCCCGGGAAGAAGCTACCGGTCCAGGAGGGCCAAGTGGTGCACCATCTCTGTCTGTGAGAAAACTACCCCATTGAGGTATAAAGATGGCCACTCTCCAGAGCCACAGAAATACTGCAGGAAGGTGGGCAACTCTATACAGGAAAGGCTTTGCACAAATAAAGATAGGGCCCACCAAATTGGCCAGAAAGGAGGAGCTAATGGTTTGCAGCATGTTGGTCCTTGATACCTGTCCCTTCGTGATCCTTTAAAAAGGTCAGGTGAATCATTGAACTAGGGACAGATCCAAGAGAGATTTCTGCACCTCATCTTGGCTGCACCAGGGATAAAAAACTACCTATATAGCTATTTTGTGCATCCCCTGGATTCTGCAGGGAAATATCTATTGCTTGGTTACAAAGGGAACAGTGGAAGAGGAGATTATAGAAAGATAGAAGAAGAAGAAGAAGAAGAAGAAGAAGAAGAAGAAGAAGAAGAAGAAGAAGAAAGAAGAAGAAGAAGAAAGGAGGAGGAGGAGGAGGAGGAGGAGGAGGAAGAAGAAGAAGAAGAAGAAGAAGAAGAAGAAAGAGAAGGAGAAGAAAAGGAGAAGAGAAGAAGGAGAAGAGAAGAAGGAGAAGGAGAAGAAGAAGAAGAAGAAGAAGAAGAAGAAGAAGCACAAACACTTAGACATATACCGCTTCACAGTGCTTTACAACCCTCTCTAAGCAGTTTACAGAGTCAGCATTTTGGCCCCAACAATCTGGGTTCTCATTTTACCTACCTCAGAAGCATGGAAAACTGAGTCAACCTTGAGCCTGGTGAGATTTGAACTGCAGTCAGCTGGCAGTCAGCAGAAATAGCAACTACCTTGCTTGCACACAATTTGCAATTGGCTATCATTGAGCATGTATTGAATGATGCTTTATCTGGCTACCTAGGCTCTTCAAATTACTCAGTTCTCCCCAACAGTGTCTCAAATACTATATATTTCCTGACTTTGGATAATGTTATTTTGGTCTTGCCCACCACTGAGAAATCAGGATAGGAATATAAAATTTCCATGCAGCTGAGCTTCAAATTTGTTTTCAGGGAGATTTCTCATTCTTCGGTGATCATTGCATAAGTGATCCCAGGGCTCAGAAAGTTGTTGGGTTGACACATTTTTAAAAATCAAAAAAGATTGCCCATACAAGATAGGAAGAAAAGGTTGGAGCGAGTTTTGAGAGTTGGCAAACTATGGGTGAGCTCCCGTTACTTGCCTCAGCTCCTTGGCCTACCAAGCAGTTTGAAAGCATGCAGATGTGAGTAGATGAATAAGTACCACTTTGGTGGGAAGGTGCCTTTGGCATATAGCCAGGCAGGCCACGGAAATTGTTTTCGGACAATGCTGCCTCTCTTGGCCAAAAAGGAGGATGAGCACCGTCCCCTAGTCGGCCCCGACTGGACAGAGTAAATCTTTACCTGTACTTTATTATCATAAAGATGGAGAGCTCTGTTTGAAGGGGCAAAGGAATCACCTGGAAATTCCAGGCAGCAGAATGCAAGTTTCTCACCACCCTTGTTTTTTGTTTTGGGTTTTCTTCCATTTCCTTATTGGCACATCTGTGACTTTCCAGCCTGTGCTGTTTCATGAGGGATGTTATCTCCTCTTGTCTTTTAACAGAGTCCTGTATACATTTCAGGAGAAAACTGGGACCAGGAGTATTCAGAAGATGAAACCTGGAATATTGTGAGTCTTCTCTAGGCACAGAATGGGGAAAAGTCAAAGAGGGCTGGTCATTGACCCTAGAAAATTTCCCTTTGACTCAGGTGAGCAGCAGCTATTTAGTTACAAAATCAGCTTACCTCTTCTTTATGAAGTTTCAATGAAAGATAAAATACAAAGTTAACCAACCCCACAAGATTTAAAAATAGGGAATGGGGGTCAAAGGGGGGAAAGTGGAAAAATGACAAGAAGAAGGGGGGAAGGGAAGGATAGAAAAAAGGACTTCAGACTTTCTTCAGGTCAGAAACAAATAAACAGGTAGACGTACGACCACAATTGAGCCCAGAAGTTATGTTTGTTAAGTGGGAAATTAGCTAAGTGAGTTTTGCCCCCATTTTACAATCTTTCTTGCTACAGTTCTTCCATTTCCTTATTGGCACATCTGTGACTTTCCAGCCTGTGCTATTTCATGAGGGATGATATCTCCTCTTGTCTTTTCACAGAGTCCTGTATACATTTCAGGAGAAAACTGGGACCAGGAGTATTCAGAAGACGAAACCTGGAATATTGTGAGTCTTATTATTATTGGAGCTCAGGAAATTCAGGAATATCAGGACGAAGACACCTTCAGCATTGTGAGTTTTCTCTAGGGACAGAATGGGGAAAAGTCTTTTCCCAGCCCAACGGCGCTGAGGCCAAACCCGGAAATAAAGGGAAGGAACCACTGGGTCAGGGTCCTGTCCACATTACGGCAGAAGGTGGGCCTGTACGGCAGAAGATTGGGACTAGTTACAAAATCAGCTTACCTCTTCTTTATGAAGTTTCAATGAAAGATAAAATACAAAGTTAACCAACCCCACAAGATTTAAAAATAGGGAATGGGGGTCAAAGGGGGGAAAGTGGAAAAATGACAAGAAGAAGGAGGGAAGGGAAGGATAGAAAAAAGGACTTCAGACTTTCTTCAGGTCAGAAACAAATAAACAGGTAGACGTACGACCACAATTGAGCCCAGAAGTTATGTTTGTTAAGTGGGAAATTAGCTAAGTGAGTTTTGCCCCCATTTTACAATCTTTCTTGCTACAGTTCTTCCATTTCCTTATTGGCACATCTGTGACTTTCCATCCTGTGCTGTTTCATGAGGGATTCTATCTCCTCTTGTAAAGTCACAGCCTGGGTTCCCTACCGCAGGAAGTGAGCCTGTGCCCATCCAAGAGGATGAATTGGACCAGGCAACCTTCAACATTGTGAGTCTTGTAGCTTCGAACGGTCGCTAAATGAGCTGTTGTAAGTCGAGGGCTACCTATATAATAAAATAATCGGTTACTCCAGGGGTGAAATGCTCCCAGTTCGGGCGTGCCTGCCGGTGGTCGGAGAGCCGGTAACGACGGCAGCGTGAGGCTTCGCCCACCCGCTCGGACCCTGCCATTTGGGGTTTTTTACCCTCTGCGCATGTATCGAAACAAATTAGTTTCAAATTTGTTGGGGATCAAAGCAGTGGAGAAATCCAAATTTTTTTACTACCGGTTCTGTGGGCGTGGCTTGGTGGGCATGGTGTGGCTTGGTGGGCTTGGCTTGGTGGGCGTGGCAGGGGAAAGATACTGCAAAATCCCCATTCCCTCCCCACTCCAGGGGAAGGATACTGCAAAATCCCCATTCCCTCCCCACTCCTGGGGGAAGGATATTGCAAAATCTCCATTCCCACCTCACTCTGGGGCCAGCCAGAGGTGGTATTTGCCGGTTCTCCGAACTACTCAAAATTTCCGCTACCGGTTCTCCAGAACCTGTCAGAACCTGCTGGATTTCAGCCCTGGATCAAAGCCGTTGAATCTTCTGGTACACTCCTTGATGGGACTGTAATTTTCTGTGAGTCTCCAGTTCCTTTTGCTGGACTTGGCCCTTTATTAATCAGTCAGAGTAGAGTTGGAAGGGACCTCGGAGGTCTTCTAGCCCAACCCCCTGCTCAAGCAGGAGACTCTATATACCATCTCAGTCAAGTGGCTGTCCACTCTCCATTGATGGACTTGCATTGCTTTTTCTTCAAGCTGCCTGCCAAATGCAACTGTGGGGGTCCCTGGCATGCCAAAAGGGGCTGGCCTAGCAAACCTTGAGGATGGAAGACATCTTTGGTCACAAATGAAGAGTTTGGGGGTGGAAAGCCTTAAGGCTTTCACTTTTCTTTCTGTTTGTTTGTTTAATCCTTTTTTTCTAGAAGAGGCTCTCCAATATTATCCAACGACCTCCCTCCTCCCCAGCCCCTGGTTTATAAGACCCAAATCATTGTTACTGTTGGCCTTTTGAGTTTTCTGACGATGTCTTTCTGCTCAGCAGGAACAGAAGAAGGAACAGGCAACGAATGGCAAGCGGCTTCGCCAAGAAACTCCTGGGCCGAGTCAAGACATTGTGATGTCTCCTGCCCCCCACAGCCCTCCTGGTCAAAATCTGCAGCAGCCATCACCCCACCCTTCCCAGATGCATGGACATCCACGAGAGAACTACAACCAGCCAAATAGAAGGCATTTCAGCCACACAGGTGAGAGATTTTCAGGCCTGTCCCAGCTTGGGCATTTAGGAAAGAAAGACTCCCGTCTCCATTTGCAGTTGAGTTGCATTTAGTAAAAACTATGCTTTTACTAAAGCCAAGTGGTTACAGCGTAAGCAAAGCTAGATCTGAGGATTCCTGCATAAAGCTGGTAATTTTCCCTTTCTTCTCCCTGGTCATCTCTTTTATTGTCCAGGTACCACCCATATGAGCCCCATTGACACAGGGATCACCTGTACGCGGATCACCAGACACAAAGAGAAAATTATCAGAGCTGTGAACGCAATTACCGCGGACACCCGGACTCTTGCTTGCTGCAGGTGAGAGGGTGCCACAGCAGATACCCGCCCCCAAATTCAAATTTATTTATTTATTTATTTGTTGCATTTTTATGCCGCCCAACTCCCAAGGGACTCTGGGCGGCTTACAACAGAAATATAAAAACATTAAAACAATATAAATATTAAAAAACAATTTAAAAAGCCATACATACCATTCGTGGCTGGATCTCACAGATTGTAACATTGAGATCAGCGGTCCCAGGCCTGCCGGAAAAGCCAGGTCTTCACAGCGGTCCCAGGCCATTTCCGGAAGGCCAATAGGGTGGGGATAGTCCGGATCTCAGGAGGTAACTGGTTCCAGAGAGCTGGGGCAACCACAGAGAAGGCCCTCCCCCGCGGGCCCGCCAGCCGGCACTGTTTAGCTGACGGGACCTGGAGGAGCCCAACCCTGTGGGATCTTACCGGTTGCTGGGAGCTATGTGGTAGAAGGCGGTCTCGAAGATAGCCAGGTCCTGAGCCATGCAGGGCTTTAAAGGTAATAACCAACACCTTGAATTGTGCCCGGAGACCAATAGGAAGCCAGTGCAGCTTGCGGAGTATAGGTGCAATATGGGTGTACCTAGGTGCACCCACAACAGCTTGCGCGGCCGCATTCTGGACCAACTGTAGTCTCCAAACACTCTTCAAGGGTAGCCCCATGGAGAGCGTGTTGCAATAATCGAACCGTGGGGTGACAAGGGCATGAGC
>QLTV01002120.1:64515-74549 GCA_003457575.1 Thermophis baileyi
GCGCTTTGAGACAGCGAGTCCTAGTGCCCTGAGAGCGGCCTACCCCTTGGCTCCCACCATATCTACCTCTCCCAGTCATAAACGCAATACTCCGGCTCTCCAACATCCCAGAGATCCTCTCCCCCACCTCAACGGCCCCCCTCCTCCCCGGCAGGCAAGGCACCCCTCTCATATCAAGCCGGGGGTCATATCTGAGCCCCCCTCTGCTTCTGTTTACACACTCAGCAGAGGAGGCTCTATTCCTTGTCCCCGGCTCCCTCATTCTCCCCAAATTCAGCCACTCCAAACTCATTCACTAAGCAGAGGGGGCTCCATTCCTCGCCCCCGGCTCCCTCATTCTCCCCAAATTCAGCCACTCCAAACTCATTCTCTACATCCAATCCACCCCAACACCCCCCACACACACACACATACACCCAAGATAAAATTGGTCTGTAGGGAAACTTAGCCCAGGCTTTGTAGGGCACGATGATAGCGTTGCGGTAGATAACTGTAGCTTGCCACGAGCCAAGTCAATAAGTTCCTTGTTAATGAGGAAAGCAATGGGCACCTAGCCTCAAAAGATTGCCTCAATCGGGGTCTCCCTTTCCTCCGCCTTCCTTCTGATGTGCGACTAATGCGGAGCTTTGCTTTTTCTGTCTCCCAAGTGCAAAAAGCTGATGGGGGCCAGTAAAAAAGTCTTTGAAGCAGCTGGATAACCCAGAATCTGTAACTGAGGAGGACCAGTTGGAGGAAACAAGAACTTGCCTCCTCAACATTGGCGACCACATTACGGATTGTTTGAAAATCCACAGTGAACCAGACGTTCTTGACATATGGAGAAGGTGATCTTTCAACCCTTGTTGAATTGTGTTGAATTCCTCTATGTTAAACTCTATGTTAAAAACAAAATCCACATTTTAGTCCAAACTCCTAGAAAACCACGATACAGGCATGTGCAGTAGTAAAGAGAAGTAGCAGACTGGGTCATGCCATGCTTAGATCAAAATCTGCAGACTTTATCTTGGGAGTCTTCATGACTCAAGTTTGAAGCAAGACATTTTTCGAAGCAGGGAGGGTGTAAGAGGGGATTTTTGGGCCCCAGAACAAAACATCTCTCCATCACTGCTTGTTTCGGGTATCTCTTTCCTCTGGCATGAAAAGTTCAGGCTTTTGGCCCAGTTCCTAAAAAGAGAAAATTAAAATGATCTGTTTACCTTCTTTCAGGAATCTATGGGTATATGTCTCCAAATTTAGCATCTTTAAAGCCAAGAAATTGGAGAAATTATAACAGATGGCTAGCAGAAAGCGAGCCCAGGAACATGAGGTAAGAACAGAGGTGTGTGTGTGTGTGTGTTTGTGTTGTGCAGTAGAACGGAAGGCATACAAATGTAAATAAAGAGAAGGAAGGAAAGAGAACATCTTGTGCAAAAGAAAACCTCAGGAATAGAGGAATTCTGGTTGAGAATTTTAGGTGGATCTGTGCCCTTCCTTATTTCCTTACTTACTTACTTACTTCCTCCTTCCACCTCCTCCCTCCCTCCCTCCCTCCCTCCCTTCCTGCTCCTGGCTCTGTCATTGCTGTCCTAAGAGCTAGACGTTGGGTTGTAGAAGAGAGGAGGAGAAATCCTATGTTTAGGATAGGTAGCCTTTCAATGCTCAGGGGACATAGGTTGGGGATCAAAGCCGTTGAGTCTTCTGGCACACTCCTTGATGGGACTGTAATTTACTGTGAGTCTCCAGCTCCTTTTGCTGGACTTGGCCCTTTATTAATTAGTCAGAGTAGAGCTGGAAGGGACCTTGGAGGTCTTCTAGCTTGGAGTTTTCTGACGATGTTGTCTTTCTGCTCAACAGATTCATAGACGAGAGAACAACTGGAAAAAGAGAAGGCATTTCAGCCACACAGGTGAGAGATTATCAGGCCTGTCCCAGCTTGGGCATTTAGGAAAGAAAGACTCCTGTCTCCATTTGCAGTCGAGTTGCGTTTAGTAAAAGGTATGCTTTTACTAGAGCCAAGTGGTTACAGCGTAAGCAAAGCTAGATCCAGGATTCCTGCATAAACCCGGTAATTTTCCCTTTCTTCTCCCTGATCATCTTTTTTAGTGTCCAGGTACCACCCATACGAGCCCCGTTGGCACAGGAATCACCTGTACACGGATCACCAGACACAAGGAGAACAATATCAGAGCTCAGGAAACCCAGGAAATTACCAGCCCAGCAACGTGTCAAGTGTCAAGTCTTCCATCCAGCATCGCTCACCTCTGGATAGGCCCTTAGAGCATCAGAACAATCCAGAGTATAAGTGGAGTGGCCGGAAAACCTAGAGGCCCAGAAGCAGATGCAAACGGAAAGAGCTAGTCCGGCCCGAGGAAACACCAGTTACAGGGCCATCAATGCTGGAACCAGAAAGCCTGAATACAGTGCTGTAGAGCTTTGGGCTGTAAGATTTGGAAGTGGGTCAGAAGAACTGGATCAACCAAGGGGCCTGAATTATAGGCCCAAATTTGCCTCCCATTAGTATACTGGCTGAACGTTGGGAGTGGTCTTCCCTGCCCCAAGGGGCCTGTAGAGAAGAAGGTCAAGTTTTATGGTGAAGATTTTGCGTTTCTGTCGGTAATGCCAACTTGAGTTCTGGACTTTGGTGCATACAGTCATGGACCTAAAGGGAAAACGAAATCCCTATGACTAAATACAGTAACTAATATTTGTATTTGTGACAAAGGAATTTGCCACTGTCGAAGTGATTTCCAATGTAAATATGTTGTTTATAAAGTCTGTATTAAATTTTTAAGCTCCTTTACTTTGGATTGTTGTACATTAAAAGTTGAGTTTTTCAGAAGTTGGAATTTCCGTGTCTCTTTTTTACCCCCCAATAGTTGTCCCTGAGATTATTTAACTGATGTTTTTTTTTGTTTGAAATTGTGTTGAAAATATTGAAGAGTTTTATTACTTCAGCTTAAAAGCCTGATTCTAGATAGTGAAGACAAAATCTTCCTCATTCTTATTCTTCACCTCCTTTTTTCATATTGCTTGACATTTTCTGGATTTTTAATATTTTTTATTTTATTTTTTTGCTTTTGACATCAAATTGATCTCTTCTCTGAAAAGTATCCCAGTAGTTTGAAAAAGATCTCAATTCAGGAATTTGAAATTAGGCCAAAGGTTATATATGACCTAAGGTATCTTCCCCATTACAAATCTATTTTAACTGAAAGCTGATGACACATTTTTTTTTAAAAAAATTTTTTTATTGATCTTCGGGTTTTCTGAAGTTGGTAATTATTTTGGCAGCAAGGTGAGCTGGCTTTTACAGTGAACTAGCCAATTCAACAAACACAACAAACTTGATCCGGTTAATGCCATTTTTTTTATCCTAAAGATTGCATCAACAGAAATTCAGGACTGCGTTATTGGGAAGAAAAAGAAATTTATTTGCATTTTTTTAAAATCAATAAATAATTTACAATATTGACAATATTTACATCACAACACCCCATACAATTTCCACACACATGCAATAAGCATGCAAAGGGAGGCAGTGTGTTTGTTATACGTTTTCCCCGTCTTTATTCAGATTTTCATTCGGAGCCTCTTGGGTCTTCATAGGCTGAATTCACTCAGAAGCCAAAATTTGACTGAAGATAATAAAAAATAAAGTGCTTTGTTAATAATTAGAGATTTAAAAAACAATATCCGAGCACCTGGGAATTGGTTTTAGAGCTCACCATAATCAGAGAAATAAGCTGAGGGGAATGAAAGATGACAATTGGTTAAGAAAAACCTCCCAATTTGTTACATTTTACTGTTTTTAAGAATTTTGATTTATGAAATGCTAAAATGAAATGCCATTTTGATAGTGGCCAGTTAATTTGGATTAAAGTCCCCCTCCTCTTGTAGTGACATCATTGATGGGGGGTTATAGGAGTTGTAGTTAGCAGGGGTTGTGAGGTAAACCATTTTTGAGGAAAATTTCATGTGAGGGGTGAGTTCTCACCTTCATTGCAAGCAAGGTGATAACTCAGGTTTCCATTGCTGAACTGTATAAATTCAGCCAAAGATTTCCATATATGGTTTATCCAGTTCCCTAAATGATATTTGGACAAAAACATATTTAAAAAATCACACTGCATTTCTTCTGTCACAGCTTGGAAGAAGCCGCAAGAGATAATTGATGGAAAATTGGAAAAAATGTCTTGGAAAAGCTGGGTGGCTATTGTGTTAATGGATTGCGTTTCAGAATTGAATGGAAATGGGTGCCATAGTTTTATCCAAGCATGCATGAATTATGAAGGCAAGCTGATCTTCACCCTTCACAGTCATTCATTCCTGGGATCTACCTACCATCTAGGATTTTTACTCCAAGCCAACTTGCCTGAAATGCCATCAAATAGGGTCAATGGTGATAAAACCTGGCAACCAGGCACTGTGTGGAGAGCATGCCCCCCCCACCCCAGTACCACCAGGCTCTGTAATGAAATGAAAATTATGGCAGCTAACCTGGGACATCTATTGAACTATCTTTCTTCTCCAAATGTATTGGGATGTCCACCTACGATCAAAAAGGCCACGGTAGAAATCACCTGTCTGCACAGAATGTCACCTGCGTTGTGATTTTATTACAGATGCAATTATATAGTGATGTATGTGGTGTCATTCTAGCTTCTTTTGGACACCTTCAGCAAGTTGGAGAAGGTCTGTCTAGATTACAAGTTTGCAATAACTCTCAGAGCAATTGCAATTACAACTTTAGAAGGTGGAGGATTGTAAGCATCTTGGTGGAGACAATACAGAAAGTCCTCAACTTACAACAGTTCATTTAGTGACCGTTCAAAGTTACAGAGGCACTGAAAAAAGTCATTTACGGCCATTTTTCACAGTTACGACCTTTGAAGCATCCTCATGATCATGTGATCAAAATTCAGATGCTTGGCAACTGGTTCATACTTAGGACCGTTGCTGTGTCCCAAGGTCATGGGATCATCTTTTGTGAGCTTTTCACCAGCAAAGTAAATGGGGAAACCAGGTTCACTTAACAACCAGGTTACTAACTTATCAACTGGAGTGATTCACTTAACAACTGTGGCAAGAAAGGTCATAAAATGGAGCTAAATTCACTTAACAAATGCCTCCCTTAGCAACAGAAATTTTGGGCTCCATTGTGGTTGTAGGTCGAGGACTAGCTGTACTGTGGGATGAGCATGACTTGTTAGACATTCTGACCTACCATTTTAGCAAAATCAAAGCACTGTTTGTTCATGGTACTTTTGAGCTAAATGTGGGCAGAGAGAGCCATCCATCTTGACTTTCTAGGCATTGAAAATGTGGGAAGAGAGCACCCTGTCTCCCCTACCACCCTCTCTAAGTGACCCCAATTCGGTTCTCTCAAACTGACACAAAGCAATGGAGAAGACAATCATGTCCACTGATGAACCAATCATGAAGAGAAGTAAAAAAAGCATTCCTTTAAATATTTTAGGAAAGAAGCAGGGGAATCCCATCTCTTTGCTCACTCACGCTAGACCAACACAGCACTCTATGTATCATAACAAGCCAATATCTGCATCCATTGGCTACACCATTGTGTCTCTTTGCTGAATGGGTATTGCCCACGGTAAAACTGGGGTGAAAGGGGCAGAGTTAGACAATGAAAATTGGGCAAATGAACTTGGATTGTTCTTGGTACACACAAGTGATGGATTTCTCCAAGAAGTTCTAGCTTTGTGGTCTATGGAGCCAACCAAGGAATAAGAGGAAAAGACAATAGGCAGCTGATAAAACACCAGAAATGAATGGCAGAATGATCATGTGTAAGATTTAGTATGTGTTCAACTTAGTGCACATTCAAAAAAGATAAAATATGAGCTCGCAGATGATCAGACAGATGTTCATGCTTGAAGCATAGAAAAACAAGGCTTTGTGTACATCTGGATGTCCTTCTGGTGTTGTGATGGTCAGATAGGGCTCACAGTTTAGGAGCAGACAGAGCTCACCTTCAAAGGTTTCCCTAAAACCTGCATGTTGTCAATATACACAGCAAACACACCCACACAATATGTCCCCTTCCCAAGAATGGGAATACACCCACCATGGTGTCTTCAAAATAGAAAGGGATCAGGATAAAACCGACACCACTGGAAAAGATGTTCCAGCTCTCCTTTGGATTGGCATGGTTTGTTTTCCAAAATGAAAGACTTGAGGATTATGTCAACCAGAAGATTTGCACCTAGAGGTGGCACGGACTGGAGGAATACTGGCCTGGTTCCCTAGCTTACTTTCCTAAGTACCAGAACAGGAGTGGACATCCTGCCTTGATTACTCTTATAATTAGCTCCAGGCAGTGAACGTACTTAATACTCCTCCTGTTTTCCCCACAACAACCCTGTGAGGTTGGTTAGGCTGAGAAGGAGTGACTGGCCCCAAGTCATACAACTGGCTGTCATGCCTAAGACGGGACTAGAAATCCAGTCAGCTGGTTTCTAGGCCAACACCTGAAGCATAGACCAGATTGGCTGTCTGCCATGTCAGTTAACTCTTACCTCACTGAGCAATGGAATTTAGAACTTGAAACCTGGGGATGAAGGCAGATAGGGGAGGTGGGCTTCCTATTGGTCTGCTTGAGTAGCCCCCGCCAGTTGAGTTTCACTTATTACTAAGGATTGTGTGAACTGAGCAGTTTGAATTTGGCCAAATTGTGGAGCAGGCATACTTTACGTGTGGCTCTTCATCAGTTGGCCCAGTTCAGGATTTCAGGTTTTCAGATCCTGCCTTTCCATATTAGATAGGCTGGCAAAGAAAATTCTGGTTGTTTTCTTGTTTTCTGAAATAGTGGGCAGCAAAGTTAAATAATATAGGTAGAGGGAATTTGGGGGTGGGGGGCGGTGGAGGGGTGGTTGGTAGTTAGATATTTGGAAGTTCTCCTAAAGGGGCTGCCTTGGTAGACACGGCTGAAAACGAGACATCTACTTCCCCAAAGGTAAATAATCCTGGTGGGACAACCTCTACTTTTGTTGTAAGGTATTAGAAGCCGGTAGCTTTAGGTTTGCAGCATGTTGGTCCTTGATACCTGTCCCTTCCTGATCCTTTAAAAAGGTCAGGTGAGTCATTGAACTAGGGACAGATCCAAGAGAGATTTCTGCATTTCATCTTGGCTGCACCAGGGATAAAAAGCTACCTATATAGCTATTTTGTGCATCCCCTGGATTCTGCAGGGAAATATCTATCGCTTGGTTACAAAGGGAACAGTGGAAGAGGAGATTATAGAAAGAGTGAAGAAGCAGAAGCAGCAGCAGGAGGAGGAGGAGAAGCAGAAGGTGGAGAAGGAGAAAGAGAAGCAGAAGCAGCAATAACAAAAGCAGTTAGACTTATATACAGCTTTACAGTGCTTTACAGCCCTCTCTAAGCGGTTCACAGAGTAAGCATATTGCCCCCAACAATCTGGATCCTCATTTTACCTACCTTGGAAGGATGGAAAGCTGAGTCAACCTTGAGCCTGGTGAGACTCGACTTGCTGGCAGCTGGCAATCAGCAGAAATAAAATTAGGAGTGTTGGGACCAGAACCACAAGCAGAGGGGGAGGGGAAATGGAGGGCTTTAGCAAACCTCTCTAACGGTTGTAGCTCTTCCTGTTTAAATTCCACAGATTTATCAAGGCGTACAAGAAGTTCGGTGTTCCTTTGGAGCGGTGAGTGACAGATTACAGAGAACGTGCAGTCCACCAAATTATAACTGTAATTTGCTTTCACGCTGTGATTTTTGTTTTGTTTTAATCGTTTTCTGGTAGCTATTCTTAGTCCATCCATGTTCTGGAAGTGCTTTAAAATAATGTCCAATTTGTGGGTTGAAGGAGGGAGAGTCAAACATTTGCTCTAGAGTACCTTTCTTACATTCCATCTCCTTTTTCAGACTGGAATGCCTCGCTCGGGATGCCGAACTGGTAGAGAAATCGGTAGCTGATCTGAAACGTTTGGGAGAACTTCTCCATAACAGTTGTGCTTCAGCCATGCAGGAGTATGAAGAGCATCTGAAGGAGAACCCAACTGAAAGTGAGGAAAGGGGCTTTCTGTGATGGGAAAAGGTTGGTGGTCAACCCAGGGACCTGGCTCAGAATCCAGGGTTATGAGCCTGTGCCTCCAGATAAAGAAAGTCGGCACCGTATGAAGAATTCATGCTTAAGACGACCTGAACTCTGCAACTCTGTTGTTTATACTCACATAATTGGTTCGGTATTTGCTGAATCGATCTTCCCCAGTGATTTCTCGGTTTCCATTTTTTCACTTCCCATCAAACTAACCTAGGAAAATGTCTATGGAGATTCTCAGTCATCCAGGTCGTGGTTGTCCCAAAGGTTGTCCCTTGGGTTGTCCCACAAAGGGTTGTCCCAAAGGTGCTTTTTCAAGAGGCAACTGGACTTTCTGGAAGTCCAGTTGCCTCTTGAAAAAGCGCTTTTGGGATAACCCGGGAAAGGTGATGCTAAATCATTTAGAGACAGTGAGAGATAAGATGGAATCTTAAGATGGAATCACAACAAAGCCCGACAGTTGGGAATAGTGGTCTTTTTTTTTTTTTTTTTTAAAAACATACACAAATTTTGTCAACTTTTGGGGGGGGGGAGAAAATGATGCCAAAACTACTACTCCTTTTCCAAAATCATTGTCAGGTGCAAAGGATCAGGACCATAGGTTAAGTTGCAGCACAGAAGATTTATTCAAGCCGATATGCAAGAATCTAATCAAATAAAGTTCATTAATAAATTGTCACCTGATAAGGGTCAACAGAATTCAAGAGAGGTTGATTTCTGGCCATGCAAGGACTCTAAACTGATGACACGTTTAACTCCAACCCTCCCCGGTTTTGCCTGCTCTTCTACAATAACAGGCTGGTACTTTATCCCCCAAACGGGAACATGTTAAAGTCTCAGGTGCTGAATGCGCTTTCAATGCGATTCCCAACCCGCCCCATCTGATTGTGACTGTGAGCTTCCTTTTATTCAGGTAAAGGACCAGAGAAGAGAAAGAGACCCACAATTAAGATCTCCGGAGTCCAGGTGAACGTGAAAGCGATTCCAGATGAACGTCCAGGTGAACGTGAAAGCAATATGCAGCATGAGGAGGAGTTTGCTGTGCTCCATCAGACCATTCCCAGTGACCCAGTGGAGAGGGCAAGGTAGGCATAACCATCTAAGACAGGCGCAAGTGTGCCAGCCATTGAGTGGCCAAAAGAAGAAGAAAACAAGGTATTTGGGAGGGGGGAGAAATTACACATTGCTCTTAAATAAAATGAAAAGCCGGATTCACCTAACATCCATGTGACTCATTTAAGAACTGCAGCGATTTACTTAACAAACTCTGCAGCAAGAAAAGTCGTAAAATGGGGCAAAACTCACTTAAGAAATTCCTCACATAAATTTTGGCCTTGATTGTGGTTGTTCTGAATCAAGCGTAGATTGGTTGTGCTATCATCAGGCAGCTTAACAAAACGCAATGGTATATTCAATCAGATTATATTTTATTCTTCAGGCATCCTCTGACAACACTCACGGTTATGTAGAAGTTCTTCTGAATCTACAGTCATAATCTGGAACCATCACGAATATTGTAAAAAAGGATTAACGCTTCCCATCATCTTGTTCAGGCATCCTTTCCCGGTAGCTAGCTTGAAAGTGACTTCCTTGGGATAGTGTACTTCAATGACTCCCGCCCCCCCCGGCCTTCCTTCAGGCATCCTCTGACAACACTCACGGTTATGTAGAAGTTCTTCTGAATCTACAGTCATAATCTGGAACCATCACGAATATTGTAAAAAAGGATTAACGCTTCCCATCATCTTGTTCAGGCATCCTTTCCCGGTAGCTAGCTTGAAAGTGACTTCCTTGGGATAGTGTACTTCAATTACTCCCGCCCCCCCCGGCATACTTCAATGACCAATAAGAGTACACAGTTATGATCACATGCCATGGACTACATGGCATGGACTACATTCCCCAGAATGCTATGTCTTAAAGAGACAGTTCTTAATTCTAGGCTAAACCCTTGATAAGCCAGCACACTCCCCGCCTG
>QLTV01002120.1:124979-143833 GCA_003457575.1 Thermophis baileyi
TATCTATCTATCTATCTATCTATCTCTATCTATCTATCTATCTATCTATCTATCTATCTATCTATCTATCTATCTATCTATCTATCTATCTATCTATCTATCTATCTATCTAGGTTCTAAACAAGGCAGAAGGAATGGTCTGTTACTGTAACGGTAGGTGAGAAACACCTTGGGAGACTGAGCCAAGAGATGCTGCCAAGGGAACAGTCAGATAAGAGATAGCACAACTCATAGCTAAATAGTGGGATGGCCAAGAGGCTCAGAAGGGACTCTTCCCTAATTTCTTGGGCTGTAAAACAGACGGGTGAGGGAGAAAGAAAATTGTACTTTCAGACTTCTGTCAATGTGACTTTACAATAAAGTAAAATGAGCTAATCCAGTTTTGATGCCTGTCTGGTTTGCCCCATGAGGCTGACAGTGTCCACTTTGGTCTGAATTGCTTGGTGTGTGTGTGTGTGTGTGTGTGTGTGTGTGTGTGTGTGTGAGAAAGAGAGAGAGAGAGAGAGAGAGAGAATATCATTGGTGATCATATTTATTGTACCTTAATATGCCCTTCATGCCATGCCCATTTGTGTGTTTTCAGCATAACCATCTCCAGATTGCAGTTGTCACAGCAATGGAATGTGGCCTCCAATTGCTCCATAATTGTGTGGAATTTTCTCAGAACCACTAAGCTATTTGGATAGCCGTTTTTGTCATTAAACACTCTGTGTGTGTGTGTGTGTGTGTGTGTGTGTGTGTGTGTCTTTCTGTCCCTCTCAGTCATTTCCATTATACTTCAGGATTGAAAACCTTGGGAGAGATTTGTGCAAAAGGTCAGGAATTTGCGGTGAAAATTGGGGCCATCCTCTTGGTGATGAGTTGAGTTAAATTGGAGATGAAAGGGACATACGCTGTCAATGGAACAAAAGTTGTTAAGTTTCTTAAGAGGGTCCCTGGAAGGAAACTCCTCCTGTTTTGCATTTTTGCATGGGTAGGTTGTGAGTGTCTTCCCCAAAAAGAAGGCTATCTTATATGGCGCAAAGATATGGTGCAAATCTTAGAGTCACCTTATTGGAATGCACCAAAAGAAGCATCTAGGAAACCAGGAATTGATTTCCACCCCCAGGTCTCTCCAAAGGGCAATTAAAAGCTGAAGCCAAGAACTCCACTGATAACCATTTGCGGAGGAGGAAATTATATTCAGTTTAAAAGTGAAATAGTACAGGGAGTCCCTGAATACAGAACACAACAGAGTTGGGAGGGACCTTGGAGGTCTTCTAGTCCAACCCTTTGCCCATGGCAGGAGACCCTATATCAGGGGTCAGCAACCCGCGGCTCTGGAGCCGCATGTGGCTCTTTCATCCCTCTGCTGTGGCTCCCTGTCGCTCAAAATATGCGTCACAACTGCTAATGTGCAACACCTGCCGGCACGTGATTTATTGAGCTTTTCGACCCCCGGTAGGCCAACCATGGATAAATCCAAGGAAAGAAAAGTTTCAGAAGAAAACAGAATGTTTAATTCAACTACATATGCTAGTTTTGTGGCCGCTCAGGAAATAGTCGGGCACGGGAAGGGTTTTGTGGCTCCCGGTGTTTTCTTTTCTTTGGGAAACGGATCCAAATGGCTCTTTGAGTGTTTAAGGTTGCCGACCCCTGCCCTATATCATCCTGGGCAAATGACTATCCAATCTCTTCTTAAAAGCCTCCAGAGATGGAGCACCCACAACTTCGGCAGGCAAGCCATTCCAGCGATTAATTGTTCTCGCTGACAGGAAATTTCTCCTTAATTTTAGGCAACTGGGTATGTCTATAATGAAAAGAAGGACTAGGGGTGACATGACAGCAGCGTTCCAATATCTAAGGGGCTGCCACAAAGAAGAGGGAGTCAACCAATTTTCCAAAGCACCTGAAAGCAGGAAAAGAAGCAATGATGGAAACTAATAAAGCAGAGAATCAACCTAGAACTAAGGAGTAATTTCCTGACAGTTAGAATAGTTAACCAGTGGAATGACTTGCCTCCAGAAGTCCCAAAAGTGCTTTTTCAAAAAGGCAACTGGACTTTCTAGTTTGTCTCTGAAGACGTTTCGCTTCTCATCCAAGAAGCTTAAGAAGAGAATGGACAACCATTTGTCTAGAATGGTATAGGGTCTCCTGCTGAAGCAGGGGGTTGGACTAGAACAGTGGTTCCCAAACTTTTTCAGTCCACCGCCCCCTTGGTGCTACAAACTCATCCTCAGTGCCCCCCACCCCCACAGGTGGGCGTGGCCTGGTGGTCAGTTGACCGGATGGGCGTGGCCAACTTGTAAAATGTGGTGAAACTCACTTAACAACGCTCTTGCTTAGCAACCAAAATTTTGGGCTCAATTGTGGTCCTAAGTCTTTCTTTCTTTCTTTTTCTTTCTTTCTTTCTGTCTTCCTTCCTTCCTTCCTACCATCTTTATTTCTTTTTCTTTCTTTCTGTCTTCCTTCCTTCCTTTCTACCATCTTTCTTTCTTTCTTTCTTTCTTTCTTCCTTCCTTCCTTCCTACCATCTTTCCATCTTTCTTTCTGTCTGTCTTTCTTCCTTCCGACCATCTTTCTTTCTTTCTTTCTGGCTTCTTTCCTTCCATCTTTCTTTCTTTCTGTCTTTCTTTTTTCTTTCCTACCACTTTTTTTTCTTGCTTTCTTGCGCGCCCCGACGCGCACCAAAGGTCCAGGAGCCGAAGCCGGGAAGGCGAGAGGGGCAACAGCGGTGGCAACCGCGCTCCAGCAGCGTCGCGTTCCATGTCATGTGCCGTCCGGGAGCGCGGTCTCCGGGCTGGCGGGGGCCTTCCTCGCCAGGCGCTGCTGCACTGGCGGCTCCACCCTGCCCAGCTCCGCCCACCGCCACTTCCCGCAAACTTCCCAGGAGACAGCTGGAGTGAGGGGCGGGCAGGAGCGCGTTGGCCCAGCCGTCACTCGGCTTACCTTCCTGGCGAGGCTCGGAGACCGCCCGGCACGCCCATTCGCCGGCTCTCCACTTTCTGCCTGCCCCGCCAAGGCCCCTGCCAGATCAGAGACCGCGTTCCCAGACGGCACATGACTGGGGACGCAACGCTGCTGGAGCGCGGTTGCTGCCGCCATCGCCCCTCTCGCCTTCCCGGCTTCGGCTCCGGGACCTTTGCGGTCCAGGAAGCATCGGGGCGCGCACCTATGGAGCTCTGCCGGCCTCAGGCTGTCGCTACCGGTATGGTGAACCACCTGCCGTCCCCCTTGCCCCTCTTAGCGCCCCCCTGCCGCCACCCCGGCCTCTTAGCGCCCCCCTAAATCATCCCACCGCCCCCCGGGGGGCAGTACCGCCCACTTTGGGAACCACTGGACTAGAATACCTCCAAGGTTGCTTCCAACTCTGTTATTCTGTTGGGCCAAACATTGTTCCTTCCCTGAGCTAAGAAAAAAGGGGGGATATAATTAAAACACTATCAAACCACAATTGTAACAGCCACATTTCTACAGCTTCTTCCTTGCTATATTAGAGAACCCCCCAACATTAAAAATCTGTAGTTCCCAATAGCCTTTTGGTGGGTTTTGTGATGTTAAAGGGAGATTCTGGAAAGCATTTTTTGATGTTGACTTGTCCCATCATGATTTATGGGGGTCGGGTGGGCCACCAATACAAATGAACCTCAAGGTTGAATGAGTTTTTTTTTTAGGTTGAAATTAGAACAGCCTGCCCTCCTTCCTCCCAAAAATAATCCCAAGGCTTAAAAGAAAGAAAGAGAAAATAAACCGTCTGCAAAGCTAAAGGAAGCCAGAGGGAAAGCAAAGCCTGTGAAAAATAGATGCTATTTTCAACTGGATATTAGAAACTGTCACTCCCAGTGGCTACATTTAGGAATTGATTAATTAAGTGACTGTTATCTTTATATTTATAGTCCAATAAACAGGGCACCGTTGTTATTTGGCTGCTCAGTCAAGCATTCCTGGAAGGTTTTTCTACCCATGAATTGAGATTGCTTCACAGAGACATGGGAGAGAATAAGGGTCTGTCTCTTTAGCTCAATAGAAAATTCTCTCTGGCATAGACTTTGGGGTTAATTGTTAGTTCTCCCCAGCAGTTTTGCAAACAACGAGAGAGTTTTCTCCTTGCTCTGAATCGTACCCTGGAACCTTGTGCTCTGCAACTTTGGAGTTACAGAATAACAGAGCTGGAAGGGACCTTGGAGGTCTTCTAGTCCAATCCCCAGCTCAAGCAGGAGACCTTATACGATTCCAGATAAATGGCTGTCCAGTCTCTTCTTAAAAACCTCTAGTGATGGAGTACCCATAACTTCAGAAGGGATGCAGGCTGAAGACTGCAGCTAACCACATTGGAGGCTCCCTTGGAGCTCTGTTTAGTTGCTAATTTTTGACTGCTTTTCCAGAAAAAGGCCAGCAGACACCGTTGGACCCAAAGGGGAACTGAAAGAAGAGATGAAGAAATCATGTTCCTAACCCTTCACTATTGTTCCCCATAGTCAGGGGTGGGTTCCTCCCGGTTCGGACCGGTTCTCCCGAACAGGTAGCGGCCCGCTGGTGACATCACGATTATATCACCGAACCGGATCGGTCGGTGCCGGTCCGTGGGGGCTGCCACCTTTTGAATTTTTTTTTATTTTTTTTCCCCTTCTGAGCATGCGCAGAAGCCGACTTCCGGCATTGTGCATGCGGTCGCCATCTTTTTTTCGGCTTTTTTAAAATTTATTTTTTTGGGGGATTTTTTGTTACTGCGCATGCGCGCGTGCAAAGCGCACGCCCATGAGACACGCCCACACAGCGCAGGAGGGAGCAAACCGGCAGCGAGGTAAGTTGGAACCCACCCCTGCCCATAGCCTTAAATTCTACCAGATTTTAAAGCTTTGTTTAGCCATGGCCTGAGTGGTGGGGTTAGTTTTGTTTTAATCGTGGCTTGTTAAACAAGCCATGTTGGCTGGCTTCATACTTGGCACTAGAGCATCAATTATGGCTTGCAAGTACAGTGGCTGGATTCACACAACACCCAAAGTCCAGACTAAATAATTGGAATGAGGTTGCTACCATTTGTCCTATGTCCTATGAGAGCAGAACACTTAGCTGCAGTGTATTTCATAGACATAGAATAACAGAGTTGGAGGTCATCTAGTCCAACCCCTAGCTCTAGCAAAAGACCTTATACCATTTCAGACATTTGGCTGTCCAATCTCTTCTTAAAAGCCTCCATTGATGAGCACCCACAACTTCTGAAGGCAAGTCGTTCCACTGATTAATTGTTCTCACTGTCAGGAAATTTATCCTTAGTTCGAGGTTGATTCTCTTCTTGTCTAGTTTCCATCCATTGTTTCTTGTCTTACCTTTTGGTGCTTTGGAAAATAGGTTGACCCCCCCCCTCGTCTTTTTTTTTAACATTAACAGAGTTGGAAGGGACCTTGCAGGTGATCTAGTCCAACCCCCTGCCCAAGCAGGAGACCCTACATCTGCCTCTACCTAGGATCGAACTCACAACCTCCTGATTGTGAGGCAAGAGCTCCACCTCTAGGCCACAGCAGCTGGTTGTTTTTTTTTGTAGGAGCCCCTCAAATATTGGAAGACTGCTATCATGTTGCCCCTAATCCTTCATTCTCTAGACTAGCCATATCCAATTCCTGCAACTGTTCTTCATATGTTTTAGTTTCCAGCCCCCTAATCATCTTTGTTGCTTTTCTCTGCACTCTTTCCAGAGTCTCAATATCTCAATATCATGATGTTCTCAAGTGCACCGTGCTTCCTGAATTTTTCAGAAGAACTCGGAAATTAAATGGGGAAGAGCAAAGGGATAAAAATTTGATAGCTGTTCTACTAGATTTACACTGTGTTCATGTAACTCAATCAGGTTAACACCTAGAAAATGCATTGGTGCAGTTTACTAAATTTGTCTTCTAAATCTGTCTAAAAGTGAGGATAGAGCAGGGGTGAAATTCAGCAGGTTCGGACAGGTTCTATAGAACTGGTGGCGGCGATTATGCGCAGTTCGGAGAACCAGTAAATCGCACCACTGACTGGCCCCACCCTGCCCCTCCCACTCACTCCTTCTCTCCTCCTTCTTGGGCTCATACACAGAGCAAACATGAGAAGGAGGCGAGAAGCAGCCAGGTTGAACGCTAGAAGACTTGGTCGAACTTTTCTGTCGGTTCTGTGGGCGTGGCTTGGTGGGGTGGTGCCGCCCCACCTTGCCGTGAGTGACGTCAAGTTGGCCACGCCCACTCAGTCACATGACACCCCCCACCAAGCCACGCCCACAGAAGTGGTAGGGGAAAAATTTGAATGTCACCCCTGGGATAGAGTATTTAGATACGGCATCTATTTTCCAGTGGTGTCATTAATGTCAAACAGACATGCTTGAACGCGCACCAAAGAAAGAAAGACACAAAGAAGCAGATCTAGTTTATTCTAGCTTTTATTTTTTTTTGGTTCTTGGTATGAATAACCATGAGCTAAAACACTAAACAGAACATCCTATCAAAGATAAAAAATATAAAAAGAAATCTAGAATCTCCTCTCTTTTGTTCGTTGGTAAGCACAGAACTAACAATCATAAGGTCAGTGAGATTTCAAAGGGTAAGAAAGGGAAAATAGAAAATAAACGGGGGGGGGAGAGTGCCCGGAGGTCAGCATTATTCCAAAGAAGACCCAAATAATTATCTTTCATGTTAACGTGTATGGAAAGGTTAACAGTCAAAGTTTTAGGAATGGAAGGTTCATCAACTAGCTTTGTTTACTTGATGCAACTACTACTTTGCTCAATCTTCTTAGATAAAGGGGTTTCAGTGGCACTCAGCAGGATGCCATGCAACCCAAGAATTTCCTGGTGGTCTCCCATCTGAGTACTAACCAGGTCACTATTTTTTAAATCAGCCAACATTTCCTAGGTGGTGCCACCAAGTGGATTCAATAAGCTTTACATCCAGGACATTTGTCCAAAGTCCCACCTTCATTCCTCAAATAGCCTCCCTCCATATTCATCCTCTCTAACTCTACCTTAGTTTCTCAACCTTGGCAATTTTTAAGAGGTGTGGATGGCTGGAGAATTCTGGGAATTGAAGTCCACACATTTTAAGCTTGCTACAACATGCCCAGTCACGAACCAAATATAAGGGCTGGCTCTAGATATTTTGGCTCCCCAAAATCGCCCTCTTGGGGTTTTTTTCTTCAAGATTTTGTGCTTTACACTTAAAATACAGGTAGTCCTCAACTTACAACAGTTCATTTAGTGACTCTTTGAAGTTATGAAAACTTTTTTTTTCAAGGCCTTTGTAGCTTCGAACAGTCACTAAACGAATGGTTGTAAGTCAAGGACTACCTGCAATTAACAGAATAAGAGAAGGGACCTTGGAGTTCCCTGCTCCAAGCAGGAAACCCTATAACATGTCAGACAAATGGCTGTCCAGTCTCTTCTTGAAAACCTCCGGTGATGGAGCATCCATGACTTCTGGAGGCAAATCGTTCCACTGGTTAATTATTCTCACTGTCAGGAAATTTCTCCTTAGTTCTAGGTTGGATCTCTCCTTGTTAAGTTTCCATCCATTGTTTTCTTGTCTTGCCTTCTGGTGCTTTGGAGGATAGGTTGACTTCCTCTTTTTTCTGGCAGCCCCTCAAATATGGGAACACTGCTATCATGTTACCCCGATGACATGATACCTTCTAAAGCATCTAATATATTTCTCATAACATCCCACAATAGTATGATACGGAGGAGAAAAGTGGACCTAACCTACCTAGTGACAGCTAAGTTAAAGTAAAGTTTGAAAGGTGACTATCAGCACCAAATAAGCTGCCTCTGCATTCTTTCTTCTAATAAAGCACCGCGTGGTTAAAGTTGATGCCACACCACAGACTGGCCTGGTCTCTAATGAAGTCTTGCGTTTCCTTTGCAGAATTTTGTTCCCTTTCTTTCTAAAACACAGGTAGGCATGTTGCATTAAGAACGTTAATTATTCAATTTTCTAATTTTGTTCTTGCTTCCCTGACCTTGGGTGTATAATAGCAATAGCAATAGCACTTAGACTTATATACCGCTTCATAGTGCTTTACAGCCCTCTCTAAGCGGTTCACAGAGTCAGCATATTGCCCCCAACAATCTGGGTCCTCATTTTACCCACCTCGGAAGGATGGAAGGCTGAGTCAACCTTGAGCCGGTGAGATTTGAACCGCTGAACTGCAGCTAGCAGTCAGCTGAAGTAGCCTGCAGTACTGCACTCTAACCACTGCGCCACCTCGGCTCTAAATAATGGAATTGGCAGCAGAATTTACATCTCCAGAAAGACTGAAAAGAAATACCGGTACATACTTCCTTGGGTCAAGATCAAGGATACATTCAGAAAAAAGAAGAAGCACATTTTGAGAATTGGTCTGCTAGGAATCGCTATGGCTATAGAATTTTTCAAAACATAAAGAGACCCCTCCCCCCCCCAACCAACCAAGGAGAAACTAATCATCTAAAAACACTGAATAAAAATATAACACTTGTAATAATACTTATAATAATCTTAGAGGTTCATGTCAGTTGTCTCATATCAACAGAAATCTATAAGGAAGGGAAGGGAAGGGAGAGGGGAGGGAGGGAGGGAGGAAAGAAGGAAGGAAGGAAACAAACGAGGGAAGGAGGGAGGGAGGAAGGAAACAAAGGGAGGAAAGAAGGAAGGAAGGGAGGAAGGAAATGAAGGGAGGGAGGAAGGACACAATTTCTCCATGATGGGCTATTATAATCTCATCAATCAAATGGCACAACATTTTTTTCCTTTTAATTAAAGGAAACAGTGACAAATATTTGTTTACAGTAACAGGACATATTAAATTAAAAGCCGGTTCGTACAGCCCTGGGGACTTAGAGCTGAAGCTAATCTAAAAAAGATGTGGTTTTGCTTTGGACACAGTTCTTTATTGATATCCAAGTTTTCACATTGTTTTAACGATTATGTGGCAGAATGAGCTTGCCATTCCAAAGAAGCCTCTTAACATCCCAAAGAGAAGTACAATCGGGCTAAACGCCCATTTTGTTTCTTTCCTTTTCGTTTCTCAGCTACACAATGTAAACTAAGCCATTTTTCGTTATTGACCACATGAGTTCAATCTCAAAGGTGAGGTTTCTACTTTCAAGAGGGAGAACTAAGTTTTCTTTTGAAAACTTCTAGAGATGCCACTAATTGCCAGTCTGGGCTGTCAAACAGGAGGAGTGGGAATGGTGATACTGGAATCACAGTTGACCCCAAGAATCCGCAGTGTGTGTGCGTTGAAGCCACAAAGATGGATGCGTTTGTAGGTCGCATCCATAGAAATGCTGGTTCTCAAATAATAGAGAGTTGTTTCATTGGAATCTGTGCTTTTGAATCAGAAACTGGAGCAACCAGTGTGGTTGACAGGCTAGAAACTCAACCTTTTGAAGAGGGTCTGAAGACATTCCGACCAATTAATCCAGTGTTTCTCAACCTCAGCAAATTGGAGTTGTGTGGACTGACTCCCAGAATTTCCCAGCTGGCATGCCAGCTGGGGAATTCTGGGAGTTGAAGTTCACACATCTTCAACTTGCTGATGTTGCGAAACACTGATTTAACACCGATGAGAGTCGTGGTGGCGCAGTGGCTAGAATGCAGTATTGCAGGCAAACTCTGCCCACTATCAGGAGTTCGATCTTGACCGGCTTAAGATTGACTCAGCCTTCCATCCTTCCGAGGTCGGTAAAATGAGGACCCAGATTGTTGGGGGCAATAGGCTGACATTGTAAACCACCCAGAAACAAAGCGCTGTGGGGTGATATATAATCTAAGTGCCAATGCTATTGCTATTAACCTTAAGAAAAAAACCAAGAAGGCATAAAAATATCGCTTGTGAAGTACCTGAAGGGATGCTACACAAAACCTGATATCTCTTCTTCCAAATGACAGGAGACAAAATAATTGATGAAAGTTACAGGAAGGCAGATTTTGATTGGACGTTTTCAGAAAAAAAAATTCCTAAATGTTCCAGTCACATCGGTTCAGAAGAGAACCCAGTGACCCGAGAGATGGTGGGTTCCCTTCCTTGGTTGTGTGTAAGCAGAAGTTACACAATTATCTTTGGGGGATGTTTCAGCTGGGAATCCTGCATAGAGAAGCTCAGAGGATCACAATGACCCCTTCCTATTTTAGGATTGGGAGTCTGGGATTTCACAAAATTCAAGCAAACCACACCAGAAATTTCTCTGGACTTCAAAGTTCGGATGCTAATGAGAGAAATAAAATCTCCTATTGCCAGAAACTTTTCAAAACTGGCACCCTTGGAATTGCAGTTCTGCAGAACAATGATCAAGGTTGTTATTTTTTTTATTAATAATAACATGATTTTAATCTTGCATCATGGTTTTTGAGGAGGGGAATCCATGGCTGTGTAATGTATTTCCTTTTTATGTTGGCACACACAGCTCCAAGGAATTAGACTAGACTAAGAGTAAGAGATGGTGCAACGCATCTCCAGCAACTGACCTTCATAGTGAGGATTTAATCCCCATCTCCGTAACGGGACCATTATTTTCTACATTCTCATTACTGTGCAAATCTGGGATTCCTAGAAAAGGGCAAAGGAAGGAAATGCCTCCATAGGTAGTATAGTAAAACCTCAGTTTTATGGGCCGATTGGAGAAAGGCGTTCCCATCATTTGCAAAATGTATCCAAAGGATGTAATCTACATCCTTTTTCTGACCGCTTTGGAAACCACTGAGATAGTCCATTTTCTGAGGATGGAGTTGGGGGTAAAGTTCAAAGTAAGATTGAATCTCTTGCACTCAAAGTCTGCTGAACGGAGAACCATCAAATCCGTGTCTCCAATAGATGGAGACACAGATAGACATAAAATTAAGTGGCGGCATCTCTTCAGTTTTTGCGACTTAAGGTTGAACGACCTACCAGGTTATGAAATTCCTGAAAGGGCTGAAGATTCAACTTTTTGGTTGTTTCTTTTTGGGGACATTTAAGGAGAAAAATAGATGTTTGAAATCTTCAAAGCTGTTAGGCATCCATTTCCAATCAGCCCAATTTCGGGATCGTTTTGGGGGTACGTCTTAAGACTTGCAGGGTTTAGGGCATCTGTTCTCCCTCTTAAAACCAAACCTTTGTAAGGTCCCCAGATTCTAATTTGGCCTCACTCATTCTGATGTGAGGCCCTTTTGTGACTGCTTGCGTCAAGAGTCAGTGAAGGCTTTTTAAAATGCCAAAGAAGCCCCAAATCTGGAACCTTCTGATTTTTACCACTATATGTAAGTTTGAAATAAATCGCTTTTTCCAAAAGCAGCTGGACTTTCTTGGTTTTTTTTCTTTCAAAAAGTTTCTCTTCTCTTCCAAGAAGCTTCTTCAGTTCTAACTTCAGAAGCTTTTTGGATGAGAAGCAAAATGTTTTCAAAGGAAAAAAAAACAACAAGAAAGTTCAGCTGCCTTTGGAAAAAGCACCTTTGGAACAACTATGACCTGGATGGTTGAGAATCTCTACAGACATTTGAAATAAATCCAGTTCTCTTCAGTCATCACTCATTCAGGATCATTTGGGGGGTCACCTTGTCACCTGTCTTCTCGTGATGCCAGAAAGGTTTGAATGGCCCTCTTGAAACAAGGGATATAATTCCAGATACATTTTATTTCTTCCTCCTGTTTTAATGGACAGGCGCACCATAAAATAAACAAAATATCCAATAATAAGGAGAGTGACAGCGACAAGAATGCCAACAGATCTCTTCAGGCTGAAAAATTGAGTCCTTTTTTTTTAATCCACTTTTTTTTTTAAAGGAAGGCTTAATACTGTAGCTGGCTGTTTCTTTAGACATTGCTTCTGTCCTCCACCCCAGTCACTTCTTTTTGTTTCTCTTTTCACCCAGAGTTTTAAAACATTTTCCTTTTAATTACCACGTATAAAAATAGCTATAGGAATTCAACATTAAACAAAGAAAGGACATGACCATGAAGTGGCTATTCTAGAGGTGAAGAACGTCATCCATACAGTGTCAGGATTCATTAGGAGAGGAAAAAGGGAGTTGAATTAAGAGTCTCATTTCAATTTTCACTGAAATGCTGTTAAGTGCTTTTTCCTACGTCAACGGGTTGGGGTAGGTAGGTAGGTAGGTAGGTGTTGAAAGTCTCCCACCAATAATCCTATTTGGAGAGGTTCCTCTTATGAATAGCATTGCCTGCTTTGACTGCTTCAACTGAGGTAGGTCACTCTATAAAGAAAATATGCTACATTCTAAGGTAGCCTTCCCCAAGCTGGCCTTCTCTAAATGGGTTGGGACTTCAACTCCCAGCATTCCCAATCAACCTAGCTAGGAATTCTGGGAACTGAAGTCCTGACACACCTGGAGGTCACCAGGTTAGGAAAGGCCATGCTAAGGCTTTAAACATGTGGTCTATTACCAGCTGTGCTGTCACCAGCGACCTAGAGAACAACTAACAGAAGAAACGGGAAGAAATAAACAGTGGACACCACACCAGAGGCTTCAAGTGCTGTGAGGGTCAGCTGGAGGCATCTAACTAAACAGGCTGGTCTTGTGTCTGGTTTGCACACATGCACCCTACAGAGGTTAGGTTGGTGAGACCTTTGAACCCAAATAGGATATGCAGATTTCACAGCTTTCTATTATTCTGTGTGGGGGGAAATGAACGGCAGCGTGGAACATAAGCCCAATATTCCAAGATTGCTCCCTTTCATCTCCCAATGAAAAGATTTCAGGCCGGAGATTGAAAGGAGATCTGGACAGATCGCCTGCCACATAACGCACGTCAAACCATGGTTTGATCAATGCACTAACTTTAAACACACAACTGGGAAGGAAGGTTCTCTGAACGGAAAGCATTGGCTTCACAGAGAGCCCCGTCTTGACAATGCTGTCTTGCATTAAAACTACTATTGGAGATGATCATGCAATGTGCCAAAGCCATATATTATGGTTGGCCAACCATAATAGCTGGTAAAAGGTCAAATTAAAGGTTTCCCCTGAACAGTCGTGTCCGATTCGAGGGGGTGGTGCTCATCTCCATTCGTAGACAAGGGAGCCAGCGTTGTCCAAAGACACTTCCATGGTCCTGTGGCTAGCATGACTATACGCCGAGGCCAGGGGTAAAAATGTACTTACCTGTCCTACCGGCTCGCTAATGTGTGCACGCTGCGCGCGTGCAGCCAGCGTGCGCACGCTTCACACACACACACGGTCATCTGTGCATGCGCAGAGCCTTCTGCACATGCGCAGAGGGTCAAAACCGGAACGTGACGACGTCCCGGTTTTGGGGGTGGGTGGAGCCTCCTGCCGCCGGGGCTACCGGCTTTCCGAACTACGGCAGCTGGCCCTACCAGCTCTTGCGAGCCGGATAGAGCCGGCTGCATTTCACCCCTGGCCGAGGCGCATGGAACGCTGTTACCTTCCCACCGAAGTGGTACCTATTTATCTACTCTCATTTGCATGCTTTTGACATGCTAGGTGGGCAGGAGCTGAGGCAAGAACAGGAGCTCAACCCGTCATGCAGTACTCGGGTCTCGAACTGCCAACCTTCCAGTTGACAAGCCCAGCATCTTAACCACTAGGCCGCCCTTCTATAGTAGCCGGACACGAATCCAAAGCCAAGCTAAGTATTTTGTTTCAACCCAGCATAACTGTTTAAGATGATCCTAGCTCAGGTGTTGTTGTTTTTTGCAGAAAATCCAAGGGTTTCTCTGTGCAAAGCAAAAATGAAAGTTCAGCTCCTCCATTATAAAAAAAAACAACCTTTCCTTGATTCAGCAAGCACCCCATGAATGTGCATGTGGCAAACCAGCTTTGAACAATGTACCTTGAACATCGAACAGTTCTTCCATAGTAACCCGTTTATAGTGGAAGTTATTTTTAGGTGATTGGCAGCCTGCCTTTTGCTACAATCCTAACAATCATTAGAGTTTCCTTTGTTTGGACAAAAAAAAAAGACATGATATAAAACAATTCTTGACACAATAAAACTCTACACAAGTTAACTAGCAACTTGCCTAAAAGTAAAGCTTATCACACTAAGGGAGACTTGTCCTCAGTGATCACATCCGACATGAGTTCACAATGCTCTTCTGTCTTCTTGGGATATTGGAAGTGAGCAGGGAGAGGGGAGGGAGAGATGAGGAGATTGGCTGGGACGATACTTCTATTTTAAAAAAACAAAATGTCTTGAGGTAGAACATTGCTTTCAAGATTTTGGAAGTGCTTTACATTGGAACAAGGATGACAACAAGGGGTAACTTTAAAGAGGGGGTTGGGGATTGGAAGGAAATATTAACCAATGACCAACATGGTGGACATGGAGTGTGACTTCTGAGGTAGTACCAAAACACGTACTGACCAAGTGCTACACTACTTGCGTTGAAGACAAAAAGGAAGACACAAGATACGTTTGCCTCTTCCCAAAAGACATTCAATTCCGGTTGAGGTAGGTTCTGAATTTACTTCAGGGGTTCATCCAAGTCTTTTCTTTCTTTCAAGAGCCCTTTTCCAGGGCCTGGGTGGTTTTTTTTTTTCTTTTCATTATTTTTATTTTTTGCCACGCTCACTTTGTCTTTGAAGCAGTTCATCTATGGAAAAAAAAAACATATATCCTGAGAATTATGAATGGACACGACAAAAAAAAGTATTTGTGGCTCCACTGAACATTCTGTGTTGTGGATCCAAGTTGGGAGGTCCTTCATCGTGGGTTCGTTCAACGAGATCGTCAAGGTGGATCCAGAAACGATCATTCTAAAGCTGCCAGTGAAGGGACACATTGGTGAACCCCCAAGATGGGCAAGGGTACAGATCCCACGTGGTGTCGAAGGGTTACGAAGTGGTGTGCAAGCTTCTCTTGAGAGAAGTCACTAGCTTGGCAGCTGTAGAATGAAGACGGAGATCCAGATGGGTAGATATGGGCTACAAGCCTGAGGCAGGTCAGAAAGATCAACTTCGTAACAGATTCCAACAAAGGCTGCATACAGATTATGCAGAAATCAGAACTTTTACATCGACCTGAGATTTATGTGTCATCTTAGAGACATCAACCAGGCACAAAAAAAAACATAATAGTCACTGGGATGTCCTGTAAGAAGTCTGACCTATCTTGGCAATTTATCCTTCATTGGTCGGAGTTTGCTTCAAAGCTGGTTCTTCTTGGCTGATGGTGAGCAGAGGCTGGCTCCGGGGGCCAGAAGGTACATTTGGAAACAAGGTGTTGTTCTCTTCCTCAAGGATGCTAAATTCCTCTGGAGGAAGAGTAGATATCTGGATTTCAATAGGTGAAGTATTTGGAATGTGATCCAGCTGAGAAAGCAAGGGAAAAATTGCGATTGGAACCCACAAAGCCTGCTCAATGATATTTGATACAAAATACAAGAAGAACCCGAAGACGAATGAAGACAAAATCTATGTGTCCCAGGATAACGTTCTAAGTTCCGATCTGGGTCGGTCACTGGGATCAGAGTTTTTGTCTTCTGAGCTTTTGGACTCGTGCTGGAGCCCACCTTCAGGGAACTTCTCTCTAGCAGAGCATGTGGTGTTCTGTGTGTGGCCACACAGACCACACACAGGCCAGACACAGAAGAGTACACACTCTGATAGAGAGAAGTTCCCTGAAGATGGACTCCAGAACGAGTCTGAAAACTCGGAAGACAATAACTCTGGTCCCGGTGACGGACCCAGATCGGATCCTAGAACATGAAGAATCCGTTCAAATGACACAAATTGCATCCTGGTGTTATTTTCCATTGATTGCACCATAGCACTCATGATGCTACTTCCCACCCATGTGGGCACCTTTGGGATTTGCCATCTTATCACATCAAAGGCTGTCTATCCTTAAAGCAAGTGACCCTTAATCCCAGTCCCAACTCCGGTGGCAGCTGAGGCCGGGAGAGCCTTCATCTGGCTTCATCTTTCCTAGATTTGGGAGGGGGACTCCAGCTATTCCCACCCTGGTCACCTAACAGTTTGACTACTGCAATACATTCTATTTGGGATTGCTCCCAAATAGACCACCCAGAAACTTCAACTGGTCTAGAAAGCAGTGGGGTGGCAATGATGGGCTTGCCTTGGTATGCCCAAGTTGGGCAGCCTAGACTTTTGATAGATAAATAAATAAATAAACCCCTCACCCCAATTAAATCCCAGGGTTCCCTCTATTTCCTTCTCTCCCATGAAGACTTGGACCCAAGTCGAATCTTCAAAATGTATCATGCCCCTGTCGGAGTCCGACTCTGTGGCAGAAGATGAGCTGGAACAAGAACTGACAGCGAGTGACTCCGTTGGCCTTGGAGGAAACTGGGGAAGGGCAGAGTCCGTCCAGGCCAGGCTGTTCGGAATTAGCAAGGCCTGCAGGCAGGGAGGAACAGAGCTCAGCCGAGGAGCATGAACCACCCCCTTCTGATGCAAGGGCTTGGGGAGTGCAGAGGAGGCGGGATAAGCTCAGACGGAGGAGGCCACTCACGAGGAGAGTGCCCTGCCCAGCTTCACCAGGCACACCTGGGGAATGAGACTTAAGGAGACGCTGTGGGGAGGTGCATTTGTCGGGAACAAACCCTGAATTCCTGGACGTTTGAACTTGCCAAGAATCCTTACATTCCTGTTTGGCATTCTGGACTGATTATCTGTATCTTTTGCTCCCTGAACTCCTTGCTTTGTTCTTGTTTTGCTAGATAAATTTGGGATTTATTGCCATGCAGCCTTAGTGCAGACAGCGCTGGGCTGGACTAATTGCGACCAGAGGCTGTTTGAGGTTTGTTTGGGGGAGATTTGGAGCACTAAAAGGGCCGGTTTGAACTGTTTGTGTTATCTCTGTGCCGTGCCCTGGGTCATCACAAAATGATTACATATGTCTGCACATTTCCTCTGCCTGTGTTCCACCCCAATCTCTTTTCTGCTTATAGTTCTGCCCTGTTACTACTTAGATCAATGGTTCTCAAGCTTTTCTTTACCACAGACCCCCTTTAAATACCTTTTGTGGCCACCAAGACTTAAGATTTAAAGCACTAGACTGCATCAAGCCTTCACGGACCCTAGCACAGGTTGAAAACCACTGACTTAGATCATTCATTCTTTGGCCTTCTGAAGGATTTCTCCCTTTGGCTTTGCTTGTGCTGAAAGGGTGTCGCCATCACCTGGTTCTCATGTCCTCATAGCCCATATTTGACCCATACAGAGATCAGGGAATAGAGGAGACCAGGACCAAACAAAGAAGCTTTGGACTCTGCAAATGAAATAGCTGAAGATCGATGATCATAGACAATGATGGCAACATGGAATAAACTGCTTATCATGCTAGCCATGGTGCTTTGGGGCAGGGATTTCAAATTTTTCAGGCTATGGAACCCATTAGTTAAAAAAAAAAAGAAGAACTTGGATAATCTTGATCAAGAGGCAAAGCTAAAGTGATTTTAAAAAACTGGCTATGTTTCAAGTGTGCATTCAACAACAGGAGGAGAAGGAGACTCAAGGTAGCCAGAAAAGGACTTCCCCTCTCTGTCTGCTACATACAACACCATTTTTTACACCAGGGGTGTCAAAACTCAAGGCCCGGTGGCCAGATCTGGCCCGCGGGGTGCTTAGATCTGGCCCGCAGGGCTGCCCTGGAAACAGCAAAGGACTGGCCCGCAGTGCCTCTGCCAGTGCAAACGGAGCTCAGGAGGGCCGGAGGCGCCCCCCCCCCGAGCTCCATTTTCACTGGCAGAGGGTTGCAGGAAGCCACTGCAGCCGAAAACGGAGCTTGGGAGGGTTGCAGCCATCCGTCCCGAGCTCTGTTTTTGTTGGCAGAGGGTTGCAGGAAGCTGTCGCAGCCGAAAACAGAGCTCGGGAGCCCGTTTTTGCTGGCAGAGCGCTCGGGCCACCACAGGCACCCCCGACATGAGTGAGGTCGAGCTGGCCACGCCCCCCTGCCCCCCCAAGTTCAAACACAACCCTGATGTGGCCCTCAATGAAATCGATGGCAGGCCCTTGAACCACACACACGGCGTTGATTCCACGAAAATCAACGTAGAGCCTCATCTCCCCCCCCCCATCTTTCCTGAGTCTTCGCTGACAATCGAGTTTGACACCCCTGGTTTACAACTGTACAACAAAAGGAGGCTGAAGAACATTCCAGTTCCACAATGCTTTTCCTTACCGCGATTCCCTTCGTGTGGGGACTGGGTTGGGAAGGCAAAGCTGGGAACAACCTCTCCAGTTCATTCATATCCAGTTGTTTCCCATTGACATCCGGATCTTCCCTTTTAGTAGACCCGTTTAGAGCCTGGCCAGGGACGTTTCTCGGTCCTCTCGAGATCTGCGGGGTTGACAGCTGCTCTTGCACGTTTTTGCACATCAACAGTCTGCTAAAAATGAGAGGGAGACAAACATGGTGGGTCCCTTTCACAAACATGAAAGAAGACCCCACTGTTGGAAGATCTGTGGGAAGGGGATCAAGACAAGCTTTACTTGCAAGAGGTCCTGGGTTCATTGAGATCGGAAGCTCAACCGAGACCATGGGAAGCCATCACTGGACAATATAAACCAGGGGAAGGGATCATCTCTTGATGCCTCTTACCTTTTCTGTAGGAGACCAATGACTGCAAGAATGCAAGTCACTTTCAGGAGCAAAGTTGGGGTTTGCTCATTTTTCCTCACATTCTTGGAGGAAATGGGTTTTTTTCCTTCCATCATAGAAACACAGGGTGTCGTAAAGGGTTAATATGTAGGGCGTAGGGCATGTCAAATTTTTCAACTTTCAATTTTCCAAACATTAGAGGTGCTCAAAAGTTGTGACATGCCTTGGGGATTGTAAAGATATTTTGGTTACTTTAATATAATTTAGAGGTGTTTGGTAAGTAACTACATAAATATCATAACTTTTAAACATTTTTTTTTGTTTTATTTGTTACATTACAATGC
>QLTV01002120.1:157995-170373 GCA_003457575.1 Thermophis baileyi
AGTCTATTCTATTCTATGCTATTCTATTCTATTCTATTCTATTCTATTCTATTCTTTGCCAATCAATTCTATTCTATTCTATTCTATTCTATTCTATTCTATTCTATTCTATTATATTCTATTCTATTCTATTCTTATTCTATTCTTATTCTATTCTGTGTTCTATTCTGTTCTATTCTGTTCTATTCTCTATTCTATTCTGTGTTCTGTTCTATTCTATTCTGTATTCTATTCTGTGTTCTGTGTTCTATTCTGTTATGTTCTATTCTGTTCTGTGTTCTATTCTGTGTTCTGTTCTGTGTACTGAATAAGAATGGACATTTGGAAACAAGGAGTAAGGATGATATTTGAAAATAAGAGATTCTTGGACAACGCAGACCTGAATTACAGTTCCCAGCGTGGCTTTCCATCCATCCATCCATCCATCCATCCATCCATCCATCCATATTATCCTCCTGTTTCACCCAACAGAAGGTGATCAATCAGCACTTTGCTGAAATCTGCCATTACAATTTCTTAAAAAATACGTTTCTGGTTCTTTTGCCCTTATTCTCAGGATACCAAGAATTGCTCTTTGCATTAAAGTTCTCCAGGTAGAATTTTTTTTTTTGCCAATTTTCTTGCTGAACGTGATATGCAAGTCCCTCTGCATCATTTCTATTTTTCTGCACTCCTCCTGGCTGTCCTAGCTTCCTGTCCTGATCTTCAAAAGTTTCCTAGAAGGCCTTCTACCTAATTAATCACACTTGGCCAATAAAGAATTATGTTCTGTTCTGTTCTGTTCCGTTCCGTTCCATATTCTACTCTACGCTATTCTATTCCATATTCTATTCTATTCTATTCTATTCTATTCTATTCTATTCTATTCTATTCTATTCTATTCTATTCTATTCTATTCTATGTGTTCTGTGTTGTGTTCTATTCTATTCTATTCTATTCTATTCTATTCTATTCTTATTCTATTCTTATTCTATTCTGTGTTCTATTCTGTTCTATTCTGTTCTATTCTCTATTCTATTCTGTGTTCTGTTCTGTGTACTGTTCTGTTCTGTATTCTATTCTATTCTATTCTATTCTATTCTATTCTATTCTATTCTATTCTATTCTATTCTATTCTATTCTATTCTATTCCATTCCATTCCATTCCATTCCATTCCGTATTCTATTCTATTCTATTCTGTATTCTACTCTATACTCTACTGTACTCTATTCTCTATCCCATGGAAATGCAGGGGCATGCTGACTGCTAGATGGTGCAATGCAAAATAGGACAGTTGCGTGTCCCTTGAGCCCCTCATCATTCCATGAATGACCCTCCACCCTCGAGCAGGTCTCCCTTCTCCTTGGAAAAACAATATAACTGCCAACCCTCTGCTTGAGAACCGCTAGTCAGAAGCGCAAGGAAAGGGATTCCCTGTATAGCGCGAATATTAGCAGCCTTGGGCCCTTCTCAGCCACTCCTACCTGCTGCTTTTCTTATGTGCAGGACGTAGCCGATGATCTCCTTGGTGTTTTGCAACGGCTCGCTCCACAGCAGTTGGACGGTGGTAGCCGAGACGGAAGCTGCTTTGACTTCTTGTGGAGGACCCGGAAGTCGGTCGGCCCACAGCACCGTCAAGCGGGCACTGGCTTGGGTGGAGCCCGCGCTGTTCTCAGCGATGCACTGGTAGATGGCCTCATCCGTCTGGCCAATGTTGGAGATGGTGAGCGTGCTGGATGGAAAGCAATCAAACCAGGCAAGATTAGCATTTTCTAGCAAGCCCCCTAAGGACTCAGCCTTCCTCTGACCCCATTCACACAGCCCCAGGCAGACCAGGTTATTCCTTCAGTGTTTGAAAAGGGTGTAACGGAAGTCTAGATTGCCCAGGTGAGACTTCCCGGCATGCTTTGTCTTGTGTAGGGTGGGATAAAGACCTTTGGACCCTTGCTGAGTGTGAAAACCCAAAAGCAAGTGGATTGTGTTGAAGGAAAAAGAGAAAATGAGCAGGAGTACAAGAAGGAGGTGATGGAATTAATTGGCTCTTATAACTGGCCCACATCTCAGCAGAGGCCAATAAAAAACCCCAACCCTTTGCAAACAACACCCAGAAAAAGGCTTTCTACATTTCCAGTGGACAGAAAATTACTAATAAAGGAGAATATTTGTAGCTCAAATATTGTGCTTTCTGAACTTTGTTGTTTTCTTGCAGATGTTTTACTACCCAAACCTGGTAATATCATCAATGCTAGTAACTAGCACTGTGTTAGCAATGACTAGCACTGATGATGTTACCTAGTCTGGGTGATGAAACGTCTGCAAGAAAACAACCAAGCTCAGAGAGCACCAAGAACCCCTCCGAAAATTACCAGTCAAGCTTTGCTGAAACTGACACTCATGATAATTGATACATGATGAAGTGAAGCTATCTTTTGCCAGCCAACATCCATCCATCCATCCATCCATCCATCCATCCATCCATCCATCTCTTCCTGTCCATTCATCATCTCCATCTCTCCATCCAATATCTATCAATATCTATCTATCTACCGGTATCTATCTATCTATCTATCTATCTATCTATCTATCTATCTATCTATCTATCTATCTATCTATCTATCTATCTATCTATCTATCTATCTATCTATCTATCTATCTATCTATCTATCATTAAAATCATTAAAACTTTTAAACAAAAAGATAAAAACTAATGCAAGCCAATATAAACTAAGGAAGAATAAATAAAAAGAAAGAAAGCAAAGAGTTCAAGAAAAGAAACAAGCTGAAAAAAAAAAGGAAGAAAAGATGATGTAAAGCAATGCCTTCCAATATTCTTCATAGCAGTCATCAGTACCCCAAATAACTTTTTTTTTTTTTAGCCACTTCCAACTTTCAAGCACAGGAAAAGCAGAGCAGAGAAAATATCTCTATTAGGATAACTTTTAAGTTATGTAGGAGCACTTGCAACATGAGTACAAAAAAGTTGAGATGATGCAGTTGAAGCTCTGCTTTAACTTTTTGTGTGTGTCGTACACAAAAATGGACAGACTATTGTGGCCCTCCTGACTTTTTTGGTCAGATTCTGGGGACATCCCTGAAGCTCTGCAGGTTTATTTATTACATTTCTATAGCCGCCCAACTCAACAAGTGACTCGTAGGTTCAGTAGATCATAAAATTATCTCAGTGGCCATGAGCAAACATTTTGCCGGAGATTGCCAGCCATTGTACGATCCATTATCCCAACTCTGTTTTCCCCCAGCTTCCAGACTGCAAGAGTTGGGCAATTTTAGAACTTAGAATTAAAATGGGTTGGGCTCACTCCAGCTCCTTTGCAGCTGTTCAGTGAAAAATGCATAATGTAATTTGCAAGCCTTACATCCTGTTATAGCAAAATTGTTGCTGAGTGCTGGGAGGTGGCAGGGAGTAGCATTAATCTGAATATATAAAGAAATAAAATAAACCAGGCTATTCAGAATGATTCAAAAGCGGTATTCCACTACAGCACCTCTTTAAAACAGCCACATTTTCCACCCCGAGGCTCCTGAAAAATGAGAACCTGAAGATAGACACGGCTGCTTTAATAGTCAATTTATTAAAGTTGCAGTGCATTTACAGTAATGTAAAGTTAAATGCTTAACGATAAGCATTTAAGTCCTGCTGACAAATTAAAATGAACGTAGTGACAGGCTGAACACAATCTCTTTGTTGAGGGATGGCGGGGATCTCTTCAGGTTTGGCTAGAATGAAAAAAAAATGGGGGAGGGGAAGAACTTTTTATTCATTGATTTGTAAAATTTATTGGCTGCCTTTCTTGCCACAGGGTAACTCTGAGTGGCTTAAAATCTCAAGATTGCATGAACTATACCAAACCTAAAAGACATAAATAAAATACTATAAAGATCCAAATGATGCATCCCAACTAAAAGATGGGAAGGGAGGGAGTAGGATGAGGGGGGAAGGAGTAGGATGAGAGGGGGGGTTGTTAATCTATCAACCACCCCCCATGTGAAACTCCTCCACTGGAGCACCAAACCAACTGGTAGAGTCCGGTCTTTAGGCCTCTTATGGAAGGTCAGGAGGGGTGGGATGGACTTCACTGGGTGGGGGGACACAAGATGTTCCAGAGCAGGGGTCTCCAACCTTGGCAACTTTAAGACTTGTGGACTTCAACTCCCAGAATTCCTCAGCCAGCAAAGCTGGCTGAGG
Source organism: Thermophis baileyi (assembly GCA_003457575.1). NCBI lineage: Eukaryota > Metazoa > Chordata > Lepidosauria > Squamata > Dipsadidae > Thermophis > Thermophis baileyi. The sequence goes on from QLTV01002120.1 coordinate 162,180, forward strand.
AATTCTGGGAGTTGAAGTCCACAAGTCTTAAAGTTGTCAAGTTTGGAGACCCCTGTTCCATAGGGCAGATGCAATGGCAGAGAAGGCTCTTCTCCTGGACCTCACCAACCGGAATTCCCTGGCCAAGGGGACTCGCAGTATGCCTCCTCTGTCACCATGGGTGGGGTGGGCCAATCCCAATGGGATGAGATGCTCCCTTAAGTAACCTGGACTTATGCCCTGAAGGGCCCTAAAAGTGTTTACAATCCCTTGAATTGCATCCAGACGCAAACTTTGCAGAAAGTTATAAAGTAAAGAATGATGTAGTGTGAACATATAATCCTTCCTCTCTTTCTTCTCTCTTTTAACACTTCCATTTACTCTCCCAATTAGAAATGGCTGGTTTTGGGTTCAGGACAAATAGAAAGAAATGCTTTTTCATGTGTGAATGCACAGGTGTGTGAATGTATACGGATATTTTTTAAAAAAAATTTTGCATAATTGATCCCAAACTATCTGGTACTATTAGGTCTTGCTTTGAACATCACTTTGCCAACCTAGAGGACAGAGGGAAAAGCCCTGAAGGACTGAAGAAACAATAGTTCCCAAGGAAAGAGTCAGATTTAAAAAAATAAATCTGAGTCAGGGCCAGAACTGTAACCTAAGAAAACATGTATGAGCCCTGGTGATGCAGTAGTTAAAGTGTAGTATTGCAGGCAAGCTCTGCCCACAGCCTGGAGTTCATGAGGACCCAGATTGTTCAGGGCAACATGCAAATAATGCTTGTACATTGTAAACTGCCCAGAGAGTGCTATAAAGCCTAAATGCTATTGCTGTTGCTATTGCTATTTCAGACAAGACCATATCTAACTCTCATGAAGATAATGGGAGGGAGGGAGGGAGGGAGGGAGGGAGAGAGAGAGAGAGAGAGAGAGAGAGAGAGAGAGAGAGAGAGAGAGAGAGAGAGAGAGAGAGAGAGAGAGAGAGAGAGAGAGAGAGAGAGAGAGAGAGAGAGAGAGAGAGAGAGAGAGAGAGAGAGAGAGATAGAGAGATAGGCAGACAGGAGAGAGAGAGAAGCACATTCAGACTTGCTAGAGTCTGCTACAATAGTTCTATAAAAACATAGTTTCGCCTGCATGATTTTGGATTCCTAGTCCGGTTTACGTTGAAGGACTGACGGCCAGTTTAGCTGGATTCACATAACAAACAAGACTTGGCTAAATGGCGTTGAACGGTTTGTATTTCAGTGTGTGGTTTGAACCAGGCTATAATTTTAAACCGTTATCTGGTTTATTTGTTGGACAGAGCATGCTAAGTGAGCAAAACACCACTGTTTGGTTCTGCAGGCTTAGGGTTAAGCAAGTTATCTGAACCCTGCCAGCAATTGCGGAACAAAAGCAGTCAAGTTAATATTTATTGTTTGATGATTCGGTTGAAAGGCTAATCAATAAAGTAAATATAATGAGGAATTCCCATTGCTCGTGTAAGGAGAATATAAATAACTGAGCAATAGAGGCTATAAACAAACTACCAGATCAGCACAAATTCTTCCTAGGATGATCCCAGTTCCATATAATCATGTTTGCCTTGTTCAACATCATCCTTTCCTCCTCTGTAAATGTCCAGAGCCGTAGAGGGTACGGGATGCATCCGGATTAAATTTGGCTGCTGAGATGATTTTAGCAAAGTGGCCGAAAGCATCTCTGTGATGGCCCAGATTTGATGCATCTGATGAAACTCCCTCTCTTCCAAAAATCAGAAGCTGGGTGATGTTAGGGATGGGGACAATTTCTTAATCCAGGTGAGTGCCACACCGGGTGCACCCCCAAAACAGAGGATGCAAAGGTGGCTTACGCTATTTTTCAGAAGCTGTTCTTTTGGTTCTATGTGACCTTCGAGGAGACTGGAGCTAAAACATACGAAGAACTATGGCAGGAATTGAGTATGTCTAGTTTAATGAAAAGAAGGACTAAAAGTGATATAATAGCAGTGTTCCAATATCTCAGGGGTTGCCACAAAAAAGAGAGGGGAATCAACTTATTCTCTAAAGCACCTAAAAGCAGAACAAGATGCAATAGATGGAAACTAATCAAGGAGAGAAGCAACCTAGAACTAAGGAGAAATTTCCTGACAGTGAGAACAATTAATCAGTGGAACAACTTGCCTCCAGAAGTTGTAGGTGCTTCAACACTGGAGATTTCCAAGAAGAGATTCGACAGCGATTTGTCTGATATTGTCTCCTGCTTGAACAGGGGGTTGGACTAGAAGACCTCCAAGGTCTCTTCCAAGTCTGTTATTCTGTTAAGATGATAGTAGCACCTTTGGAAGAAGAACACTCACTGGAGCAGGCAAAGCCCAAGTCATTGTCGCATCAGGTTTTCTAAACAGGACGAAAGCATGTCGAGAAGCCAAGGAGATAGCCAGCTTGACCTACTGCTGCTCAGGGGTTTTTGAGAGTTGGAAGTCAAGCATATCGGGAAGGCAATAGGTTTAGGGAAGGTGGTCAAGCCACTGACCTGGAAGTAGATGCCACAGAACACGGTGGGCCTTTGTGCTCAACGCCGAAGGCCCTGCCTGATGCGCTAATCCCGAGAATAAATCGTGACTCTGGAGGCTGAGCATCCCAACGCTCCAGTCTCATCCCTGACGTTATACAAACTTTTGCAAAATGGGGAGAATCTGCCACCATGCCAGAGGGAGGCTAGGATCTTCACTGAAATGAGGCTTGCAAGCCATAGGCCTCTTTCCTAAGCGTGCAATACAATCTACAAATAGAAGTAGTGAATGCTCCAACACTGGAAGTTTTAAAGAAGAGATTAGCTAACCATTTGTCTGAAACGGCATAGGATTTCCTGCCTAAGCAGGGGGTTGGACTAGAAGACCTCCAAGGTCCCTTCCAACTCTGTTATTCTAATGTTCAGAGTTCCAAAAACTTGTTCCCAACCTCTTTTCATGAGACGCAAAAAAAAGGAAAACTGTCAAGTACACGTATCCTGTCGATAGTGAACGCTAATTGCTTTCGTGTATGGTAAATGACATAAAATCAGATGTGCTTTTCATCATGGCCTCTCCCTTGTCTTTTTCAAAGAGCAAAGGTAGCCTTTAGCATGGAAATACACACACGCACATACACACACACACACACACACACAGACACGCACGCCGAAAAGGGGGAGGGGGGAGCGTCAACGGTGTGCCCTCCCCCTTCGCAACAGCAAGCATTAATTCCCTCTCGCGGTTCGCAGCAAAACCCCCCAGGGAAGGCAGAGAATTGCAGTCTTCATGTCAAGCTTTTTGCAATCAGCCAGGATCTAATTTATGTGCAGGCTCCATCTGGCACATGTGTGAAACAGTTTCTATGTAAAGAGGCTCAGCCTCGTAGAGCAGGGCGGGGGGGGTCTTGAAGGGAGGGGGGCAGGGGTGATAAAACAGGACAGAGCCATGAAGCCGACGCATGTGGCTGTGAAAGGAAGGGGGGGGATGTCAGCTGTCGCCTCCCGTCTCCCCCCCCATCCCCCAACCAAGAAGATCTGGCTGGTACGCAAACCTGGTGAGTAAGCATCAGCAGAGAAAAGGGAAATGTCACACCTTTCCACAGCGCATCCCAGTGGAAACCCTAAAGGTTTGGAAAATGTTGCAAGCAGCTTTGGGTAAGTCCAGGAAATCACACCGTAACAAACGGGCTTGTGAATGGCTTCCTACGGCAGTGGTTCTCAACCTTTCTAATGGCGCAACACCCCCCCCCCCGCCGCTGCGACCTCGGGCTGCCCTGCGGGTCACCGGACACTGATAGCGACAGAAGCGGGAGACTTCGTCCGGACGCCGCCATTTGGGTTCTTTTACCCTCTGCGCATGCGCAGAATGCTTTGCGCATGCGCAGAGGGTAAAAGAACCCAAATGGCAGCGTCCGGGTGGGTGGGCGAAGTCTCCCGCTTCTGTTGCTATCGGCTGTCCGGCAACCCGCAGGCACGGCCGAACCGGGAGCATTTCACCCCTGCAAAGTGATGGTGGCACCAAGATGGCGGGCTAATGCGCGCGGCGACCCCTGTGAAATCGTCATTCGACCCCCAAAGGGGTCGCAACCCACAGGTTGAGAACCGCTGTCCTACGGGGAAGTGAGTGAGCAACCGAAAATGGTACAGTAGACAGGGAGAAAGACATCAGCTTGCTCCAAAAAGCACATCCGGCATTCAGGGGTCCTTGGTGCTCCCTGAGCTTGGTTGTTTCCTTGCAGACATTTCATTACCAAGCTAGGTAATGTCCTCAGTGTTAGTAAGGAGTGGGATTTACCACTCCCCAAATCCTACTAGCACTGATGATGTCACCTGGCTTGGGAATGAAACGTCTGCAAGAAAACCACCAAGCTCAGGGAGCATCGAGGACCTCTCGTTTAGACCCTGTATTACAAATATTCTCCTCTGTTTATACACCTTGCATTCTTATGCTCCATGGATAACCGCACTTCAGGGTGAGGGAACCTGCTGAAGAGAACTTCCACGAATAATGCTCTTAAATGTTCTTCTCTTAGACCAGCGTTTCTTGGCCTTGGCAGCTTTCAGATGGTGGACTTCAAATCCCAGAATTCCGCAGCCAGCGTTCTGGAAATTGGAGTCCACCCATCTGAAAGCTACTAAGGTTCAAAAACACTGTCTTAGAAGGACCATCCTCTCATCTCAAACAACATTGCACTGGCTTAATCAAGGTTTAGTGCTGTGTAAGCTAAAAAGCTAACTTAATTGAGCCTGCCATTTTAAACTACATTTTAAACTAAGATTAAATTAAATCCTTCCAGTGAGCCCACTTAAATGGGTAACCAGATCAGGAGGAGATCCTAGAGAAGCCATATAGAAACAGGACTTCTCTAGCAAGGTTGTCTCTATTATCATTCTGGGGTTCACCCACCAATGTGACCCAGTGGGAGGTTGAAAATGGGAAGAACGGAGATGGAGTTACATCATTAGTGGGGTGCAAATAGGGCCAGCAAGTTCCATCCACATGAAGACCCTCTTCATGTAACTTGATAAGTTTGGTTACCGTTGACCTTACGTTTGTTTTACCAGGCAGTCAAAACTATTTGTAAAAATCTAGCTTGTTTGCTAGATTTCACTGTATTATTCAACCTACACTCCTCCTATGATTTATTTCAGTAACCAGGTTGGGTGTACTATGAATGATAGAAAACGATAGTGAATAAAGCTGGTAAAATTACTAGGAGTAAATTAGAACACAGGGAGGGCTGTGAGTTCTACTTATTTCTCATACAAATTCTGCTCCTGGTCAATTTTGGAGCCAATACTTACAGATTTAGGACCACAGCTGAGCCCAAACTTTTACGACCTTTCTTGCTACAGTGGTTAAGTGAATCACTGCAATTGTTAAGTTAGTAACATGGCTGTTAAGTGAATCTGGCTTCCCCGTTGACTTTGCTTGTCAGAAGGTCGCAAAAAGGGGATCATGTGACCCCGGGACATTGCAACCATGCCAGCTGTCAAACCTCTGAATTTTTATCACGTATCTATGGGGAGGGTCTATGACAATTCACCACAGCCAAGTTGTCATGGCCAATTCACTGTGGCACAGCTCGCCACAGCTAACTCGCTGCGGGACAAGAATTACACCAATATCAAAGAACTAGTAGCTGGATACCCGTGCTTCGCTACGAAACTGAACTCCTTAGCATGGAGTAGAATGTCTAAACTCCCAGCCCGCAGGCCAGATGAGTCACGCGCTGGCCACGCCCACTGGCAGTTGGAACATAGTTCTTTTCAGGTGGGGAGGGGGAGTAGAACGTCTAACTCCTTAGCATCAGAGCGTGTTAATAATAATATAAGAAATAACTAATGATCTGATGGTCATTTCAAAAAATCCTCTTAGAGAGCACCTAGAAGCCAAGAGGAACATACGTGCCAAGTTTCAAGTTTGTAGGCTTTACGGTTCTGGAGATTTCATGATGATGCATGAGTGGTATTTCGCTTTTATATATATATGGATTAATGGAATAGAATCATTAAAGAAAGGATGCAAAAGGAGGGATAGAATGAAATGTGAATTGCAAATTTTTTTTAAATTTTTTAAAATAATTAAATAGAATTGTTAAAATGTCCTGCAGCGAGTTGACCATGGTGGGTTGACCATGGTGAATTTGCCACAGCAAGTTGGCTATGGTAAGTTATCCCATTCTGCCATGGAGATGCTGTACCAGTCGTAAGTGTGGAAAATGGTTTCAGTGCTTTGTAACTTTGAACGATAATTAAATGAATGGTTGTAGGTCGAAGATAACCTATACATGGACTAAGAAAGAGAATAAGCAGAGGAGCTAAATGTTGGGTTTTGATGAGAAGGCTAGCAACTATCCATCTGGAAGATTCTCAATGTCAGGAAGCATTCCTTCCCTTCCATTTCCTAAATGGCTTGCAGAAACTTCCTGCTTCTACAAAAAAGATGGCAAAGGAAAAAAAGAAAAGAAAACGAGAGACGAAGGAGAGCCAGATGTTACCGCATGTACAAGACAAGATGCTTCACAAGAGGAAGATCAATGCTCCTTCTTCAGCAGCTGTCCAAGATGAATGAAAGGCTAGGACATCTGCTCCCTCTCTCTCTCTCTCCAAACTTCGCTATCAAGGCCAGACTGGTTAAGGCACTCGCAGCCAGCAAAGCCAACACACGCTGGACTGCTTAATTTTTTTATGCTCCAGTTGCTAAAGGCAAGACCAGCAAGCCGGAGAAATCTTGCACTTAGCTGGTGTGCAATAATGCTGACAAACACAGAAGGCTGCCCTTTTGGCGAGTCACACCCAGCTGTGCAAAGCGTGTAAGCCATGGTGGGGGAACCTGGGCAGAGAAAGAGAGAAGGAGAGACTGAAGATAGCCTCTCTTGCTGAAAGGAAGCCTATTCACACATGGATGCTTCAACCAAAGGTTGGCAAGGTTTTGATGAGTAAATGCTGCCTGTAACCTTTGGAAGGAACCGAAAACCATCACAAGTATGGACAGGGCTTAGTTTTTGGAGTGGGTATCTTTGTTTTGTTTTTTTACCCAAACAGATGACAAGTCTAGTCATCACTTAGGCAGATTTTGAAAAGCCAAGCAATGCTGGAGTACTTAGGGATGGGACACTACCAGGGCAACCCAGGGCAACTGGCTACACTAGGAAATTGAAAAAGGGTGTGAGAAAGCAATGATTAACGTCACTATTGTATGATGGCCAAGAGAATTACACAGCGGTATCTTGAAGACCTTAAGAGATGGGCAGTCAAAGATGAAACTTTGGCAGCTATGTGCCTCTTTGTTTCAATTTGCCATTAGAGTAGGAGGGGAGGTGTTGCTTTAGAATGTGATAGATGGAGAATTGAAACTTCTACGATTCTGCTGAAGACCATGAGAGCCTGAAACCTTTTCAAGGACACCGTAGCAGGTACGGAGTTGAAGCAGACGGTTCCCATAACAAAGTGAACTTGTTTACATGGACTATGTGAGAGCTTGGGGGTTTGGCTGGGGAAATTATTGTTCAATTCTATGAACTTGTGTCTGGGAACCTCAGAGTTAGTTTTACTTCGACATTACCATGATGTGTATTCAATAAACAGTAAGATTTTCGGAAACGGAATGAACCTGGAGTTTTATTTGGATTCTCGAGCTGGATGAACACGGTTCAAAAGTTCTTCACTGTTCTCACTTGGAAGAGTGAGAAATTCTGGCATCTTATTTTCAGCAATGGTGGTTCCTCCTGCAAGGCTACAAGAAGAAAACTAAGAGGACTTCTGGATTTCACGCTTGAGATGTCTGTGGAGATTCTCAGTCATCCAGGTCATAGTTGTCTCAAAGATGTCCCCACCCCCCAAAAGGCAACTGTTTCCTCCTGATTGGTTGATTCCACAACCAATTGCATCCTGATTCAGGTGACTCTGAGGCAGAGGTGGGATTCAGCAGGTTCTGACCAGTTCTGGAGAACTGGTAGCAGAAATTTTGAGTAGTTCGGAGAACCGGTAAATACATCTATTCTCTGCCTCCCGAGTCCCAGCTGATTGGGAGGAAATGGAGATTTTACAGTATCCTTCCCCTGGAGTGGGGAGGGAATGGGGATTTTGCAGTATCCTTCCCCTGGAGTGGGGAGGGAATGGAGATTTTGCAGTATCCTTCCCCTGGAGTGGGGAGGGAATGGAAATTTTGCAGTATCCTTCCCCTGGAGTGGGGTGGGAATGGAGATTTTGCAGTA
>QLTV01002120.1:173152-246981 GCA_003457575.1 Thermophis baileyi
TGCAGTATCCTTCCCCTGGAGTGGGGAGGAAATGGAGATTTTGCAGTATCCTTCCCCTGGAGTGGGGTGGGAATGGAGATTTTGCAGTATCCTTCCCCTGGAGTGGGGTGGGAATGGAGATTTTGCAGTATCCTTCCCCTGGAGTGGGGAGGAAATGGAGATTTTGCAGTATCCTTCCCCTGGAGTGGGGTGGGAATGGAGATTTTGCAGTATCCTTCCCCTGGAGTGGGGTGGGAATGGAGATTTTACAGTATCCTTCCCCTGCCACGCCCACCAAGCCACGCCCACAGAACCTGTAGTAAAAATTTTTGAATCCCACCACTGCTGAGGGCACAGATAAACCCCCAAGTGGCCTCAAGAGCTCTCAGAGAGAGTGCTAACATCTAGATGACTGCAAAGAAATGTGATCCTTCCATTCCCCACCCCAAAACCACCATCCTATCAGAACCTACCTTTCCATGACCCACCATCAGAACTGACAAAGCTTCTTGGAGAAGAAGCGCAACGTTTTCTTCTTCCTCCTCAAGGAAAAAACCAGACCAGTTGCCTTTTGAAAAGCACTGAGACATGCTTGAGATGGGGAAAAAATAGAACTTTGACTTTGGATTGTGCTGATTAGATAACTTTGTCATTATAGAAATGGCTAGTAGATGTTAATATGTAAAAGTATAAAGTTGAGGCTGTACTGCGCTAAAAAGAATCAGAAGTCAAATGGGTTTTTCCCCTTTTACTCTACACTTAGAACACAGAACCATCATACAATTTGCACGACTGTATCTACTGTAGTGTGCCAGCTATGCCTGTTCCTGAGAGAGCTGAAACTGGCAACATGTCTTAGTTATTATTGCTTTTATTGTCTGTATGTTGGTCTTTTTTATTTTTGTAAGCCACCCAGAGTCATCGAGAGCGAGTGGGCGGCCATACACATTTTCTTAAATAAATAAATGCTACAGCTGGACTATTTTTCAAAGTTGTTCCTGAAGGGTTTCTGGAAGTTTTAACTGATGCAAAAAGAGGTTGCGGTTTTATTACTAAGTGCATGGCATGAGAAGTCCATTATGCACATGCTCAAAGGCATAGGTGAGTTATCAATGGTTTAGGAGCAAGGTAGTCTCAAAAATACATCAGAAACTGGAATATTGCTTCTGGTGCAACATATTCTTAACCCAATCCATTCAAGGAGAAATCAGCCCCCCCACCACCACCGCCAACTTAGAAAAGAGGATTTAGGATTTGTGGGTCTCCGGGGAGCGAAGGGGGAGGGGCTCGTAAGATGCAAATTTATGGAGCAGAGCAAATGACACCTGAGCCCTAGGCCGAGGCTCTGAATTGCTTTTTGGCAGGATTAATGAATGAAACCCACTTAATTACCATTTTGTAAATACAATCTCCCAGCAAGGAATGAAAAATCGATATTAGGAGCTCGCCTTTGCGCGTACATGCTTGGCTTTTGCTACCTGCTGTTGCGATAAACGCATTCCAGAAACGCAGGCCCTTTAATGCAATTTATACTCCGAGTTTGCACATCACGTCCTCCAGCATATGCACACACACACACACACACACACACACACACACACACACTCCTGATGCACACAACTGAGCCCGGCAGCAGAGAAACAAGGAGCCTTCATTTGGTGACGGCTTTAAATTTTTTCTTCTTATCCTTTTCACTCCTGCTCTGAGTGTGTTACACTAGCAGCTCACCCCTCTGGGCAGGACACTGCAAGATCACAAGCAGCCTTCCCACCTCTTCCCCACCACAACAAAAATGTACTGTTGGATTGTGATTTTTTTTTTAATGTGACCAAAGAGGGGGGCGGGCTGGGGAGAGAAAGGAGTTCAAATATTTAGGAGCAATCGCACCAACTCTCTTTCATTAAACGGCTTCCATTCTGATGATGCAATTAATTGTAAATCTAATTTAAATCAAAATTAGCTTCCCCCTCCCCTGGCTTCGTCTCCTCTTTTGTTCTCTTTTCCTCCCTCCCCAGCCTCCATTTGTTGACACGATGCTCCTGACAGGCCAGTCAAAAGCAGAAAACCAGAGAACAGGCTGGCAGGAGAGGAAAAAGCAGAGAGGGTGAAAAGGAGGCAGGCGTTAATCTGCCAGCCTTTGCAAGCTTGGGGAGCTGAGACGATGGCAACGTTGCATTTGGGACCTATCCGTGCGAGGAAAGGATCGTGCAAGTTACAACCAGCTTTACAAGCCTGTCCGAAAATTTTGGGTCTGACCCCTGAGCCCAACCTGAAGCCGACGCCAGATTGATGCCACTTTTAAATGAAGCCAAAGTGAGATTTTTAAATTTATATTTCCATAACAGTCTCAAAGGGTTTTTTTCAAAAGACAACTAGAAAAAGGTGTCTCCCCACCTCCAAAAAACAACAACCGTGATCTGGATGGCTGAGACTCTCCACAGACATTTCCATTGTTGTCCCAGCTTCATCTACTTTTTGTCCTGGCCACTCTCACTCCAGCTTCAGCCCCACCCACTTTTAATGGATTTGTTCCTATCACACCTCTTGAAAATTGAATTTCAAGGACCCACAATTAATAAAGGTCTGCAATCCTGCCATAAATTATACCGAGATTGCTAGTCTCATAGAACATAGAAGAATAGGATTGGAAGGGACCTTGGAGGTCTTCTAGTCCAACCTCCTGCTCAAGCAGGAGATCTTATACCATGTTGGGAGTCAAGACAAGATGGACACGAGACCTTATCCAACCAGATGTTTTCCAGACAGGACTGCAGTTCCTAATATCTCCTTCCACCATGGCACCTGACTAAGAATCAATATGGTGGGGAAATGGTGGTTGCAACTGAAGCTTTACAACTTCAACAACACAACAACAACAACAACAACAACGGTGTGGTTTCAGTAACACCCTTCTGGCCACTACCTTGATATTTTTGGACTATCCCTTGTGGACACCCCAATCTGCCTCTGAGAAATTTCTCTGGCCAAGGAATTCTGCATCTTTCTCACTCATTTTGTAACTTTTTCCTGGTGCTCAGAGACTTCGAGTCATATACTTAACCCTGTTATCTTTCATTAGGGGATTCTATAACCTAGAGATTTATAGCTTGGCCTCTGTTATTTCCCCTGCATTGTTCTGTATTATTTCCATAGAAACCAAGCCCCCTGAGTGGCAATTTTCGCACTAGGCACAATCCACCCCGCTATTTCCATGATACAAACATTGTGTTCTTCTAAAAACAGAAAAACTAGGGTTGCATAAAGCTTTGCTGAGAAACACGATTGTGCTGGTGAGATAAGAGAGCCACGTTCAGAGAGATTCAGCCCAAAAAACCACAATGATCTCCAAGAACACGGAGAGTTGGGCATCCTTGGTCAGAGAGACAGGTGCAAGCCAGGGGTGGGTTCTGGATCCTTTTGCTGCTGGTTCACTCAGGGTCACGCCGTGCGCGCAATCAAAAAATAGCTTCTGCGCATTCAAGATGGCGGCGCCCACGGAGACACCGACAGAACCGGCTCTGTGACGTCATCGCCGAGTTACTAACTGTTCTAAAGAACCGGATAGAACCGGTAGGAACCCACCTCTGGTGCAAGCTATATAATGAATCTATTCTGGGAGACCACCTGAAATCAAAGGCATGCCTGCCCCCAATTCTATTTCTGGATCATTTAATAGCAATAGCCCTTAGACTTATATACCTCTTTACAGTGCTTTACAGCCCTCTCTAAGCGGTTTATAGAGTCAGCACATGGCCCCCAACAATCTGGGTCCTCATTTTACCAACTTTAGAAGGATGGAAGGCTGAGTCAACCTTGAGCCTGGTGAGGTTCGATCTGCCCAATTGCAGGCAGCTGGCAGGCAGCAGAAGTAGCCTGCAGTACTGCACTCTAACCACTGCGCCACTGTGGCTTAATATAAGGTTCTTGAAAACTGAGGCACAGGGAATTCTGCAGTTGTATTGCCACATTTCCAGAAAGGGTCAGTTTGGAGAAGTCTGGCAGAAGCTTTGGCCTGGCAGCAGTTCTTAAGATACCCGGGCACCTGCTGTTCAAACTGTCTAACTTTGGGAAATCTTTATTTTCAACTTCTGTGATGAGGAATTCAATGCTTCAGCTTTGGATGTTGCTTTGAGACTCAAGGTATTGTTTAGAAACAGATAGATGATAAATAGGTGACATTCCTTCAACGTGATCTACAGAATTCCTGAATATCACTAGGGAGTCGTTCTAGGGCCTGTATGATATATTTATTAGTGAGTTGGACCAGAAGACACAGAACTTGGAAAACAATGGAGGACTTCAGACCTCTCCCTCAATGTAACCTATCTCCTAGATGAAGTGGGGGGGGCTGAGGTGGGGGAGGAAGAAGTCTTTAGCTTCTGGAGGCAAGCAGAATCTAACTCTAAGGTCGAGAAGGAGACTCCACTTCACATATCAAGTCATAATTACAGCTCAGACACATCACTACATACGCAACTTAAACCAAGATTCATCTTATTTCCTCCTTAACTAGCACAAGACCCAGTGTAGTCCAGTGATGAAGGTGTGGGGTAGGCATGGGGAGCCCCATGCTCCAGTCCTCCATCAAGCCCAGAGGCTCCAGGATTCTCTGTGGATCAGCCATACTTGGCCCAATCTATCTTCACAAGGTTGTTCTCAGGGGAAAATGGAAAGAGGGAACACTAGAAACAAGACTTCAGCCCCTGGACAAAGAGTTGGGTTTCAACTCTAACAAATAAATACTAATATATACTTTCTTATTTTTTTTCATTATTCACCGTTCATTATTAAGAGTCCTTTAGTCCAACATTTGAGCCACATGCTACATTCAAAAACAAGAACATGAGGACAAGTCTAGAATCACAAAAGGTATGACTTGGAAGGACCGGTTTCCATTACCTGGAGGGCACACTGGGTAGTCAAAGGTCCATTCTGGAAGAAGACAATAGCAAGCCTCTTCCATAGTGCTGCCAAGGAACTGGCTAGATGTGTCCAAGAAGTTTGTAGGAACTGACCCTGACTTTACCTTGACATCTGGTAGATCCAAGTTGAACTACCCAAGCCTACTGGACAATGCTGAACTCGCTGCTGTCTGCAGAGAATCTTACCTATTGTTGTTCTTCAGTTTAATGTGCTCGCTCGGCTCCAAAATCTGCCCATTCTTCAACCATGTGATCTGCGGGGAAGGCTCTCCTTGGGCCAAGCAGGTAAAAATGGCAGTGGTCCCCACAGGTCTGGCAATTGACTGAGGATGCTGGACAAATTCTGCAGGAGCTGGAAAAGAAAAGTGAAAGACACCTTGATTGCTTGACTTCGGGCAGAGGAACAGAAAGAAATGTAATCCAGGTTTTCCTACACAGGGAAATGAATAAGAGCTTCTAGCCCAGGCTCACTAAAATAAATACTCAAAGGGATGTTTTCTTCTGGTCACAATCAGCTAGAGAAACAAGACAAGGGACAGGAACAAGACAAGAGTCTTCTCCAAGGTTTGCTTAAACTGTTGAACTTCCTACCACAAGACGAACACCGTTGGTAAAGTCTCTGGAGATACTTTGCTAACTGCTATAAAAAAGATGTTGAGACTCTATAAAGAGTGCAGAGAAGAGCAACAAAGATGGTTAGGAGACTGGAGGCTAAAACATAGGAAGAACGGTTGCAGAAATTGGGTATGTCTAGTCAGTGGTGGGACTTGAATAACTTAACAACCGATTCTCTGGCTGGGTAGGCGTGGCCGGTTGGTCATGTGACTGGGTGGGTGACATCACTCATCACACCCAGCCCGCCTCCTGGCCACTCGCCTCAAAGGCAGAGGTAGGATTCAGCCGGTTGGGGCTAATCCCACCATTGGCTGGCCCCGCCCCCGCCCATTTTTCGGCCTGTTTTCAGGCCATTGTCCAGGCCAAAAACAGCCCGAAAAATGACCCCCAAAACAGCCAAAAACGACCTGAAAAACGGCCAGAAAACAGGCCGAAAAATGAGCAGGGGCGGGGTCAGCCAGTGGTGGGATTTGCCGGTTTGCTGAACTGTGCATAATCTTAACTACCGGTTCACCCGAACCAGTGCGAACCGGCAGCAGCCCACCCCTGTGTCTAGTCTAGTGAAAAGAAGGACTAGGGGTGATATGATAGCAGTCTTTCAATATTTGAGGGGCTGCCACAAAGAAAAGGGAGTCAACCTATTCTCTAAAGCACCTGAAGGCAATAGATAGAAATAATCAAGGAGAGAAAGAGCTAAGGAGAAATTTCCTAACAGGGAGAACAATTAATCAGTGGAACGGCTTGTCTTCAGAAGTTTTGGCCGCTCTAACCCTGGAGGTTTTTAAGAAGAGACTGGGCAGCCACTTGTCTGGAATAGGGTCTCCTGCTTCAGCAGGAGGTTGGACCAGAAGACCTCCAAGGTCCCTTCCAACTCTGCTATTTTTACTTAGGGAGTTATATCCTCCAGAGGCTGGATAAATAACATACTTAGTGAATTTGCGCACAATATGTTCAGCCATAAATAACCCAAGTAGCTCAGCTTCACATCATATGCTAAGCCAGGGGTCCCCAATCCCCAGGTCGTGGCCAGTTCAGAAGCGGGCTGCGTGAATGGCTGGCTGGCACATGTGCATGTTGCTCAACTAGTGCAAGTGGCAGGCCAGTGCATGCACACACACTGGCCCACCACGTGCATGGGCCAGTTTCCGTCTCTCCCCCCACCAGGCCGCCAAGCCATAAAGGTTGGGGATCGCTGTGCTAAGCCACAAAGCCAAGCAAGGTGAACCCTAACCAGGCTTAGCATGTGTGCCTGCAGCCACTGGATTTGCAAAACATCTATCGTGTGAATAGAGTGACTGAGTTCTTCTCTTCCCTGCCAATCATATTCCATCTTCAGAAGAGGATCTTTTTCTAAATGAACCTTTAGAATAGAATAGAATGGAATGGAATGGAGTGGAGTGGAGTGGAATGGAATGGAATGGAATGGAATAGAATGGAATGGAATAGAATAGAATAGAATAGAATAGAATAGAATAGAATAGAATAGAATAGAATAACAGAGTTGGAAGGGATCTTGGAGGTTTTCTAGTCCAGACTCCTGCTTAGGCAGGAAACCCTATACCATTTCAGATAAATGGTTATCCAATCTCTTCTTAAAAATGTCCAGCATTTACAACTTCTGGAGGCAAGTTGTTCCACTGAATAATTGTTCTCACTGTCAGGAAATTTCTTCTTAGTTCTAGGTTGCTTCTCTCCTTGATTAGTTTCCACCCATTGCTTCTTGTCCTGCCCTCAGCTGCTTTGGAGACTAGCTTGACTCAGTTAACCATCACAAGATGCTTATGCTGCTTAATTGGCCTGCTTAAAAAAAAAAAATCTTAGACTGAGGATTTGCATAATAAACTGAACCATAAACTAACCAAAGAGACTCTGTTTGTATAACGGCCAAACCCACAAAAATCCAGCCATGGTTAACCCTCACCAAGGTCAGCAAATTGTGCACTTTCAGCGGCTTGGTTTTTCCCTGATCCGGTTACCTTTGTTGTGTGAATGAGGCCACTGTAAATGCATTCCACGGACATCTCCCAACCACGGTGCCCTGAAACCCTGGCACGGCGCTCCATATGGAAAAGCAAAGATGGGCGAACAATGGAAGGAAGGTAAACAGAAGAGCTTTCAAGAGTCCAGCAGCTCCCAGGCAACTCTGGGACAGCCGAGGAGTTGCTAATACTCACTGGGGCACCGAGGTCTTTTATTCTGAAGGAGACAGCGGAGAGAAGGAATGCGAAGAGCAGCCTATTCAACACTGAAGGGCATGAGTTTTTCTTCAGAGGCGTTTGAAATCAGTTCATCCATCATGGTTCTGAGATACCAAAAAGCATACTGACAGCCAGCGGGGAAGAGAGAAGGAGGCAAATAGATGCCTTGCATTGAACTATTGGCTCTGGTCTTCTTGGCTGCCTTCTGCATAGAAGTCCTCAACTTACAAATGGCTGCTTAGCGACCATTCAAAGACATCTCCCCCAAAGCAACTTATGGCCCAGATTTGAAGTTCTGATGGCCCCCTTTGGGTGTCAACACCTGCATTTAGGCTATTTGCAGCATCTAACAGGCCATGTTTAATGACTGGTTTTTCTGAAAACTGGCATTTATTTCCAGTTTTGGGCAAGACTGGCCCATAACGAACCACTGGTTCATTTAACGACCACTGCAAAAAAAAAAAGATTGTAAAATTGGGTTGGTCACTTGGTCAGGCTCCCTTACGGTCATAACTCAAGGACTATCTGTAACTACAGGCTGATATTTCATTTTTTACTCTCAGTTGAGTTACCATTTTTTCTTTTCAGCTGAGATTTTATTTTTATTTTTATCTTTTATTCATCTTTTTTTAAATATATTTCTATTCATCATTATTAGATATATTTGTGGATTACAAACTATATCTTGCATTTAAGTTCTACTTCAACATTAGCCACAAGAGGGACCAAAAGGAGTAGAATTAAGGAGAAATTTCCTGACAGTGTGAACAATCAACCAGTGGAACAGCTTGCCTTCAGAAATCGTGGTCGCTCCATCACTGGAGGCTTTTAAGAAGAGACTGGACAGCCATTTGTGTGGAATGGTACAAGGTCTCTTGCTTGAGGAGGGGGTTAGACTAAAAGACCTCCAAGGTCCCTTCCAACTCTGTTGTTCTGTTATTTGGTAGACTAAGGCTCTTAAGTTGCAGAAAGGAACTCATACAAGTTTGCTACAAGTTGGTTCCCCCCTGCCTGCCCCATGATTTGTTGGCAACTATGCTGGCGAGGAATTTGTGGAATTGTATTCTTAACCCCTCCAAAGGACACTTGGTTGGTAGAGGCTAATGACAACTTATGTGTTTGCTCAGGAATAAGTCCATCATCAAACCCATCACACAGACTAATCTTCTCACCAGAGACTCCAGGAATCTGAGAGGTCCTTCTCAAGCTTTAACCTCCAGGGATGTCAGTAGGGTGCAGGTGAAAAATGGGGGCAGCTGCACCATTATGATTATTACTTTGATAACTATCCCAACTGTGTAAACGTTTTAATTTGAGGTAGGAAAATCATTGCGTTTACAGCAGAGGAAGCAGTATGCTCTTTCCTATGGGAGAAAAGAGAACCGAAGTTCAGGAAAAGGTTGGAGAGGCAAAATGAATGAAACCGGCCTCAATTTGGTTTTCAAAAAGGGGGGGAACAGATGGATGAAATTCGCCATCAAGTGAGGCTCAGAAATAAAGACCAACAGGCAAAACGGACTTGTTTGATTAAGGAAAAGACAAGAAGTACATTTGTCACTGATTGAAAACTGTTTATGCGGAAGCTGTATGACTTCTTGCTGAAACAGAAAAATAATGAGTGGATGATGAATGAATTTGATAACTAGAAAGAGTAAAACACAGAGAGAAAGGAATTATGATGTAACTTTAAAGAGGGGGGGCTAGATAATATATTTATTTGGAACTGCAGTAAAAAAAGACTGTAAGCCGCTTCTTTATATATTGTTTATCTTTATTTTTCTTTACTTTTTCTATCTGCTCACAAGAAAGAAAGAAAGAAGAAAGAAAGAAAGAAAGAAAGAAAGAAAGAAAGAAAGAAAGAAAGAAAGAAAGAAAGAAGGAAGGAAGGAAGAAAGAAAGAAAGAAAGAAAGAAAGAAAGAAAGAAAGAAAGAAAGAAAGAAAGAAAGAAAGAAAGAAAGAAAGAAAGAAAGAAAGAAAGAAAGAAAAAGAAAAGAAAGAAAAAGAGGGAGGGAGGGAGGGAAGATGGAAAGCCAGCCTAGAAAATTCCACAACATACAAATTTAAATGAGGCAAAGGAGGCATGTTTGACTGTAATTAAAAGAGGAAAAGAAGAACCTGTTGGTGGCCCCACCAGGTTTTCCTTGCCTGTTTTCCAAACAGTCCATTCCAATCATTTCCTGTGACTTACTGCTACACCCCTTCCAGCTGCCTGCTTTTGAAATGATGTAGTAGGCAATGCTTCACCCAACACCTTTCCGAGATGCCATCTGAAGCCACCTGACAGCTTGTGAGCTGAGAAGAGCCATTCCTCAGTACTACGCTGATGGCTGGACATCAGCACATGGCTAAAAGGATAAATTATTTTGAGTGTTTGGGGAAGAAGAATGGAGTAGGACGTCTGAACATTGGATCCACTAGAGCAGGGGTGTCAAACTCTATTTCATTGAGGGCCGCATCAGGGTTGTGTTTGACCTCAGGGGGCCGGGGTGGGTGTGGCCAACATGACGTCACTTGTGTTGGGGGGTGCCTGTGGTGGCCCAAGCGCTCTGCCAGTGACTCCCGAGCTCTGTTTTCGGCTGGAATGGCCTCCTGTAACTCTCTGCCAGCGAAAACGGAGCTCACGAGCCCCGTTTTCACTGGCAGAGGCACCACGGGCCAGTCCTTCACTATTTCCAGGGCAGCCCCACGGGCCAGATCTAAGCACCCTGCGGGCCGGATCCGGCCCCTGGGCCTTGAGTTTGACACCCCTGCACTAGAGAGAAGGATCGGCTCTAGCACGAGCCCGAAAGCTTGGAAGGCTAAACCTCTGGTCCCGGTGACCGAGCCGGATTAGATCCTGCCAAAATCTTGCTGTTTCCGAGAAGGGGAAACATTTTGAGCCCACCTGACAGAAAGAAGCAACTTCCAGGCCTAGAGCAACGTTGAATCTTTGCATTTTTCCACTCTTGTGAAAATGTCCAATTAGAGAGCTCGGGTGGGTATATATATAAATATAAATATAAATATAAATATAAATATAAATATAAATATAAATACATTAGCACTAACTGCTCATAGCCAAAAGCAGGTTTTCTTTCTTCCCACAGAATGGACCAGAACAGGTAATATGACTCTGACATTCATGTCTGCAACTGTACTGGATATAAAGACTAGTAGGAATGTTTACTGGAAATGTGAACATGACCAGAATCACCAGCAGATGGATTTATGTCTGTGGTTATTCAGGCTGATGATGACGAATGAGACTTCGTCGAAACGTTGCAATGACATCTCCAACTTCACGCGGGAGAAAACCCGAATAACCACAGACCTACATACAAATACCCTTCCCAAGAAAAGCTGATGAGAAAGGGGAAGCGGCCGACTTCAAAGACAAAATGAGGGCTCGTAATCAGGAAAGGATTAAGGCACCATTCAATGCTGGGTTGCCAGCTGGGTTGTTTTATCTACCTCCTCTATTCCTCCCCCCCCCTTTTTTTTTTTTGTAAAAAGGCATTCTCGGCAAAAAACTTCACCATGGAGACTGAAGACTCAGCAAACATTCAAGAAACCCCCTTTTCTGGCCATGGTCATTAAAAGTGGCTTTTCGGAATCGTCGTTAGGAGCTGGCAGTGCGGGGGGGGGCAGGTTTTTCTTGTGCACAACAACACACACATGATTTCAAAGGATTTCCACCGACTCCCAGATCAGGGGTAGAGCCCCAATCCTGCAGTGAAAAAGAGGGAGAGGCAGCGCGGGAATCACCTCCCTTCTTAAGTTTCCTTTTCTTCTTCTTCTTCTTCTTTTTTTTCCGGAACAGAACCAGAAAAACCAACCAACCAACCAACTTTTCTTTAGTCCTTTTACTAGTGGTTAAGAAATACGCCCACATAGGCAGTATTTCGCCCGATTGCTCTCAGCACAACTCGAAAAAATTCTGTGGACGGATTTTATGAAAAGAGCATTAGCTTTGGTGAGTGAAGCTCACTTCATCGGATGCATTGAGGGGCTGGCTCTACGTCGCATGCTCTGGAAAGCTTTGAATCAAACATGTCAGAATTAGAAGTAGAATAACAGAGTTGGAAGGGACCTTGGGGGTCTTCTAGTCCAACCCCCTGCTTAGGCAGGAAACCCTACACCACTTCAGACAAAGGGTTATCCAATCTCTTCTTAAAAACTTCCAGTGTTGGAGCACCCACAACTTCTGGAGGCAAGTTGTTCCACTGATTAATTGTTCTAACTGTCAGGAAATTTCTCCTTAGTTCTAGGTTGCTTCTCTCCTTGATTAGTTTCCATCCATTGCTTCTTGTTCTGTCCTCAAGTGTTTTGGAGAATAGCTTGACTCCCTCTTCTTTGTGGCAGCCCCTGAGATATTGGAACACTATCATGTCACCCCTAGTCCGTCTTTTCATCAAACTAGACATACCCAATTCCAGCAACCGTTCATTATACTGTATGTTTTAGCCTCCAGTCCCCTAATCCTCTTCGTTGCTCTTCTCCACACTCTTTCTAGAGTCTCAACATCTTTTTTTACATCCGTGGCGACCAAAACTGGATGCAGTATTCCAAGTGTGGCTTTACCAAGGCATTATAAAGTGATATTAACACTTCACGTGATCCCTCTGTTTATGCAGCCTAGAACTGCGTTGGCTTTTTTGGCAGATGACAAAAATATTACATTTTTTTTTTAATTTTTGCTACCATAGAAGAACATAGCTCTTCTCCTACAGGGTCTTATTTCATAGAATGAAACTTGGGTCTATTGAAGCCAAAATGTAACTACCGTATATAAATAGGAAGGAAAGAATTGGCATTTGACTGTGTTGACCTTTTACAGCGGTACCTTGGTACTCATCGTTAATTGGTTCCGGGAGGCACGATGAGTACCAAAAATGATGAGTACCAGACAAATTTTTCCCATAAGGAATGATGTAGTGAGAAAGTTCTTACCTTGCACCACGAGTCTTCCTTGGGCTGTCCTCCTCACCCTTGTGCCGGGCTTATTGGCCGCACACACGTATATTCCAGAGTGCTGGACGGTGAGGTCCGAAATCATCAGATTGCCGGTTCCAAGGACCTGAATTCCTTCTACACCAATTGGGCGCCCGTCTGGAATGGGAAAGGATGAAGTAAGATTATTTCCCCCTGTTCTGCTTATAGACTGACCAGGCCAGCTGGGACTTATCCTCCTTTAAAGTAGAATTGTGAAACGTGTGTCTCCTGTACAACCCTGTCAAACAGGTCAAGATGGCGGCTGCAACAGTGCAATTCAAGTTTTGATTGCACTGTGTTAGCAACCATGCTTAATTTTCTTCGACCAGAAAATGGGGGTACTCCTGACTCATTTTTTAAAAGATTTTTTTTATCCCACCTTTATTCTTTTTCTAAATAACTCAAGGTGGCGAACCAATCTAATTCTCCTTTCTCCACCTACAGTATTTATCCCACAACAATAACTTTTTGAGGTGACTTGGGCTGAGAGAGGGATTGGCCCAAGGTCACCGAGCCAGCTTTCATGGCTAAAGCAGGACTAGAATTCCCAGCCTCCCATTTTCTAGCCTGGTGCCTTAACCTCTAGATCAAACTGGCGCTATATTTTTATGGTTCATGAACCCATTCTCTTTTGCTCCAGCAGATATGAGTTCCTGCTGGGTATGGTTAGAAAACAATCACTGATAGAAAATAGGTACATAATGAGCATTATACAGGTAGTCCTTGACTTATGACCAGTTGCTTAGTGACCGTTTGAAGTTATGACCAGGGGGTACTTATGACCCAAATTTGAAGTTCCAATCATTGCTGCGCAAGTCACATGACTGCACTCCAAGGGCTCAGCAACTGGGTCCTATTTATAGCCCATGATAGCAGGGGTGGGTTCTGCCTTACCTCGCTGCCGGTTCGCTTCCTCACGTGCCGCGTGGGCGCATGCGCAGTGCTAAAAACCCAGCTTCTGCGCATGCACAGAAGCAAAAAACAAGATGGCGTCGCCAAGAGAGCCGGTTCGGGGGCATGTCCAGCCGGCCATCGCTGCCGGTTCAGCGAGCCGGGGAAAATTCCCGCCACTGGTTCTATAGAGCCAGTCCGAATCGGCAGGAACCCACCTCTGCATTGTAGCATCCTGTGGTCATGTGATTGAATTTTACAACGGTTTTGCCAAAAATGCACATTTATGTCTGGTTTTTGGCAAAACCAGCCCTTAGCAAACCATGGATTTACATGATGATCCCCTACAAAAAAAGGTTGTAAAATCAGGTTGGTCATGTGGGTGACTTGATTTACGAACCTCACAAGTTATGACCAGGATGAGCAGGCTTCATTATGGTCATAACTCGAGAACTACCCATAAATGGAAAGTGGAAATCAGCTGAAATGCCCCACCCCATGTCCCTCCAAAGATTACACAAACTTAAAATTATTGAGTTAGTTCGAATTTCAGTGTTTTTGGTAATTTCAGAAAACGTTTATTAATTCAGGAATTAAACATCTATCAGCTCAGTTTAATGGTGGGGCAGACCCCAACCTATCTCCCACCTCAAACTATTTCCATTTCAAACCTATTTTGGCGGTGGGTGGGTGACAGTGGTGGGTTGCTCCCGGTTCGGACCAGTTCTTAGACCCGGTAGCGGGAGGCTCCGCCCACCCACCCAGGACGCTTCTGCGCATGCGCAGAAGCATCGCGCACGAGCGTGCACACGAACCGGTAGTAAAGGGTTTTAGAACCCACTACTGTTGGGTGAGTGGGTTCAGTAAAACTGGGGAAGGCCCTTTAAGTTTTCTAGTTTCTGGGGAAGGCGGGCTGTGCATGGTTCAAGAATTTCTGCCATTAAACAGTTGGCTGACTGCACCTCGTAGTAAAAAGAAAACCTAAAAAGCAAAATCCACCTAAGGTTTAAGAAGCGGAATTGGTTTGCCGGAGCATCTGACGAAAAGGTCTGCCTTAAAATTCAGATTCAGCTCAATCGCACCTTTCAACGGGAAACCCTGGACAAATTATTTACACTCAACACCCAACTCTCATCTCTCTCTGCCCATGGAGGGAAAGAGGTGATTGAAAGGGTTGAAATGCTGGATGAAAGCAAAGCTGAAATGGATGCTATTGTTTCTAAAATATTCAGGGGAACTGAGAGAGTTGTCAGCCAGGAGGAGGGGAAAATGGCAGCGTCCTGTGCCAATACATTATCCAATTAATTGGGCTCTACTGCTGTCAAATGGTGGGGTGTCGGAAGAGGAGGGTAATGCTTAGTTATTTACTTCTCACTATATCCCCCCCAGTCTGACAGTATTCCAATAATCTGAGTCTTTTTTTCTTTTTGCTCTCATTTCCAATTCTCTAAAAAAAACAAACCAGACTTGTTAAGTCTGTGATTCTTTCATGGATGTCAAACCCCCAAGAAACCTGTAAGAGAAACGTTTATTTGCAAGCTTTTCAAAGAAAAGAAGCACAAATAATTGCCGTGTATTCTGAGAGAGGCACCTGGGTCTGTGTACATCTGTTGAAGGGAAGAAGGTGTTAGAAAGATGAATATGCAATTCAAACATGAGTAGCAAAGTGTTTTCTCTTTTTCGGGGAAAAACTGAACTCACCATTCCTCTCTGGAACAAAAAAACCCCCTTCCCTTTGTAATTGTAAGTTTGCGTTTTTCCCCCTCCCTAAGTAAATTGTTAATGGAGACTTTGCTCAGTTCAAAAGTATTAAATCAGAAGAATCCGACAGCGCCTTTTCTAACTAACCATTTTTTTTAAATTAAAAGGCATAAACTTTCATGAGCAGCTCAGATCTTTTAGCAAGGTTTGTTACTTGGAAAAGATTAACCTAATCCTTCCATATTTTTACCATGAAAAATCAACTTGGCTTTCCTCCTATAATGACTTAGAAAATATCAACTAAAACTTAGCAACTTAACAAGTTCCTATCTTGCTCAACCTCTTATATAAACTGAATCCGTTTTCTTCTGAAATTCATCTAGGACAGGATACTTCAGCTTTGGGGAACCAGAGATCATATTTAGCATTTTGAGACCACGTTATGGGCACTTTCACAAAATGGCTGCCGTAGTAGGTGGGATACTTGCAAGATACTTGCATTCCAAGAGGCAAAACAAGCTCCTCTTCCATTTCATTTTCTAAGGGTACTTTTTTGAGGTCTCTATGGGCCTTGAAGGCTTTGCACATTGCTAGGCTCTTCTTTGTGTTTTGCATTAAAACTAGGCTAGTGTTTGCCATCCTTGATATTGTCCAGGTAGGTGCATAGACTTCAAAGTCCCAGAATTCTCATCTATACCATGCAGGTTGCGGAATTCTGGGATCCGATGTCCACATACCTGGAAATTCTTATGCTTTGGAAGCTAATCTGCACAAATAACATGAGTTATAGCAAGTGTGGATCTTGGTGGAGTGCTCATTGGTCTTCTAGGACAGTTTCTCCCATCCTAATCCAGATCCGATGCACTACAACAGGGGTATCAAACTCGATTTCATTGAGGGCCGCATCAGGGTTGTGTTTGACCTCGGGGGAGGGGGGGTGGCCAGTGTGGGCGTGGCCAGCATGACATCACTCGTGTTGTGGGGGGCGCCTGTGGTGGCCCAAGCTCTCTGCCAGCAAAAATGGGCTCCCGAGCTCCATTTTCGGCTGTGACCCTCTGCCAGTGAAAACGGAGCTTGGGAGGGCTGTGCGCGGCCCTCCCGAGCTCCGTTTTCACTGGCAGAGGCATTGCGGGCCAGTCCTTCGCTGTTTCCAGGGCGGGCCAGATCTAAGCACTCCGTGGGCCAGATCCGGCCCCCAGGCCTTGAGTTTGACACCCTTGCACTATAATATTCCCACCACTCCCATTCAATATGGTCAGGCATCTGGAGGGCAAAAGGGAGAAGGCAATTCTGAACCAGCTTCATTATCCATAGTACATCACCCTACAACAGGGATCCCCAAACTTGGCAACTTTAAGACTTGTGGACTTCAACTCCCAGAATTCAAGTCCACAAGTCTTAAAGTTGCCAAGTTTGAAGACCTCTGCCCTACAAGGTACACTCTGTGATGGTCATTCCCATAAGACATAGAAAAGATACCAACCACATTGAAAAGACATGCTGGAGAAGTAAACTAGAAGCTGATGAAGAGCTTCATTATTTGGCCTCAAAACATTTTCAAGCAACTTTAATACATGGAAAACAAAGCAATTCTAACATAAATACAGAGATCCGGTTTGGTGTAGTGGTTAAGACACTGGATTCAAATCATGAGTTCCAGTCCTTTCTCAGGTACGAAAACTGATTTGATAACTTTGGATTCCCTTTTTCCTAGCCCAATCCATTTCAGTTGTTGTGGTGGGAAAAATAGGAAGCATTATAAAGATGAGATATAAACCTAACAATAAATAAAAGCATTCTCTATGCATCTGAAATCCAGATGTTTACATGCAGCTGCTTTCAATATTGCAAGTATGAACACGAGGCAAACTCTTTGCCCAACCAAAGAATAAGAAGCCAGGAGACCCTCTACTCAAACCAAAGTAATAACCAAGCTCTCCTGCCAAGAGAACAGGCTGGAAAGTTTGGATACCTACCAAGTCGACTCCAGGAGACGATAGGCCTGGGATTCCCAGTTGCAATGCATTCCAAGATGGCAGTCTGGTGCACTGTCAGAGTCAAGTTCTCAGGTCCCACAAGGATCATAGGGTCTTTGTAAACAGCAGAAGGAGAGCCTGTGCGGTAAAGAGCAGACATCAAAACCTTTCGTATTTCCTTTTTGCAAGTATTTTATATTAGAAATGTACAGGAGCCGAGGTGCTAAGGAAAGGAATTTCAAGATGTCAGGGGGACTTCCAGGTGGAAACATAGCCGACTAGTGCAACTCCACACATGGGGGATAATAGCAATAGCACTTAGCACTTAGACTTATATACCGCTTCATAGTGCTTTACAGCCCTCTCTAAGCGGTTCACAGAGTCAGCATATTGCCCCCAACAATCTGGGTCCTCATTTTACCCACCTCGGAAGGATGGAAGGCTGAGTCAACCTTGAGCCGGTGAGACTTGAACTGCCGAACTGCAGCTAGCAGTCAGCTGAAGTAGCCTGCAGTGCTGCACTCTAACCACTGCGCCACCTCGGCTCTTAATGCTGAAGCGAAGACCAGTAGCTCTTGTTGGAAATGAATTCAGCCAACAAAACTTGGATCGTTGAAAACAAAGATATTTTATTAAAAAGAAATAATAATTGCAGTTTGCAAAGTGCGGTGGGTCTTTCAGCCTGACTTCAAATTGAAGTTTGAGCCAAAAGCCACACCTTGAAATTTCAAAAGCATTACATTTTATAGTTTTCTATCTTGACGCCCCCATGCCCCTCCTACATCGGATCCAGTGACCTATCACAGCTAATCCGAGGCGCCTTCAGAGACACCACCATCTCTTTCTTTAATTACATATTCATCAACACCTCCCCATAACTACCCGTAAAATATTTTGCCAGCAGGGCTTTTTCTTATCTCTATCTCCTTGGCATTAAGGAATGTCCCCTTAGCAGGGCCTCTTTCTAACAGTCCTCAAACAAAAGAATATCTATTTCTAACACAACACTGTTACATATTTGTATACTTTCAGCATGTCTTTTCTCCAACTATCTTAAAGCAGAGTAATGTTCATGTGCATTTCTGACCTATATACCTACATACCATTTTATTTTTGAATTTTCTTATTTCCTGCACTCTAAGCTAATGGGAGCTTCTCTGGACAAGGATGAAGCTGTGAGATTGCCCACTTCAGCTCTGGAGGGCTGTTCCTTGTCAGGAAGCTGACATCTATCAATCTATCTCAGCATCTACTGCTGTCCTACTATCGCAGCACCATTGAGAGTGTCCTGACATATGGCATTCTTGCATGGCATGGGAGCAGCTCTGCAGCGGACAAAAAAGCTCTACAGAGGATCATTAAAATTGCCCAGAATATCACTGGGCTACAGCTACCAGCCCTGGACGATATCTTCGCATCTCGCTGTTTTAGGAAATTGCACAACATTCTCAGAGACTCTTCTCATCCAGCTTACAATCTTTTTGGACTGTTGCCTTCTGGCAGAAGATACAGAACAATTAAAACTCGGACCACACGTTTTCTGAATAGTTTTTATCCCAGAGCTATAATTGCACTTAACAGTGAACTAAAGCAGGGGTCCCCAACCTTTTGGACCTCAGGGACCACTAAATTCATAATTTTAAATCCCGCGGACCACTAATATGATCTGCCTAATGACCGGATGGGTGGGCATGGCTAGGTGGTCATGTGATGGTGGGCGTGGCCAACTTGATGTCACTCACGTCAAGGGGTGCCTCGCCGGCTTCTATTCACCCCTCCCCTGCCAGCCACTCCTCACCTCCTCACCCGGGTTCCTTAGGGCTCCAACAGGAAGCAGTTGTTGGAGCTAAGCAGCCACCATGAGAAAGAGTTGGCAAAACAGCTGGCTCAGTTCAAATTGGATCTGACCAAGAAGGAGGCTCAGCAGAAGCACCTCACTGAGGACTACAAGCATAGGCTTTCCAAGCAGAGGGAAGACCTGCGGGAGTGCCAGGCCAGGTACCGGCGCCTGGAGGCTCAGTGGGCTGAGATGGTCAGCCAGTTCCAGGCCATGATACAGTCCCACTGGAACAAGGCCCCCCGGCTCTTCACCACCAGTGGCGCTTCCCTCCAGCCTTTGCCCAAAGCCCCTCACCAGGAGGCTGAAGCAGAACCCAAGTCGGAATTTCTGGCCCCCTCCGATCCGCACAAAAAGACCCCGAAGGGGGAGACTCTCTGCAGCAACATAAATGTTAATTGCACGTATCCGGCCCAGGGGCCATAGTTTGAGGACCCCTGATTTAATGCAATATAAAAAAATGCAAATATTTTTTCTGCGGACCACCAAAATTTTCTCATGGACCACCAGTGGTCCACGGACCACCGGTTGGTGACCACTGAACTAAAGGGTCACCATCAGTGAGCTGTTGGACAGCATTACTTGGTTTGTTGTGTGGATGTTTGGGTGGTTCAGGGTGGGGAAATTGTGGGGGTTGGGGGCGTGTTTTTTGGGATTGTTATATGTGTTGGGCCTGGTTTTTGGGCGTTATGTGAATTTCGTTGTATGGGTATACTGTGTATATACGTACAATGACAATAATAATAAAGTAAAGTAAAGTAAAGTAAGATCCCGAATGAACCTGGAAGCGATTCACAAGTAGAACACAGGGAGTCACAAAAGGATATAGCATGTTCAAGGGACACTGGGTTCACCCAATCCACTCTCTAAAGCATGTTTGAGTGGGAAGAATTTAAAGAATTCTTTCTTTAATTTAAAGTGAAACGAGACCTTTATCCCAGCAAAATCAATAGAGGAAGGACATCAAGAGGCAGAGTACCAAAAGCCTTCGAGGACAGACGGTTTTTATGAAGGAAGAGCTGGAGAAAGTGTAATTGGAACAAAAGGAAGTAACCACGCAACGTTAATACACAGCAAAATGAGGAAGAGACAACCATGTTAGGTGCTGCAGGTATAGACTTCTCTAAATTTACAACAAAAATATAGATTTTAAATGCCTAATACGGAATATAAACTGGGCAAAAGTCCCTCAAATGAGAAAAACAATATTTTTTCATTACTTGAAAAAAACTAAAACAAGATTTAATATGCATACAGGAAACATAAAAGGCTGGAAACTCTTTATGGCAGTGGTTCCCAACCTTCCTAATGCAGCGACCCCCTCCCCGCCGCTGCGACCCCCTCCCCGCGCACGATGAGGTGACAAAGGGGGCGTGGCGGGCTAGCGCGCGCTTAGGCGACCCCTGGAGTCACGACCCACAGGTTGAGAACCGCTGCTTTATGGACTTTTCACTGAAAATGTAATAAAGTGAAATGATTTCTGGATTAGATGACTGAAAAAAGATAGAATAAGGGGTGGAAGGGATTTTTGTAATATTTAAGAAGAAAAAAAGGTTAAAGGTTGTTCATATTTTCTCACTGTATCTATATCTCTTTTTCTTTCTTTTACTGTTTTGCTTTCCCCATTGCTTTCTCTTTTTCTTTGTATTTATCTTTACCCATGTTAACATTCTTAATAAACTGTACATACTGTAACAAAGGGGATTTCAGAATGTAGGAAGATAGACATCTGTGGCCACCTTCTTTCTGATGATATATTACTGTACGTTATATCGATTTTACTGAATATTATGTAGCTCATATCTTTTGCTTTTAATTACTATCTGAAGCCTTGTACTGAAGCCATGACCTGGCCTGTGATTGTAACAAAGCTGATTGATTGGGAATGTTCTGCTCTGGTGACCACAGAAGAATAGAAGGGACAAGAAGTAGGTTTTCGTACCAAGACCAAAAAAATCATACAGCTTTATCCTATTAACACATAACCACAGACCCAGAGTCATAGTGACCACAACAGTTTTCCAAAATGTTCGGAACACCCCTATTTTTAGAAATGGACCGTTCCGGTTGCGAATAGCTTTTGTTTTCCCGCCAATAAGAGTGTATGCAGCATTGCGCTTGCATGAGTTATTTGGTGTTTTCTGTAGCGCCGTTTGAATTTGAGTTGCGGTCATTTTGACCGCAGATCTTTGTTAACATATTTTTTTATATATAATGTCAGGGCCACGTTTTCCGCCAAAAAGAGTGCGATTTGGTGATCCAAACTTCGAAGAAACTGTTCTAACATGGTATGAAGAAGCGGAGAGTGATCTGAGTGAAGTGGAATCGGATTGTGACAAAAAAATTGTAATGGACAATGAGGAACCCGCCCCCGCCACCGATTCTGACATCAGCGATGATGAAGCCACCGGTATGAAGAAGCAGAGAGTGATCTGAGTGAAGTGGAATAGGATTGTGATGAAAATTTTGTAATGGACAATGAGGAACCCGCCGCCGCCGCCTATTCTGACATCAGCGATGATGAAGCCCCCGATGAAATTGATGACCAGATACAATCTACGTCGTGCAATAATTTATATGGCAAGAACAAATTCAAATGGTCTTCTGCACGTTTTGGAAGCAATAGAGCCAAAACTACTAGTCACAATATCGTAGTGCAGTTACCTGGACTACGGCCTGCAGCTAGAGCGGTCATTATGACCTCATGTCTGTAATAGCGTAGACGAAATAGTACGTCTGTGGTTAAGGGTTAATCAGGAGAGACTTTCAGTAAGTGAAATGTCTAATGAAAAGAAGGACTAGGGGTGACACGATAACGGTGTTCCAATATTTGAGGGGCTGCCACAAAGAAGAGGGGGTCAACCTCTTCTCCAAAGCACCTGAAAGCAGAATGAGAAGCAATGGATGGAAACTAATCAAGGACAGAACCGATCCAGAAATAAGGAAAAATGTCCGGACAGAGAGAACAATTAATGGTGGAATGGCTTGCCTCCAGATGCTGTGGGTGCTCCATCACTGGAGGTGTTGATGAACAGACTGGACAACCATTTGTCCGGAATGCTAGAGGGTCTCCTGCTTGACCAGAGGGTTGGATTAGAACAGGGGTCTCCAACCTTGGCCACTTTAAACCTGGAGGACTTCAACTCCCAGAATTCCCCAGTCAGCAAAGACTTCCAAGGTCCCTTCCAACTCTGTAATTCTGATGAAGATTGGGTATTCTCTCATGATAGAGACTGTCATCTAAGTTATAAATGATGACACCAATCAGCAACTATAAACTCTCATTCCAAAAAAGGGTTTCATATGGTTTTGTGGCCTTGGCTGGGGAGCCCCAAGGAAAACACCATTATGGGGCTGGTTGATGCCAGGAGAACTCTCCCTTCACCTTTATCAACTGATTTTTAACAGGGTTTAATTATTCTTGCCTCCTTAAAACATTTTTAATAAATTTTTTTAAAAAATAATTCTAAAATTTTAACTCTAACGTTTAAGGTTTTTTTATATTGCTTTTTTATTTTGATGTTTTATTGTACATCAACCAGAGTTCCTCTTGGAGGGGGATGGGCGGTTCAGAAATGTGAAATATAAATAAAAAAATATGCTAAGCAAATACCAAAGCAAAACAGTAGCACTTGACAGATGAAGCACCTTAGTGATAGTCCTTGACTTACAACAGTTCGTTTAGTAACCCTTCAAAGTTACAATGAGTAGCCGTACAAAGTTATGACACCGAAAAAAGTGACTTATCACCATTTTTCACACATGACCATTCTAGCATCCCTATGCTCACGTGATCAAAATTGAGGCGCTTGGCAACTGTATTTATGACGGTGGCAGTGTCCCGGGGTCATGTGATCGCTTTTGAGGCCTTCTGACAAGGAAATTCAATGGGGAAGCCAGATTCACTTAACAACTGCAGTGATTCACTTAACAACTGTGACAAGAAAGGTCGTAAAATGGGGCAAAGCTCCTGTGATGACCCAGGGCATGGCACAGAGATAACACACACAGCTGGCAGTTCAAAACAGCCCTTTTAGTGCTCCAACTCTCCCCCAAACCAACCTCAAGCAGCCTCTGGTCGCAATTAGTCCAGCCCAGCGCTGTCTGCACCAAGGCTGCACGGCAATAAATCCCAAATTTATCTAGCAAAACAAGAACAAAGCAAGGAGTTCAGGGAGCAAAAGATACAGATAATCAGTCCAGAATGCCACACAAGAATGCAAGGATTCTTGGCAAGTTCAAAAGTCCACTCCAGGAAGTCAGCGTCTAAGTCTCTAATAAAATATGGCTTCGGCCTGACACAGCATTTGTTCCCAACAAATGCCCCTCCCCACAGCGTCTCCTTAAGTCTCATTCCCCAGGTGTGCCTGGTGAAGCTGGGCGGGGCACTCTCCTCGTGAATGGCTTCCTCCATCTGAGCTTATCCCGCCTCCTCTGCACTCCCCAAGCCCTTGCATCAGAACCGAGGTGGCGCAGTGGTTAGAGTGCAGTACTGCAGGCTACTTCAGCTGACTGTTCAGCAGTTCAGCGGTTCAAATCTCACCGGCTCAAGGTTGACTCAGCCTTCCATCCTTCCGAGGTGGGTAAAATGAGGACCCAGATTGTTGGGGGCAATATGCTGACTCTGTGAACCGCTTAGAGAGTGCTGTAAAGCACTGTAAAGCGGTATATAAGTCTAAGTGCTATTGCTATTCATGCTCTTTGGCTGAGCTCTGTTCCTCCCTGCCTGCAGGCCTTGCTAATTCCGAACAGCCTGGCCTGGACGGACTCTGCCCTTCCCCAGTTTCCTCCAAGGCCAACGGAGCTGCCCTCTCACTCGCTGTCAGTTCTTGTTCCAGCTCATCTTCCGCCGTCAGACTCCGACAGGGGCATGACAGCTCCCTTAACCAATGTCTCGCTTAGCAACAGAAATTTTGGGCTCAATTGTGGTCATAATTTGAGGACTACCTTTAATCTCTACCCCCCTCCTATCCAACCCCACATCCCACCCCCCTCTCTCCAACCAACCTGATACGGAGAGCCTGGCTCCTCTGCTAAATTTTACATGCGCAATGTTGCTGGCGACACAGTGGAAGATCCCAGCATCTTCGGCTCGGAGTCCTGTAATTTGCAAAACTCCCTTGGGAAGCAGTGTATACCTGAGGGATTCAGAAAACATACTTATTCTGGATAAATGCTTGGAACTACGGCAATTAGGTAAAGGTAAAGGTTCCCCCGCACATGCGTGCTAGTCGTTTCCAGGTTTAGGGGGTGATGCTCATCTCCGTTTCAAAGCTGAAGAGCCAGTGCTGTCCGAAGACGTCGCCGTGGTCATGTGGCCGGCATGACTCAACGCCGAAGGCGCATGGAGCACTGTTACCTTCCCACCAAAGGTGGTCCCTATTTTTATACTTGCATTTTTTACCTGCTTTCGAACTGCTGGGTTGGCAGAAACTAGGACAAGTAACGGGAGCTCACCCCGTTACGCAGCGCTAGGGATTCAAACCGCTGAACTGCCGACCTTTCTGATCGACAAGCTCAGCGTCTTAGCCATTGAGCCACCGTGTCTCAATCTACAGCAATTCAGGGAAGCTTAATATCAGAAAAGAAGCAAGGTTTTTTTAGGAGATGCTTTGAATTGGTGCTTCTGAGCTTGGTTGTTTGCAGATGTTTCATTACCCAACTAAGTAATGTCATCAGTGTGATTAAGTGTGGGGCTTGCTGCCTGTTTGTAAACACTACGGTATCCGAAGGAATATCTTTCCACATATAGTTCATTCTGGCATCATCAGTGAGATTCCTACGGTAAGTTGCAACAAGCAGTTGCCAAGGTTGTGGACTACATTCTGCTGAGCATGTTCGACACTTACTTTATTATTCCTGCAATACCAAAAGTTATTTCAATTTTCACAGAGTCATGAAATTCGCAGGCTGCAAGGGAACTTTTCAAAGCAATTAATATTTTAATAGTTCATTTACTGTGCTTTTTAAAATTATCCTTTCACTTTAAATTATCATTTGCGAATGTTCTGTACCAACCTTGGGAAAGCTGAAAAATAGTTTGAAAAATAATAAATTAGGAAAATAATGAATACAAGGCTTGACATCACCTTCAGAAGAAGAAAAAAAATGGTTCTAGAAGAAATCAGCAAAATAGACTGCACCATCCAACAGTTGAAACATATATGAAGAACAGATACAGGAACTGGGCATGGCTAATCTAGTGAAGAGAAGGACCAGGGGAGACATGATAGCAGTCTTCCAATATTTGAGGGGCTGCCACAGAGAGGAAGGGGTCAAGCTATTCTCCAAAGCACCTGAAGGCCAGATAAGGAATAATGGATGGAAACTGAACAAGGAGAGATTCAACCTGGAAATACAGTAAGGAGGAATTTTCTGACAGTGAGAACAATCAACCAATGGAACAGAAGTTGCCTTCGGAAGTTGTGGGAGCTTCATCCCTGGAGGCTTTCAAGAAGAGAATGGACTGCCATATGTCAGAAATGGTGTAGGATCTCCTGCTTGGGTGGGGGGTTGGACTAGATGACCCACAAGATCCCTTCCAACTCTGTTATTCTGTTATTAGTTCTATCATCTAGTCTGTATTTTGCCATTTTGTTCACCTGAATATCATGAGAGACCTTACTGAATACTTTGATGATACAAGATTCATTGTGTCCATGGCATTCCCCTCATCTATTACACTAGCATCCTCTGTCTTCCATGATCTTTTCTGTGACAAGCCCATGCTGGCTTTTGTTAAGGGTTACATTCTAATCCAAGTGCTCACAGACAATCTAATAATGGTATAGGTTCTGCTACTTGAGCTGGGGGTTGGACTAGAAGACCTCCACGGTCTCTATTTCTATTCTATTCTATTCTATTCTATTCTATTCTATTCTATTCTATTCTATTTATTTCTTATTCTATTCTGTTCTGTTCTATTCTAGTCTAGTCTAGTCTAGTCTAGTCTAGTCTAGTCCTATTCTATTCTAGTCTATTCTATTCTAGTCTATTCTATTCTATTCTAGTCTAGTCTTCTGCATCTTGCCCAATAGAGGCAGTCCATGGCTTACAACAGTTTGTTTAGTGACCGTTCGAAGATACAACGGCACTGAAAAATGTGACTTACGACCCTTTTTCAGACTTATGACCATGGCAGCATCCCCCATGGTCAACACTGATCAAAATTCAGATGCTTGGCAAATGCCTCATATTTAGGACGTTTGCAGTGTCCCTGGGGTCACGCGATCCCCGTTTTGTGACCTTCTGACGAGCAAAGTCAATGGGGAAGCCGTATTCGCTTAACAATTGGGTTACTAACTTAACAGCTGCAGCGATTCATTTAACTACTGTGGCAAAGAAAGGTCATAAAATGGGGGCAAAACTCACTTAACCGATGTCTCGCTTAGCAACAAAAATTTTGGGCTCCATGGTAGTTGTATGTCGAGGACTACCTGTATACAGGTCAAATTGACAGATCTATGTTTGTCCTTTCTCCCTTTTTGAATGACTGAGACAACATTTGCAGGAAGAGAAAAGAGCAGGAAGGACGTTGGCTACACCAATTCAATCAGGTTGGAACGTGGCTACAAGAGCAATAGCAATAGCACTTAGACTTATATACCACTTCACAGTGCTTTACAGCCTTCTCTAAGCTGTTTACAGAGTCAGCATCTTGCCCCCAACAATCTGGCTCCTCAGTTTACCCACCTCGGAAGGATGGAAGGCTGAGTCAACCTTGAGCCAGTGAAATTTGAACCGCCGAACTGCAGCTAGCAGTCAGCTGAAGTAGCCTGCAGTGCTGCACTCTAACCACTGCGCCACCTCGGCTCCAAGCAGCCTTGGACAACTTGCTGTCCCTCTGATGCCAGGGTGACATTTTGAGATTTTAAGAGATAAAATGATTGGCAGGCATTTAGTCCACCGTACAAACACGAATCTGCAGATTTCTGGGAAGGAAACATACCTTACTCTCCTACCCAGTTTTGGTTATTTGGGCATGGTTACCTGTCATTATCTGTGTTGATAGGGAGATGATTCTTCTGCCACATGATCATGGGCTCTGGCAAGCCATGGATCTGGCACTGAAAGCGGGCAACGCCTCCTTCTTCCACCACTGCACTCTCGGGGTGTACATGGAAGTCAGACATTGCTAAAAGAGAAGAGACACAAGACATGTTAGAATAGAATAACAGAGTTGGAAGGGACCTTGGAGGTCTTCTAGTCCAACCCCCTGCTTAGGCAGGAGACCCTACACCACTTCAGACAAATGGTTATCCAACATCTTCTTAAAAACTTCCAGTGTTGGAGCATTCACAACTTCTGGAGGCAAGCTGTTCCACTGATTAATTGTTCTAACTGCCAGGAAATTTCTCCTTAGTTCTAGGTTGCTTCTCTCCTTGATTAGTTTCCACCCATTGCTTCTTGTTCTACCCTCAGGTGCTTTGGAGAATAGCTTGACTCCCTCTTCTTGGTGGCAACCCCTGAGATATTGGAACACTGCTATCATGTCACCCCTAGTCCTTCTTTTCATTAAAAGTAGACATACCCAGTTCCAGCAACCGTTCTTCACATGTTTTAGCCTCCAGTCCAGCGGTGGGTTGCTCCTGGTTCGGCCCGGTTCTTAGAGCTGGTAGCATCAGGGGCGGGAGGCTCCACCCACCGGCCCGGGACGCTTCTGCGCATGCGCAGAAGCGTTGCACGTGCACGCAAGCGCAAACCGGTAGTAAAGGGTTTTAGAACCCACTACTGCTCCAGTCCCCTAATCATCTTTGTTGCTCTTCTCTGCACTCTTTCTAGAGTCTCAACATGTTGTTCGGAATTAAAGATCTGTTTGAAAAGGGATCACCTGATATGGCGGAACCATTGCTTTTATCCATTGTTAGTGGTCCAGAGTCATGTATTTGACGTGGACAGCTGTATTAATTGTATAAATAAATAAATAATCAGTAAACGAACTCTGCTTCCTGGAAATACCAGGTAGGTTCATGCAACATACTAGAGGGTGATTAAAAAGGGTTGTTTGTGCTTTAGCATCTTGCCAGAACCTGGCTGTTGTCTTAGGAAGCAGTGAAACAGAGTACTGTTTTCTTGGAGAGTGGGGGGGAAATGCACATAGGATGCTGGAATTAAAAGTATAAAAAGCATAGAAAAATTATAATACATTTTTAAAACCAGCTATATATTTTTACTTCCAAGAGACTGTGCTGTGAAGTGAGAGGGGAGAGGAGAGGAGAGGAGAGATTATGTTTAGGATGTGATGGATCGGAGCGGAACTTGGGCAGGCTTTCAAGGTTCTGTTATTCTACTTAGGACAATAAGGAACATTTATGGGAGCTCTGTCCTTTCTGTTCCTTCACCTGGCCTACCTCAAAAGGCTGACATTAATCTAGGACTATGGAATCTCTTTCCCAAGTCCCCTCTTAACAGCACCTTCCTTCCTTCCTTCCTTCCTTCCTTCCTTCCTTCCTTCCCTCCCTCCCTTGCTCTTCCCTTCTACGCCTCCTTCCTGCCTGCCTGCCTTCCTTTCCTCCCTCCCTCCCTCCCTTCCCCTTTTCACACCTTTCTCAAGGTCACCTCTAAATTCCTTTACAAATGAAATGAAACCTTGAAGGAAGGAAGGAGGGCTTCTTCTCATCCAACTCTTCCCCAAGTTTCAACCCAACCTTGGGGGGGGGGAACCCCTTACTCCTGGCTGCCGGCTGTCCCCCCCCCCACAAAAGGACATCTTTTGGTTCTGCCTCCCCTCCGCTGCCCCTGCAAGATGCCTTCAGGCAGCAGAGTTAACACGCATTCACGTGGGTGCCTCCATCTTTCTCTCCCCCCCCCCCCGCACGTACATCAAAGAGAACACTAGTGCCTCTCTCTTGAAAGGGAGAGGACCAAGATGTCAGACAAGATTCATCACTCATCTTCAGAGTCCCATTGGGCTCCAACAGATGGGAGGCTTCTCGTGTCAGGTTCATACATTAAAGATGGGCCTGCCTGCCCCCACCCCCACCCCAGCTCTGAGTGCCAGATCGCTGCATTTTCAGGAGAAGCCCTTCTTGCATGCTGATTCATCCTTAGCTATTCTCTTACCTCCTTCTCATCCCATAGGGAAACCTAACCCAAACCCAGTTTTAATGCAATTTGGGAACAGTTTATTAAATTAGAGAAGCCCCTTCAACACTAATGGCATTTTATTGCGTTAAGAAAAGAGCTCCGAGCATCAACCAACGGAGGTGGAAGCACAATAGAATTATTGTTGCGTGGTATTATTCCCCCCCCCCCCCCCGTCTCTTGCTCTGCTCTTGTGAGGTTCAACATCAACATGCTAAGATTTTAAGGACTGTCGACTGTAACCATTAACATGTTGGATTGGGGGAACCAGATCCAACTTGGGACTACAGGTAGTCCCCGGCTTAAGGCCACGGTGGAACCCCAAATTTCTGTTGCTAAGCGAAACATTTGTTAAGTGAAGTTTGACCCACTTTATGACCATTCTTGCTATGGTTGTTAAGTGAATCACTGCAGTTAAGTTAGTAGCATGGTTGTTAAGCGAATCTGGCTTCCCCATTGACTTTGCTTGTCAGACGGTCGCAAAAAGGGGATCGCAGGATAGCAGGACACTGCAACCGTCATAAAGATGAGACAGTTGCCGAGAGTCTGAATAAGAGAGTCTCACGTGACCAGGTTGTAAGTGTGAAAAACGGTCCTAAGTCACTTTTTTCAGTGCGGTTGTAACTTTGAACGGTCACTATAAACGAACTGTTGTAAGTCAAGGACTCCCCATATAGTGCCAACTTGGTCCATTAAAAAGAGTGGAGATCTCCATACACACCAATCTGAATTCTCTGGAAAAGGTGTGGAATAACAACAATAACAACCACCACACCTATAAGTGTTGTTGTTAAATTTGCTACAGGTAGTCCTCGACTTGCAACAGTTCGTTTAGTGACCGTTCAGAGTTACAACCGCACTGAAAAAAGTGACCGATAGTACGCGCAGTGTTGGAAGAACCCTAATACACCCACTGAAAGTCTAACAATTAGGAAAATATATGATTGTGCAGAAATGGATAAATTAACCATAGAACTTAGAGGACAAAAAGATTCAGATTATTATGATGTATGGGAAAAATGGTACAAATGGATTGATGATAGAAAACGAAAGAGGGAAAATGAAACAAAGATGTAGAATATTGTAAATAATGAATTGTATAAATATACAATTAATGTATATAAAAAAAAGAAAAAGAAAGAAAAAGAAAAAAGTGACCGATGACCCTTTTTCTCACTTGCAACCATTGCAGTATGCCCGTGGTCACATGATCAAAATTCAGATACTTGGCGACTGACTCATAGTTATGACCGTTGCTCTGTCCCAAGGCCATGTGATCCCCTTTTGCGGCTTTCTGACAAGCAAAGTCAATGGGGAAGTCAGATTTCACTTAACAACCATGTTACTAAATTAACTGCAGCGATTCACTTAACGTCCATGGTAAGAAAGCTCGCAAAATGGGGCAAAGCTCCCTGAACAAACGTCTCATTTAATGCCAGAAATTTTGGGCTTGTCAGAGTGTGCACAGCATGACTACTATTTTGAGACAACCCAGGAGCAAAATACAGTACACAGAGGTTTGTCTTACAAACAGTGGTTTATATACAAGACTTCTATATACATACATATACGTGGTAGACACATACCCACACACACACACACACACACACAGTTGGTAGGCACATACCAGGCAAGTAATCAATCTTCAAATCTACACAGAGAAATACAATGAAAATAGGAGAGAGAGATACGCCCTCTCATGGCCTCCCTTATATACACAGCTTCTTAAAGCGGCAGTAACCCTGCTGACTCATCCTCATTGCATCAGCATTTCAGTTTACAGCCTTATATCAGCTGGTCAGCTATTAAATCTTCATTACTCTGACAGGGCTCAATTGTGGTCGTAAGTCGAGGACACTCCGTATTCTGTTACATCTGGTTCTGTGATGGTTCGTATCTGAACGGCCCGTATTCATTCCCCCCCTCCCACTTTTATGATTGTAGAAGCTTCTTGGCTTTACTTTTTTTGTCTGATTGTTATTTGAATTTATGATACCGTAGACATTTCATGGTATTGTTTATATGTATTGTAACCGGCCGAGTGTTCCCTTGTCTACAGCGGGCATAAATCACAGCACATAGAGGTGGAAGCTTTCTTTCAGGAATCTAATATTATTTCATCGCTTAATTTCCTTCTGGCACCTCTGAGCGTATGTTCAGTGCTGCCTTTGAAAGGATTCTGGGGCTGAGCACTTCCAGTCCCTGTTCCTCTTCAATAGGCAAAAAATCTGTAGAGATTCTCAGTCATCCAGGTCATGGTTGTCCCAAAGGTGCTTTTTCTGGACTTTCTGGTTTTTTTCTTTTTGAAGACGTTTCGCTTCTCATCCAAGAAGCTTCTTCAGGAATATAAATATCGCAAGGAATATAAATCCTTCCGTTCCTCACTATCCTGTCAGAGCTGAAGAAGCTTCTTGGGTAAGAAGCGAAACATCTTCGAAAGAAAAAACAAGGAAGTCCAGTTGCCTCCTGGAAAAAAAAAAAGCATCTTTAGAACAACCATGACCTGGATGACTGAGAATCGCTACAGATGTTTAGCTATACAATTTGGGATGAACACCCAAGATGGTGCAGTGGTTAGAGTGCAGCACTGCAGGCTACTTCAGCTGACTGCTAGCTGCAGTTCGGCGGTTCAAATCTCACCGGCTCAAGGTTGACTCAGCCTTTCATCCTTCCGAGGTGGGTAAAATGAGGACCCAGATTGTTGGGGGCAATATGCTGACTCTGTGAACCGCTTAGAGAGGGCTGTAAAGCACTGTAAAGCGGTATATAAGTCTAAGTGCTATTGCTATTGGAATGGTGTGGGAGTAGGAATGGATTTCCAGAGAAAAATTGCAGACTACTGGAACCAGGAGCACCACTCAGGTGACCCTGAGGACACAGATAAACCTCCAAGTGCTTCAACGACCCACTAAAAGGATGCAAATGACCAGCTGTCTGCAAGGAATATCAATCCTTCCATTCCCCACCATCCTGCCAGAGCTGAAGAAGCTTCTTGGATGAGAAGCGAAACTTCTTCAAAGAAGAAAAAACAAGAAAGTCCAGTTGGCTCCTGAAAAAGTACCTTTGGGTCTTCAATAGGCAGTTTTAGGAACAGATGTAATACAATGTCTTCTCCTAAACCCAATACCTCACGTGGAGGGTTTCCTCTGGGGGTCAGCTATGCTGAAATGGGTCAGGTAGCTGCCCAACTCAGAGGTTCCCTTCCCAGTACAGGTAATCTTCGGGTTGCAACAGTTCATTTAGTGACCGTTCAAAGTTACAACGGCACTGAAAATGTGACTTGGGACCGTTTTTCATACTTATGACCATCGCAGCATCTCCATGGTCATGTGGTCAAGATTCAAACGCTTGGCAACTGACTCATATTTATGACGTCTTCTGGCATCTATGACCATTTTTCACACTTATGACCGTCGC
Organism: Thermophis baileyi; assembly: GCA_003457575.1. Taxonomy (NCBI): domain Eukaryota; kingdom Metazoa; phylum Chordata; class Lepidosauria; order Squamata; family Dipsadidae; genus Thermophis; species Thermophis baileyi. The sequence goes on from QLTV01002120.1 coordinate 205,744, forward strand.
AACATCTCCATGGTCATGTGGTCAAGATTCAAACGCTTGGCAACTGACTCATATTTATGACGATTGCAATGTCCCGGGTTCATGGGATCCCCTTTTGCGACCTTCTGACAAGCAAAGTCAATGGGGAAGCCGGATTCCCTTAACAACCGTGTGACGAACTTAACAACTGCGGGGATTCCCTTAACAACTGTGTGGCAAGGGAGGTCGTAAAATGGGGCAAAACTCGCTTAACAAATGTCTCACTTGGCAATGGAAATTGTGGTCGTAAGTCGAGGACTTCCTATAATGTCTTCTCACTGCTATTCTTGTTGCCTTTTTCTGCTCTTAAGCCTTTCAGTCCTGTGGGGTATGCTTAGCTCCCTCGCTTCTGTTTTTACCCCGTAATTGTCTTACTCTTGCTTATTTTATTTTGCATAGTTTGTACCGTTGCTTTTATTTACCCTGTTCTCAATTGTTTCAACATACTGTTTAAACTCTACTGCAAGCTCTTTGAGATATTTGAGATGAGAAAAGGAACAGAAGTTGTATATAAGTAAGTAAGTAACCAGGGATGGTGTTCCATCTCCATCTTCAACATAGCAAGGTCACAAGGAAGCTTCAAGCGATGGCCTCACATCCATGAAATATACATCTTAGAGAAGGCTGGACAATTCTCTGCTACTCACAAGGGTTCCATGTTCATCACCGATCAAAATGTAGGAAGTCTGTCTAGGCATGAGTATATGAAATTTTAAAAAAGAAAAAAAAAGAAAATTTTGTTGGAATGAGTGACTCTCCCTCTCTTTCTGTCTCATCTGTCTCTCTGTCTCTCCATCGATTTCTAGATAATCTCCCTCTTTCTTATCTGTCTATCTCTAGATAATCTATCATCCATCCATCCATCCATCCATCCATCCATCCATCCATCCATCCATCCATCTATCATCTATCTATCATCATCATAATCTATATCTATCTATCTATCTATCTATCTATCTATCTATCTATCTATCTATCTATCTATCTATCTATCTATCTATCTATCTATCTATCTATCTATCTATTATATCATCATCTATCGACGCTGAGCTTGTCGATTGAAAGGTCGGCAGTTTGGTGGTTCGAATCCCTAGTGCCGCGTAACGGGGTGAGCTCCCGTTACTTGTCCCAGCTTCTGCCAACCTAGCAGTTCGAATGCACGTAAAAAATGCAAGTAGAAAAATAGGGACCACCTTTGGTGGGAATGTAACAGCGTTCTGTGCGCCTTTGGCATTTAGTCATGCCGGCCAAATGCCGATGGAGACGTCTTCGGACAGCGCTGGCTCTTCGGCTTTGAAACAGAGATGAGCACCGCCCCCTAGAGTCGGGAACGACTAGCACATATGTGCGAGGGGAACCTTTACCTTTACCTTATATCCATCCATCCATCCATCCATCCATCCATCCATCCATCCATCCATCCATCCATCCATCCATCCCAGAACAATTTTTGGTGGTGTATAAATTAAAATCATAACTTAGTACCATAAAACAGATAAATATCTATCTATCTATCTATCTATCTTCTCTCATTTCTCTCTTGGAAGACTAAACCTCTGGTCCTGGTGAGCGACCCACACTGGATCCAGATGTTATCTGTGCAAGCTCCTGAATTCACTGAATAGAAAGCTAACCAACAAAGCATCCGTGAAGATAAATTGTGCCAAATCTGCTAGATTCTAGCAAGTTTGCTAGAAAAGATTGTGGAGAGGACATAACGCCGTTTCCTGAGAACTCCTGGAGTGGAGCTTTTATTTGGCCAAGACCAGTGACATCCCGAGTAACAAACAGCAGAACGCGCCCATCGCTTCATTTCAATATTCTCATTCTCCCAGGTAAAAACGCTTGCAAGACTCACACCTCTTAAAGACACCGGTATTAATATTGATCATGAATAAAACAAGGCAGAGCATAAATAATTCAGCGATAAGGATGTTAAATATGCCTCTCTGCACCCTTCTGATGCGTCTTTCATGAACAGTGCCTGGGAAAAACCACCACCGTTGGCAAAGCAGCTTGCATTAAACATTCATGTCTTGTGTTATAAAATACTGCGATATTTAAAAAAAAAAGGGGGGGGAGACACAGAGACTGCATACGTTTTATTTACTGTTGCAGTGCCAGCAGTTCCAAGTGATTTGGGTGCAAACGAGCCCTGTGGTCCAGCTGCAAATGTTTATCTGGGGGGGGAGGAGACCCTCCAAAAGTCGTCCAGTGGTTTGACAACTGCAACCGCGACAAGACGATGAGTTTGCAGTGCCAAATGTCAGCCGGAAAATGCAAGAAATCGGCTTGATCCATGTAAATAGTCCTTGACTTAATACCATTAGTTTAGTGACCAAAATCACAACACCGCTGAGAAGAGAATGACTTACAACCAGTCCTCGCAGTTATGGCTGTTTCATCGTTCCCACAGTCACACCATCAGAATTTGGTCAGAATATCAGAATATCTATCATCTATCTATCTATCTATCTATCTATCTATCTATCTATCTATCTATCTATCTATCATCTTATCTACCTACCTACCTATCCATCCATCTTTCTATCCATCCATTTATCTATCATCTTTTCTATCTACCTACCTATCTATCTTTATCATCTTTCTCTCTGTCTCTATCTCTATCTATCTCTCCATCCATCTTTCTATCTATCATCTATCTATCTATCTATCATCATCATCTCTCCATCCATCATTCTATCCATCTATCATCTTATCTACTTACCTACCTTCCTACCTACGTATCCATCCATCCATCCATCCATCCATCCATCCATCCATCCATCCATCCATCCATCCATCCATCCATCCATCATCTTTTCTATCTACCTATCTACCTATCTTTATCATCTCTCTCTCTATCTAGCTATCTATATCTATCTCTCTATTTGAAAGATAGATCCACACACACACACACACACACACACACCATACACATACATGCACATACATATACATATGCTACCACACATATATATAAAATCACAGACCATTTAGAATACATAGTGGAAAAGAGAGTCTTGAGAATTAACAAGGTTGATACTATATAGTAGTGTCGGAAGGTAACTTGAGTCCCAAATTTCTGTTGCTAAGCAAGACAGCTGTTAAGTGAATCCCTGCAGTTGTTGTTAATAACACAGCTGTTAAGTGAATCCGGCTTCCCCATTGACTTTGCTTGTCCAAAGTGCGCACAAGGGGATCACATGACCCTGGGACACTGCCACCATCATAAATATGAATCCATTGCCAAGCGTCCGAATTTTGATCACGTGACCGGGGGGGTCAAAAGGCGTGGAAAAGCAGCCGTAAGTCACTTTGCTCAGTGCCGTTGTAACTTTGAACTGTCACTAAATGAACTGTTGTAACTTGAGGACTACCTGTTTCTTAACTTTCTCAACATCCACGACGTGTCTAGCTGCACGGCATGACCGACCGCCAAACTGAAGAAGTGTGCACAGTATGGAAGGTATTGACTCAGTGATGCCCCCAAGCTCCTTAGTTGAGCTGTACCAGTTTGTGCAAAGCGAAATAGTGTCACTTCACTTCCAATTTCACTCGCACCCGCATCAGATACAGCCTCTTCAAAATTGCTGTCTTCCTGGAGACAGCTTCTGAATTTCGTGCTTGAAGTGGAAAAGAATGAAACTTTGATTTTGGGTTTTAACCAAGTAGATTGACAGATCTTTATAGAAATGGCTTGTTCGTATTATTATGAAAAAGCAAAAAAGTTGTGATTTGATGCTAATGCTTTATTTTACTGCAACAGAGAGAGTCGGAAGTCAATGCTTCTTTTTCTTTTCTTTTTTCTTATCCTTCCTCACTTCTGTTCCCCCTCTTCCTCCCTACTGTTTTCCTATTTACTTTTGTATTTTGTATCTTATAATATTTTATAGCTCAATACAAATGTTAAACCATAAGAAAAAATTGCTATCCTGACAATGTTGCCTGTTTTATCACTAGCAACGTTTACACGAATGTTCTATCTTGCATCTAGCAGCTGCGTGTGCCAGAGCCCATCCTGGATTGCTGCTGGGCTCTGGTGTCCCTTATTACAGCAAGTTATTGTCTTCGTACAAATAAAGCAATCAACCCCTTTAAAGAGGCAAAGCACAACCTCATCCATAGTCATGAGAAGCTTATTCTGGCCAACGGCTTGGCCAAATCCCTCCTTAATCGAGCAGCAAGCTGGGTCGTTCCTCTGATAGGAACAGTATCAAATCTGATATAATAAAAACGAAAGCGTTCTTTTCTTTAAAAACACACACACACACACAAAACCCAAACCCTATTTACTCCATGGAAAACTAAATGGAAGAAACTATTAGCGGGCAAATCCATTTTCATTCAGAAAACCATTAGTAGACGTCCTGGATTTTGCAGGGGGAGGAGAGGAGGAACATTAAGTGAAGGTCTCATGGCCAATCCAAGGCTGGTTAGGATCATTAGAGGATCAGAATTAGGATCAAGTGGAAGCAATGCCAGGCAGGGAGGGAGGGAAGGAGAGGGACAGAGATGCAAAGAATATGATGCACAAAGCAGGCAAACTGCATCCAGTGCAGAGAAGAGCAACCAAGATGATTAGGGGACTGGAGGCTAAAACATACGAAGAACGGTTGCAGGAACTGGGCATGGCTAGTCTAGTGAAGAGAAGGACCAGGGGAGACATGATAGCAGTTCCAATATTTGAGAGGCTGCCACAGAGAGGAGGGGGTCAAGCTATTTTCCAAAGCACCCAAAGGCCAGACAAGGAATAATGGATGGAAACTGATCAAGGAGAGATTCAACCTAGAAATAAGGAGAAATTTTCTGACAGTGAGAACAATCAACCCATGGAACAGAAGTTGCCTTCAGAAGTTGTGGGAGCTTCATCACTGGAGGCTTTCAAGAAGAGACTGGACTGCTATCTGTCAGAAATGGTGTAGGGTCTCCTGCTTGAGCGGGGGGTTGGACTAGATGACCTACAAGGTCCCTTCCAACTCTGTTAATCTGTTAATTAATTAATTAGGGGAAGTACTGCTAAAGACCCCAGGGCTTCAAACGAGTCCCTGTAAATTTATGTAGGTCTTCCAATAAATCTGGGGTGCAGATGTCCTTCCCTTCCTTGATCTCCAAATGCTGTTCACCAACTTCAATTCTTAATACAGAGAGTCCTCGACTTACAACCACAATTGAGCCCAGAATTTATGTCGCTAAGTGAGACCATTGTCAAGTGAGTTTTGCTCCATTTTACAGCCTTTCTTGCCACAGTTGTTAAGTGAATCCTTTCAGTTGTTAAGTTAGTTACACAGCTGTCGAGTGAATCTGGCTTCCCCATTGACTTTGCTTGGCAGAAGGTCGCAAAAGGGGATCACGTAACCCCGGGTCACTGCAACCGTCGTAACTATGAACCAGTTGCCAGGTGTCTGAATTTTGATCACATGACCGTGGGGATGTTGCAATGGTCGTAAGTGTGAAAAACAGTCATAAGTCACTTTTGTCAGTGGCGTTGTAACTTTGAACGGTCACTAAACGAACTGTTGTAAGTCGAGGACTACCTGTATTGAAGTGATTCTGGGTGATTTATAAGTAACATCTGAAAAAGCCTCCTGGGAGGGCTTCGTCCCAGGGTCTTCTCTTGGATTTGAAAGGAGGGTGGGATTCTAAGGAGGCTACAGGCAGGGGTGGGCTGCTGGGGGCTCGCAGGGGCTCGGGAGAACCTCTAGCTAAGATTCTGTGCAGTTCGGAGAATCCCCAAATCCCACTCCTGGCAGGGCACATGTGGAGGCTTGGGGAGGGTGAAAAACGGGCCTACCGGAAGTTCGGGAAGGCCTCCGGAGCCTGGGGAGGCCGTTTTCGCCCTCCCGGAGGCTCGAGGAAAGCCTCCAGATCCAAGGGAGGGCAAAAACGCCTCCCCCACACACTGTGGTGCAGGAGGCCAACTAGGCCACGCCCACCATGGCCACGCCCACCCAGCAACCGGGCAGAGAACCCCTTGCTAAAATTTTTGAAGCCCACCCCTGGCTACAGGCATGTATCATCCACTACCCATCTCTCTATAATTTCATAACCTCCTTGGCTTATGTCAAGGGAGATACACAGTTCTGGTTCTTGCTCTTCTGGAGACCTCAACCATTGTTATTTGATGCTGTTGTAGTGTGTCGTTGATGTTGTCGCTCCGTCTTCTTCTGGGTCTGCCCTTCTTCTGAGTCTTTGTCCTTTTCTTCTTTTTTTCTCTTCTTTTCACCACTGGATGACATTGCCAGGTCTCACTGTTTCAGCAGAGTAATGTTCTGACCTAGGCTTCCTGATTAAAGAATACGGCACAAACGGCGTCCCAAAAACCTCTTTTATTTGTAACGGCTGGTAATTATTTTCATTACCAGCCGTACTAAATCCCAAACAAATGATAACAAGTCCTTCAGGAAAAGGCAGATAAACACACGAACCTTGATCTTCTTTGACAAACTGCCAAGGAACAAATTAGCAGGAAACTTGGCAAGTCCAAACAGAAACAGAAACTGAGTCCGAGCTGAAATGACTAGAGCTAGAGTTGAACTGAGTTGCTTCCTGCAACGAACCCTTTCGTGTTCTCCACTTATATAGCCTATGGGAGGGGCCAATTATCTCCAAGCCTTACTCCCGAGTAGTCCTGCTCCTCTGTAACTGTTCTTGCCTTCTGGCAGCTCTGTACATGCGCGTATTGAGAACAGGCTCCCCCTGTTCCTCTGCCTCGCTCATGTCAGTCTCTGGAGGTTCTGAAGGCGGAACAGACCTCCCCAATGGCCCTGGCTGGATCCCTGCCTCTGGTACCGAGTCTTCTCCAGACTCCAGGCCTGGCCCAGGTTCCGCCCCAGCCTCCTCGCTGTCCGACTCTTCTGCCAGCTCCGCAGACCGCTGGCTGACGCTGGCGGACCACAACAAGGAAGATACTAAGGGATGATTCACACCCTGGCTAGTGTCTCTTTTCACTTTTACCATCGGGCAGAAGACACCGAAGTATAGCCAGCCGGACAAACAGATTTAAAAACAGCTTCTACCCATGGGTTGTCAGACTCCTAAACACAATATAGCACCACAAATTTCATTGGTGCCAGTGTAGTGTGTAATATGTATAAACCATAATATAAGATCATACACCTGAGTAATATACATGTTGCACAGAATATGTTGTACATATGGAAACGTATGACTAGTTTTTTCCCTAACTACTTGTATAAGGATTATCCTTTATATTATTCACATTGTCTTGTATGAACTGCACCAGTAGAGGCTAAACCAATTTCGTTGCATACATGATGTACAATGACAATAAAGGCTCTGACTTGACTTATATATGCCTTGTTCAGTATGGAATCCCAAGATGTGCCCTCCATGCTGTTTTTATATGTCGTTTAAGATTAGTCCTATGCCAGTTCTTTCTCTTCTGATCTCATTTCGGATTTTATCTCTTCTGATTGTTTCCTCAATCATCTCATTTCCCTGGCGACTCACTTTTGTTTATGTTTTATTGTTAAGTAATCTTCACATGACGGCTGCCAATCAACTCATCTGCAGGGATTTCTCGCTGGAGGAAGGATCCCTTTGGGGCAGTGGTGAAATCCAATTTTTTTTACTACCGGTTCTGTGGGTGTGGCTTGGTGGGCGTGGCAGGGGAAGGATACTGCAAAATCTCCATTCCCACCCCACTCCAGGGGAAGGATACTGCAAAATCCCCATTCCCTCCCCACTCCTGGGGGAAGGATATTGCAAAATCAAAATTCCCACCTCACTCTGGGGCCAGCCAGAGGTGGTATTTGCCAGTTCTCTGAACTACTCAAAATTTCCGCTACCGGTTCTCCACAACCTGTCAGAACCTGCTGGATTTCACCCCTGCTTTGGGGGTCGGAGGGTATGAAAGGAGGTGAAATGAAAGGGGCAGAAAGGAAGTTGGATGGGAGGGTCTTCAAATCCCTCTAGACGCCCATCCTTCCTTCCTTTCTTTCCCATCCTGTCCAACCCTCTTCGCTTCTAGCTATCCTAAGGGTTTTATAAGGGTTTTGAAATGTTCAGGAAAAAAGACACTGGCCTTTCCCCCCTCCCCCAGCAAAGACCACTCAGAAGAAGACCACTGGTTATTCAGGCCACCTCGCCATAAACTGGCGCTTCGGCCTCCGTGTCTAATGTTGCTATTGTCCAAAGCTGCCACTGACAGGCCCTGGAGGCCTCGCTTTGAATGGAGGCTTCTTTGTGAGTAGCCAAGTGTGAACAACAGCCCTGCCCTCTGATTCTCCAGGAGCATCGGGAATAGGATGGGGGAGGAAGGGAAGGCACAGGGCCTCATGAATCGTCCCGGGATGAGGAGGAGATAACAGACCAAAAATAATAAAAGTGTAGGGAAATGTGAAAGAGACTAAAAGGCCCTTTTCTCTCTCTTGCCAGGGAACATCTGTCTTGTCCAAGGGATGAAAGCCAACTTTTCTTTCTCCAAGCCCCAGATGTGAACAAAAGACCTCAAAGTCTCTCAAACAGACGTCTGTCACCATCCACACCACTATCTCTTGGTTTTGGCTTTTTTAAAGAAAAGAATGACACTGTCCATCTCACCATCCAACCTTGTGAAGCCTTGCGGACAGTGGTCAATCTAGACGAGTGATGGCGAACTTTTTAGACGCTGAGTGCCCAAATTGTGCGCGCGTATGCCCAAACTGAAAGGTGTGTGCGTGGACATGCGCATGCGCGAACACATGCGTGGACATGCATGGACATTCGCATGCGCGGACATGCATGAACATGCGCATGCATGGACATGCGCACACATATGTGTGGACGTGCGCGCATGCGCATCAGAGACCCGAAGACCAGCTGGCTGACGGGAGGCGGGGCATCCCAACACCGGCAGCGTGGCAAGAGGTAAGATCTTTTTCCTTCGTGAGCTTCTGTTTCGTCGTTTGCAGGGAAACAGAAGCTCACGAAAGAAACGCCACGGAGATCTGACCTTGGGCGACGGTGCGCGTGCCAGCAGAGAGGGCTCTGCGTGCCACCTCTGGTACACGTGCCATAGGTTCGCCATCACGGATCTAGACCGAACGATCTAGACTCCTTTCAAAACTGAGCAGGAACTTTTGAAATAATAAACAAACCGTCTGATCTTCATCGTTACTCCCATCAGCAAAGGATGCAGAAGAAGGGAGAGAAAGAAAAAGGTCTTGATCAACATACCTTTGACCAAGCGATGGAGAAGCAAAAAGGAAGGAAAGCTAAACTCTTCTCACTCGTTTCCGAGGTGTTCTGAGGCTGCCAAATGTAGCCATCAAGAGGCATCTATCGCATGCATATAAATCTACCTCTAATGGCAGACACGGAGTTACATTCAAAGGCCCGTCATTTTTTGTTCAGAATAATAGAATAAACAGAGTTCGAAGGGGCCTTGAAGATCTTCTAGTCCAACCTCCATCCATTGCTTCTTGTCCTGCTTTCAAGGTGCTTTGAAGAATAGGTTGACCCCCCTCTTCTTTGTGGCAGCCCTTCAAATATTGTAACACTGCTATCATGTCACCCGTAGTCCTTCCTTTCACTAGGCTAGACACATCCAATTCCTGCAACTGCTCTTCATCTTCACGCATGTGGACGTAAGAGGGCAGGTCTTTGAGCACGGTGACTGCACACCTTTTGCAAATTTTGATTCTGCCTCCTGTGCATGAACCTGTTTGCCATACCTTTGCAGTAATATGCTGCAAAGAATAGCAATAGCACTTAGACTTATATACCGCTTTACAGTGCTTTTACAGCCCTCTCTAAGCGGTTCGCAGAGTCAGCCTATTGCCCCCAACAATCTGGGTCATCATTTTACCCACCTCGGAAGGATGGAAGGCTGAGTCAACCTTGAGCCGGTGAGATTTGAACCGCCGAACTGCAGCTAGCAGTCAGCTGAAGTAGCCTGCAGTACTGCACTCTAACCACTGCGCCAAGATCAAATATGAGAGAGCAAAGATGACAAGAGTGAGAACAACTTCTTACACCAGGGGTGTCAAACTCAATTTAATTGAGGGCCGCATCACGGTTGTGTTTGACGTCGGGGGGTGGTGGCCAGGGCGGGGGCATGGCCAGCTCGGCGTCACTCATGTCAGGGGCACCTGTTGTGACCCGAGCACTCTGCTAGCGAAAACGGGCTCCCGAGCTCCGTTTTTGGCTGTGATGGCCTCCTGCAACCCTCTGCCAGTGAAAATGGAGCTTGGGAGTGCTGCCTGTGGCCCTTGCGAGCTCCGTTTTCACTGGCAGAGGCATCGTGGGTCGGTCCTTTGCTGTTTCCAGGGCGGCTCCACGGGCCAGATCTAAGCACCCCGTGGGCCGGATCCAGCCCCCGGGCCTTGAGTTTGACACCCCTGTCTTACACAAAGATTCTATAGCTAGCATCCTTTATTGGTTTGCTTATTAGTAAGGCTTACAGGGCTGTTCCAACCACAACCAACTGTGACTAGGTTACAATTGCCCTTGCATAACTCAGATTCATCCCAAAGCAAACCACAACTAATGAAAGAGAACCACAAAATCACAGCGTAAGATCCCAGGAAGGGCAAGATCCCACGCAAACACACAACATGAAAACCGTTTATTGCAGCCCTTGAACACCGTCGAAAATTGAAACGACAAAAAAGTGAAATGTAAAATTACATAACAAAGACAGCAATCATTAAACCTCACTATATACATGGGGGTAGAAAGATAATCTGCCGACGGTGTCCCTCTGGGCAGGCTTCGGTTCCAAAGATTTCAACATGGGACAGATGGCAAAAATTTTGAACCATCAGAAGCAGTGTAAGATTTCACCAGTGCTGGCTTATTATGACCCCATCAGCCCCTCCTTGATTCTCAAATCAATCTACATATATAAAAGCGAAATGCCACTCATGCATCATCACAAAATCTCCAGAACCGTAAAGGCTACAAACTTGAAATTTGCCACGTATGTTCCTCTTGGCTTCTAGGTGCTCACTAAGAAAGGATTTTTCAAAATGACCATCAGAGCATTAGTATTTCCTATATTATTATTAACACGCTCTGATGCTAAGGAGTTCTACTCCCCCTCCCCACCTGAAAATAAATCTGTTCCAAATGCAAAACACAAGCAGAGGAGAGGAGTTTCAGTTTCAGTTTTACTTTCACAGCAGCAAGCAGCTTTACTACAGAACAGTTGAGCTAAACCAGCAAGGCTGAGTTATCAAGCCCGATCACATAGTTTCGTAGCGGAGCATGGGTATTCAGCTAGTTTAAAATAAAAGCCATTTTTAAAAAAGATCTATTCGCCAGTGCTGGCTTATTATGACCCCATCAGCCTGTCCTTGATTCTCAAATCAATTTAAAATAAAAGCCGTTTTAAAAAAAGATCTATTCACAGCCATCTATGCATCTCAAAAAACTTTATTTCCAATAGAAGCAACCAAAACTTTGGAATGTACGTTGGCCAGCATTTTCTCAACTACAATGGTTGAATGTCTTGTCAGTTGTTTTTCTGGTGTTACTTCACACCCAGAAACACACACACCGCTCTCAAGAGAGAACAGCCAGCTCTGAGCTACAAGAAATTCCCCCTTTGTTGGAGCATGTTATCCACCTAAGCAGAAGATGACATGGTAGATGAATGACAGGGCAGTCTATCAATGCACACTCTGCTTTTAATGTCTTTATAGTGCTTCATTAATTACTGCGGAAAGCCTCTTTCCAATAGAAAGCTGTGATTTATAGAATGCCCGGCCAAGGTGTCGTTTTCATTAAAGGAGCAGCCAATGGCTCCTCTAGAGATAATTACCTCCTTCTTTCCTGACAATCAAAAAATGCTATCTTTGGACTGTTCAGCCTCCGGTAAGGCCAAGGCTTAGTTTGGCTATCTATCCCAGGAGATGCATGCTCTCAATTATGGGATAGGCCACGTGACTGACCCCTCTCCAGGGTCAGAGGCTCCGAGCAAGAGAGAGAGAGGAAAGATCTGGAATTCTCCAGGGTTGGGCCTTTTGCGCAAAACTCATCAGACAAAAATGGGGGAAAGAGAGTTTCAGATAAGTCTATGCCCCCCAAATAATGCATTCTTGCATTCCCGCCCCCTCCTTGTAGTTGTAGGAGAAGAGCAGGCAGAGGTGGGGAAGGAGTTAAGTGCATCATTAGCTTAAGAGTCCTTACGTTCCCACAAACGGTTCAAATCCAACCCCTCCTGAATTCTGCTGATTCTTATCTGGCACCGATTTAGTGTTGAACTTTAGGTGATTAGATTCTTGTGTATAGGTTTCAATAAATATTCCGTGCTGCAAGTTAAGGGATGGTCCAGGTCCTTTTGCAGTACAGTAGTCCTCGATTTACAACATTTCATTTAGTGACCGTTCAAACTTACAATGGCACTGAAAAAGTGACTTCTGACCATTTTTCACACTTACGACCAGTGTAGCATCCCCATGGTCATGTGATTTACAGTCAGAAGCTTGGAAACTGACTCATATTTATGACGGTTGCAGTGTCCTGATGTCATGTGTTCACCTTTTGCGGCCTTCTGACAAGCAAATATATGTGGGTACATGCGTAATTTTGTATTTATTTATTTATCTTGTCATGTTTATGTTTATATTAGAGATGGAGACCCTTTGAGAGCTGTATGCAATGTAATTTCATTTTAATGTATGCCGATTAGTGTACATTCAAAGTGACAATAAAGTTAGTCTAAGTCAGTGGTTCTCAACCTTTCTAATGCCGCGACCCCCCGCGACCCCCGCCCCCTCCCCGCGCGCGATGAGGTGACAAAGGGGGCATGGCACCAGGGGTGAAAGCTAGCGCGCGCTTATGTGACCCCTGTGAAAGGGTCGTTCCCAAAGGGGTCACGACCCACAGGTTGAGAACCGCTGCTGTAGTAGCACCTAAAACGCATGTGGGCAGTGCTGCATGCGCAAAGCGTTCTGCGCATGCGCAGAGGGTAAAAGAATCCAAATGGCGGCGTCTGGGTGGGTGGGCGAAGTCTCCCGCTTCCGTGGCTACTGGCTGTCCGGCAACCCGTAGGCACGGCCGAACTGGGAGCATTTCCAAGATGGTGGGCTAGCGCGCGCAGCGACCCCTGTGAAAAGGTCGTTTGACCCCCAAAGGGGTCGCGACCCACAGGTTGAGAACCGCTGGTCTAAGTCAAATCGAATGAGGAAGCCAGATTCGCTTAACAACGGTGTTACTAACTTAAGAACCGCAGTGATTCACTTAACCACTGTGGCAAACAAAGGTCATAAAAATGGGGCAAAATTCACTTAACAACCGTCTTGCTTAGCAAAAAAGAAATTTTGGGCTCAATCATGGTCATAAGGGCTACCTTGTACACCGAATGTCTTCCTAACCTCTCAGTCGCCCCTACGGCACCTACAACGGTTTCTGCATTTTTCTGGCAAAGCTTCAGAGTGAAGTGAGGGAAAGCATGTTGAGTCAGCTCCCTCTTGGAATATATGGCGAGGTGTCACGTGACTGCACACATGGGGGGGTCCCTCCCCCATTCTATTTATGTGCTGGGAAAGCCCTGTTGACTGAAAATAGCTTCCCTACAGCCTTATGCTTCTCTTGGCGGATGGCCAAGCCCCGGGCTGCCAAGATGCGGGAATTCGTCGCTCAGTCATGCTGGGCTGTTTCAGCCTCCGCTTTGGAGGTTTCTGCTACTCTCCTGGCTCCTGTAAAATTCGCCTTTTGAACTCAACCCGGCTGGTCTTCTGCCAGGGCTACAAAGCTCTTTGGTGAAAGCTAAATGTCTATGGAGATTCTCAGTCATCCAGGTCATGGTTGTCCCAAAGGTGCTTTTTTTCAAGAGGCAACTGGACTTTCTGGTTTTTCAAGAGCCGAGGTGGCACAGTGGTTAGAGTGCAGTACTGCAGGCTACTTCAGCTGACTGCTAGCTGCAGTTTGGTGGTTTGAATCTCACCAGGCTCAAGGTTGACTCAGCCTTCCATCCTTCCGAGGTGGGTAAAATGAGGACCCAGATTGTTGGGGACAATATAACCGCTTAGAGAGGGCTGTAAAGCACTATGAAGCGGTATATAAGCCTAAGTGCTATTGCTATTGCTATTTCTTTGAAGACGTTTCGCTTCTCATCCAAGAAGATGCTTCAGAGCTGAAGAAGCTTCTTGGATGAGAAGCGAAACGTCTTCAAAGAAAATCCAGAAAGTCCAGTTGCCGCTTGAAAAAAAAAGCACCTTTGGGATTCTTATATACACGTAGTCACAAACAGTTCATTTAGTGATCATTCAAAGTTACAACGGCACTGAAAAAAAGGCACTTACGACCGTTTTTCGCACTTACGACCATTGCAGCATCCCCCCCAGTCCTGCGATCAAAATTCAGGTGCTTGGCAACTGACTCCCATATATGGCAATCGCAGTGTTTATCCCAGGGTTATGTGATCGCCTTTTGCAATATTCTTACAAGCTAAGTTCGTGGGGAAACCCAGTGCAGTTAACAACCATGTGACTAACATAACAACTGCCATGATTCACTTAACAACGGTGGCCAGAAAGGTCGTAAAAGGGCGCAAAAATCACTGAACAAATGTCTTACTCAGCAACAGAAATTTTGGGCTCAATTGTGGTTGTAAGTAGAAATGGGAAGGTCTGGGGAAAAAAACCTGGAAATTTTTGGGGGGGGGGTGTACCAGAAATCCCCCCACCCCAGAAAAAACCTGTTTGTTTTTTTAATTCAATTTTTCTGGTTTTTTTCCAGGCCTTCCCATCTCTAGTTAATAGCAATAGCAATAGCACTTAGACTTATATACCGCTTCATAGTGCTTTTACAGCCCTCTCTAAGCGGTTCACAGAGTCAGCATATTGCCCCCTACAATCTGGGTCCTCATTTTACCCACCTCGGAAGGATGGAAGGCTGAGTCAACCTTGAGCCGGTGAGACTTGAACCGCCGAACTGCAGCTAGCAGTCAGCTCCTCCTCTCCACTGGAGTCACTCAGCTCCTTCTGGGGAGGCGCAGAAGGCCCTGGTTGGTTATCGTCCTCTGGCCCAGCATCCTCCTTGGTCTCGGACTCAGGTGCCAGAGACACAGGATGATATTGCCACCCCATGGTCGGTTCTTGGTCCTCCGGATCCATGAGCAGCTGCGCGGGACTCGGGCAAGCCACAACAGTAACGGGAGCTCACTCTGTTACGCGGCACTAGGGATTCGAACCGCCGACCTTCTGATTGACAAGCTCAGTGTCTTAGCCACTGAGCCACCGCATCCCCCACATAGCAGCTGACAAATATTATATTATAGTCTGCAGATGTTGGCATAACCAGATAACCATCCTTGGCCAACAGAGGTGCAGGCTGTTGACCACTCCTGTTACAGTTCACGTTCTAAGCCAGTGGTTCTCAACCTTCCTAATGCCATGACCCCCACCCGCCACCACAACCCCCACCCCGCCTCCTCCCTGTGCGCGATGAGGTGACAAAGGGGGAGTGGCGGGCTAGCGCGCGCTTAGGCAACCCCGGTCGCCGGACAGCCGGTAGCGACGGAAGCGGAAGACTTCGCCCACCCGCTGCCATTTGGGTTCTTTTACCCTCTGCACATGCGCAAAGCATTCTGCGCATGCGCAGAGGGTAAAAGAACCCAAATGGTGGCATCCGGGCAAAGTCTCCCGCTTCCGTCGCTACCGGCTGTTCGGCGACCCACAGGCACACCCGAACCGGGAGCATTTCACCCCTGCTTGACGGTGGCACCAAGATGGCGGGCTAGCGCGCGCGGTGACCCCTGTGAAAGGGTCATTCAACCCCCATAGGGGTCACGACCCACAGGTTGAGAACCGCTGTTCTAAGCTGACAGGCCATCATTCAAGTCAAAAGAATAACTGAATAACATAGTTGGAAGGCACCTTGGAGGACTTCTAGCCCAACCCGCTTTTTAAGCAGGAGACTCTATACTGTTTCAGACAAATGGATGCCCAATCTCTTCTTAAAACCTACAACTTCTGAAGGCAAGCTGTTCCACTGGTTAATTATTCTCACTCAATAATTTTCTCCTTAAGTTCTTGCAGTCAACCCAATTTATCAAACGTGGCAGAGGCTCCCAGAATTTCTGCATCTGCTCCAACCATGGCCTCATAGATGACTCCTCTCTTTTCGCAGCTCTGGAATTCATGCTTCTGTTTGTGTCTGGTGTTCTGATCCCATCTGCCTGGCCTCCAGCCTGCCCGTGACCACAGCTATTGCCCTTTTGACACTCGTCTATCCACCCTTCAGTTGGCCCCTGGCAACATCCTTCAGAGAAGCCAGGCTAAGGTCAACAAAGCTGCAACCTTCCCTCTCCCAGGCTTTCAGAGGCACTGAGGGTCATTCCTTACACGTTGGGAGCGTAAATCTGTCCTAAATCAACATAGTTCTCTAGCTGTAAGGGAGCTGGGATTATAAAACACATTTCCTCCCTCTCCGTCAATGAGAAAACAAAACGGAGACATTCAAAGCATTATCCAAGGGGAGCCTATGTTCTGCATTCAGACAATATAGTGATCCATGGGGTAAACGAAGCAGCTGGGTTCACACAACACTGATAACAGTTCTTTCTCTCTCTCTGTCTCTCTCTCTGTCTCTCTCTCTCTTTCTCTCTCTGTCTCTCTCTGTCTCTCTTTCTCTCTGTCTCTCTCTCTGTCTCCCTCTCTCTCTGTCTCTCTCTCTGTCTCCCTCTCTCTCTCTCTCTCTTTCTCTCTGTCTCTCTCTCTTTCTCTCTCTCTCTCTCTCTCTTTCTCTCTCTCTCTCGCTCTCTCTCTCTCTCTCTCTCAGTGTCTTTCTCTGAACTGCGCATGGCTAGTCTAGCGAAGAGAAGGACTAGGGGAGACATGATAGCAGTGTTCCAATACTTGAATACTTGCCACAGAGGGGAGGGGTTCAAGCTATTTTGCAAAGGACCCAAAGGCCAGACAAGGAATAATGGATGGAAACTGACCAAGGACAGACTCAACCTGGAAATAAGGAGAAACTTTCTGACAGTGAGAGCGTTCAACCAGTGGAACAACTTGCCTACGGAGGTTGTGAGAGCTCCAACACTTGAGACTCTCAAGAGGAGATTGGACTGCCATTTGTCTGAAATGGTGTAGGGACTCCTGCTTGAGCGGGGGGTTGGACTAGATGACCTACAAGGTCCCTTCCAACTCTATCAATCTGTATCTTTCTGTCTCTCTCTCTCTCTCTCTGTCTATCTTCTGGAGGCAGGGGAGGTAAAAAAACAGGGTGTGCGGATGCCCCGGGAGGCCTCCGTGCATTTTTGGCCTGCAGAGTGCTACTGGAGGCAGGGGAGGGAAAAAATGGGCCCGTTTTTGGCCTCCTGGGGCACCCACGCACCCCGTTTTTCACCTTCCCCACCTCTAGAAGCATTCTGCAGGCCAAAAATGTTGGCCTTACCTTCTAGTTCCAGCCCGTGGGGCTCGCGAAAGTAAGTCCTGTGCTCGGCCGAAGGGTGGGGGCCGGCGGGTGGGTGGGGCGATGTGGGCGGGGCAGCCTCGTGGTCCTGTGCGGGCCGGATTAATGGCTTCGGCAGGCCATATGCAGCCCGCAGGCCGTAGTTTGAGGACCCCTGCACTAAAGGGTCTCCACGGACTGTCCATACGACTCCACTTTGCACCAGTTGAAGTTTCCAAATGCTTTTCAAGGGTAGTCAAACTGGCAAGTTGCAGTACGCCATTATGTAAGCTACGTAAGCTGGATAGAACGTCTTAGAAAGAGAGTCTGAAAATCTACACTCTAATTGACATGGAGATAAATTGTTTTAAAACGGATGAGTCCAGTTGCTGGACTTCTTGTAAGCTTATCCTGTTTATTTATCCTCAAACATCAGTTTGTTTGTTTGTTTGTTTATCCTGTTTACCAACACCTTGAATTGCACCTGGAAACAAACCAGCAGGCAGTGCAGCTGTCGGAACAGTGGTGTAACATGGACCACTCTAGGGGCCCCATAGATTGTCTGAGCCACCATACTCTGTGCCAGTTGAAACTTCCGAATGCTCTTCAAGGGTAGTCAGTCTGGCAAGCTTCAGGAGGCCATTATGCAAGCAACTGGCCTGAAACTGGATCCTATAGAAACTCTTAGAAAGAGAGTAAGAAAGTCAACGCTCTAACTGACATGGGGATAAATTGTTTCCAGTTGCTAGACTTCTTGTAAGTTAATCCTGTTTATTTATCCTCAATACATTTGCTTGTTTGTTTATCCTGTTTATTGATCCTCAGTAAAACTTGCTTAATTTTTAATTTTTTTTTTTTTGCAAGATCGTGCTTGGAAAATAATAACTTTTGCTTCAAGAAGAGGAGCAAAAACAAAGCAAGGATTAAGATATATTGTGTGACTTCACTTTCTAGATCTGTAAGTACTGCTTAAGCCCATTAGAGAGATGTTTGAACTTGGTTTTCAGAGGGTGGGTGAATATAATATGTGGTGCAATTTAACAGAAAATATAGCAGGCTGTTGGTCTATCGTTTTAAAAGATTAAAAATCCACACTTAATATTTGGGAGTGTTCATTCTGCATCCAACTTTCACTAATGCATACAGCTGTCAACATAAAATCCCTCATTACACATTTTTAATGCCCGTTTTCTCAATGCTGCCTTTAGTTAAGTATGTATTTTAATGCAAGATTTTAAACAACTTTTTTTTCTGGCATATGCTTTTAGTAAAAAAAAAAAAAAACACCTGCTTTTTGCATGCAGCATTTACAAACACATGTTCTTTTCCAGGCACATCTGTCAACCAAATTTCTTTTGGTTCAGACGTTAGAACAGAGAAAACAAGACACCGTCAAATTCAGGGAACGGAAAGCAACAGTGCCGTTTGGTGAATCTTCCAACTGCCCACTCCAGAAATATCACTCAAACACTTGTGTCCAAAGCAATTCTTGACTTCACTCACATCTAGAACAATTAACTCCCTAATTAGCCCACAAATTACTGTTTCGCCAACACAGAGGTTCTGTTGTTTGGGAAAACGATTTAGCGGTTCCAGGGCAATGTCACGCTTTGCTGATGATGGCTAAAAGAAGAATAAATGGAGCCTTCTTCACATCTCCATTGCTGACATCTTCAGCAAAAAAGAACCGAAGCTGAGATTTGAACAACAAGCTACTCCAAGAATCCAATAAATCTCAGCCAGGGCTAATCCATGGATGATAAGACTATGTCAGCTGCAGTTCCCTGACATGTAGCATCCTCATTTAATTTAAAACCATGAGAGCCATTTTGGTCTAGTGCAGGCACCTCCAAACTTGGCAACTTTAAAGACTTGTGGACTTAAACTCCCAGAATTCCCCAGCCAGCAATAGCAACAAGGATGATTAGGGGACTGGAGGCTAAAGCATATGAAGAGCCGTTGCAGGAATTGGGTATGTCAAAGAAGGACTAGGGGGTGACATGATAGCAGTGTTCCAATATCTCAGGGGTTGCCACAAAGAAGAGGGAGTCAAGCTATTCTCCAAAGCACCTGAAGGCAGGACAAGAAGCAATGGGTGGAAACTAATCAAGGACAGAAACAACTTAGAACTAAGGAGGAATTTCCTGACAGTTAGAACAATTAATCAGTGGAACAACTTGCCTCCAGAAGTTGTGGGTGCTCCAGCACTAGAGGTTTTTAAGGAGAGATTGGACAACCATTTGTCTTATTGCCGTGACCTTGAGAATGGATGTCTCTTGGTTTTTTCTCAAGGTTCTTTGGCAAATGTTTATTTTATTTTATTTACCGGTATTTATTTATTTTGAAAGTTGCTGTGTTAGGATATTTTGTTGCAAGGAATGCAAAGTTTTGTTTTTACTGCCTTCAGTATATCTATTTAGGGGGTGCTGGAAACTTTTTTTTAAATATTTCAGACGAACCACTAGCAAAAAGCTGATTTCTTGACAGTTAGAACAATTAATCAGTGGAAGGTTCGCCTCCAGAAGTTGTGGGTGCTTCAGAAGAGACTGAACAGCTATTTGTCTGAAATGCTATAGGGTCTCCTGCTTGAGCAGGGGGTTAACAGATTAACAGAGTTGGAAGGGACCTTATAGGTCATCTAGTCCAACCCCCCACCCTAGCAGGAGCCCTACACCCGTAATGGCGAACCTATGGCACGCGTGCCACAGGTGGCACGCAGAGCCCTCTCTGCAGGCACGCAAGCCGTCGCCCAGCTCAGCTCCACCGTGCATGCATGTGCTCCTCCCACCAGCCAGCTGATTTTTGGGTATCTGCCGCGCATGCGCGGACAGTGGGTCACAGGCGGGAGACACGCGTGCATGTGGGGAGGGTTGCAGCGCATGCGTGGGGGTGCAGGAGCGCAGGGGGAGTGCAGCGCCCCCCCTGCGGCCCATTTTTGGTCCCAGGTGGCTGCAGGGAGGCCTGCTAGGCCCAAAATGGGGCGTGGGGTATGCAGCGCCCCCCCCCCGCGGCGCGTTTTTGGTCCCAGGAGGCTGCAGGGAGGCCTGCTAGGCCCAAAACGGGCCGGGGGGGTCGCGTGTGCTCCGCGCATGTGCAGGGGGCGGGGCACGCAGGGGGATGTCACGCGCACATTGCATTATGGGTGCCAGCACGCACGTGCACGCACTGTCACATGTGCATGCGCTTTCAGAAAAAGGTTAGCCATCACTGCCCTACACCATTTCTGACAAATGGCAGTCCAGTCTCTTCTTGAAAGCTTCCAGTGATGAAGCTCCCAGAACTTCCGAAGGCAACTTCTGTTCCATTGGTTGATTGTTCCTCACGGTCAGAAAATTCCTCCTTATTTTCAGGTTGAATCTAGAAGACCTCCAAGGTCCCATTCCAACTCTGTTATTCTGTGATTAAGGCCTCAAGCCAGAAACTGGGGGACCGTGAGTTCTAGTCCCGCCTTAGTTACGAAGTCAGCTGGGTGATCTTGGGCCAGTCACTTTCTCTCAGCCCTGGGAAGGAGGCACTTTGCTCTGCCAAGCCAGCTCCTTCGAAAGCCTCCTGTAAATACGCTCAGTGGAAGAAGAATTCAACCAGCGAGATTCCTTTGTCCCATAAAATCTCTAAGAGGCTTGTAAACTCCTTGTGAATTAGCCCAGATTTATTATATGTATTTGAAGCAATACTCAGAGGGATTGTTAAGCTCATCCTGCCAAGGATGTGGTTCTCCCACCCCCACAGCCTTTTAAAATACATTTTAGTTTCGTAGCAAAAGTGGTGGCTGCTTTGAAAAGCGAGACGTATACAAGGCTCTTCACCCAAAAGGAAAAGCTGCTGGTGAGGGATTAGCCCTACCAGCTGTGCTCCAGATGTGTTGGGACCACCCTTCTAGGGGTGATATTCAGCACAGTGGTGGGTTTCAAAAATTACCAGTTCTGTGGGTATGGCTTTGTGGGCGTGGCGTGGCTTTGTGGGCGTAGCTTTGTGGGCGTGGCAGGGGAAGGTTATTGCAAAATCCCCATTTCCTCCCGATCAGCTGGGACCCGGGAGGCAGAGAATAGATGGGGGCGGGGCCAGTCAGAGGTGGTGTTTACCGGTTCTCCAAACTACTCAAAATTTCCGCTACCAGTTCTCCGAACTACTCAAAATTTCTGCTACTGATTCTCCAGAACTGGTCGGAACCTGCTGAAACCTCTGATTCAGCAGGTTCTGACAGGTTCTGGACAAACCGGTAGCAGAAATTTTGAGTAGTTCGGAGAACCGGCAAATACCACCTCTGGCTGGCCCCAGAGTGGGGAGGGAATGGAGATTTTGCAATATCCTTCCCCTGCCACGCCCACAGAACCGGTAGGGAAAAATTTTGAATTTCACCCCTGCACCATTCCTATCATTCTTAGCTGGGAACACTGGGAATTGTAGTGCCACTATATCTGGAGAAAGCCAGGCTGCCTGACTTCCTAAAATCTTCCATACCAGGGGAGGAAAAAAAATCTCGTTTTCCCCCTATCCTATCACGGTGCTCTCTCCCCATTAAATTCCTTTTATCACAAACCAGCCATCTTTTTCATGCTAATGGCCACACAATGCGTGAAAACTCCCTCCCCCCCGCTTTCTTTATGGGCTGTGAAGATATCACTAATGAGGATTTTTGTGAGCATGGGGCCCCTAAAAAGGGTAAAAATTACAATATCCATTCTCCCGAAGATTTAATTCACTTTAATGCTCCCTATTTTGGCAAGAGTAAAAACCAGGGGAAATTGTAGGGTCAAAAATAGACCAGGTATTTTTATTATTATTATTTATTAAATTTGTATGCCGCCCAACTCCCAAGGGACTCTGGGCGGCTAATAGGTATATTACAGCATCTTGGAGTGCTTGGGAAATTGCAAAAATGGGAAGAAATCCACATGCAACCCACCTTCCTTTTACAGGTAGTCTTCGACTTGCAACAGTTCGCTTAGTGACCATTCAAAGTTGCAGTGGTACTGAGAAAAGTGACTTATGACCATTTTTCACACTTACGACCTTTGTGCAGCATCCCCGTGGCTTAAGGATGCATGCCACATTTTGTGGCTTGGTGGCTCCTGTGCACAAAATGAAAAGCAAGTTTCTCCAGCCATTAGAGGTAGCGCTCGACTTGCGACCAAGATTTCTGTGGCTAAGTTTGTGAGTTTTACCCCATTTCACAATCTTTCTTGCCACAGCTGTTAAGTGAATCACTGGAGTTGCTAAGTGAGTAACAGGTTTGTTTCGTGAATCTGGCTTCCCCATTGACTTTGCTTGTCAAAAGGTCACAAAAAGGGGATCACATGACCCCGGGACACTGCAACCCTCATAAATATGAATGAGTTGCTAAGCATCTGAATTTTGATCACATGATTAGGGGGATGCTTCATAACTGTGAAAAATGGTCAGAAGTCACATTTTTCATTCCCGTTGTAACTTTGAATGGTCACTAAACGAACTGTTGTAAATTGAGGACTACCTGTATTGAACTGCAGTATAGAGCCCACTATACATTTTTCTATTTCTATTTCTATTTCTATTTCTATATCTATTTCTATTTCTATAATTTCTATTTCTATTTCTATTCTTGTCCTATCCCCGTGATGGCGAACCTATGGTACGTGTGCCACAGGTGGCATGCAGAGCCCTCTCTACGGGAACGCCAGCCGTCGCCCCAGCCCAGCTCCACCACACATGCGCCTCCCGCCGGCCAGCTAGTCTTCAGGTCTCTGCCACGCATGCACAGGGATGGGGCGCATGCGGGGGATGCACGCATGAATGCGCAGGGGGCGCTTGCATTGCATTTTGGGGGCTTGCGTGGCACCCCTGTGC
Organism: Thermophis baileyi; assembly: GCA_003457575.1. Classification (NCBI taxonomy): domain Eukaryota; kingdom Metazoa; phylum Chordata; class Lepidosauria; order Squamata; family Dipsadidae; genus Thermophis; species Thermophis baileyi. Next base: position 228,934 of record QLTV01002120.1, read on the forward strand.
CCCGTTTTGGCTTCCAGGTTGGTGCAGGAGGCTTTCCAGGCCCAAAATGGGGCGCGGGGCAGCCCGTTTTGGGTCTGGAAAGCCTCCTGCACCAACCTGGAAGCCAAAAATGGGTGAGGAGGGCAGGGCGCATGCGCGGGGGTCGCGCACACATGTGCGGCGGGTGCGGGGGAAGTGTGGGGGATCACGCACGCATGCACTGGCAGCAGGGCGCACGCGGGGGGTCGCGTGCGCATGTGCAGGGGTGGGGCGCACGGGGGGGTCACACGCACATTGCATTATGGGTGCGGGCGCACAGGTGCGCTGATGCATGCTGTCGCACACGCTTTCGGCACGCAACGACAAAAAGGTTAACCATCACTGTCCTATCCTATCCTAGTCCTATCCTGCATTCTGTTCCATATATACTTTTCTATTGTATTGTATTGTATTGTATTGTATTGTATTGTATTGTATTCTATTCTATTCTATTCTATTCTATTCTATTCTATTCTATTCAAAATTGTAGAAAGATTCATTAATGATATGCAGACACCACCAGTGCTTATCATGACCACATTTTGTCCTTTTTTGTCTACTTTCTACTTTTCTACTACTGTCTACTGATCAGTGGAGAAGTACCAGAAAAGCCGAATTCAGAATGGTTAAACTACCATCAGATAAATCTGATTGCAACCTTCGTTTCTTCTTTAATTTTCTTTAAACCGCTGGCTGACACACAGATCCTGCAGTGTCACAAAAGAGGGGTATGTGTACGCTGCGTGGATCTTCACCCCCCTCTGATCTCCAATTTAAATGATTTCTCCCAAGAGGCTCACCACGAATTTTATAGGGCATAACTAACACCGATAAACAGACTTGATAAGGAGGCCTTATTAACCAACTGATGGGCCACTTGGTTTATAAATTCTTCCTTTTTCAAATGCGGAAGGAAACAGGGTGTTGCATAATTAAGGGCATCAAAGGATGTATTTATGTTGGGGTGGGGGGGCTCTCTCTTCCAGACATCTTGCAAGGAAAAGCTGAGATACAGCAAAGGAAGCTCCAGGATGGCTGTAAAGATAACAAAATACAGAATAACAGAGTTGGAAGGGACCTTGGAGGTCTTCTAGTCCAATCCCCTGCTCAAGCAGGAGACCCTTTACAATTTGAGATAAGTGGCTGTCTAGTCTCTTCTTAAAAACCTCCAGTGATGAAGCATCCACAACTTCTGGAGGCAAGCTGTTCCACTGGTTAATTGTTCTCACTGTTAGGAAGTTTTTCCTTAATTCCAGGTTGCTTTTCTGCACTTTTTCCAAAATCTCAACATCTTTTTTGTATATACAACAAAAATGTTGGAAACAAAGAAGATATTGTATACTCAACATCGTTTTTATATACTATTCCATAGATATCTATCAATTGCAAAATGTTATCTACTCCCCCATATGTTCTCCGATCCATGTTCTGTTAAATTTATTTTAGCGGTTACAAATATCAAACTGTGAATTATTTCAAGTTCAGTTTCAGTTATTTTTTCCTGTCTTAAGTCTGACTGATCCCTTTGCCACATCTTTGCCACTTCGTTGAAACTGTCTGCAATAAAATTTGCATACATTTTAGCATGCATTTCTAAAATAGACAAATTTGGGGCCCAAGCCTCCACCAACATACTTCTGTATGCATTTTATTTTCTCCCAGAGTTGTGAACCAGACATTGTGAAGTACAATTGCATTCCACTCACTTTTAGGTTCAGGAAGTACAAGCTGAGTACATTTTACACCTTAATAGGAACCAGATGGCTATTCCTATACATACACAATCGGCCGAGGCAAGGTCTTCCTAACAGCGTATTTCAAAGCACAAGCTATGTTGTAACCTGTGCTAATAACAAAGACATGCATACACTTTCTTCCAAAAAACCGTATACGCCTAAGAGTCCTGATGACTCAAATTGTCTCAAATTTTAATTGAGCCCCCCACCAAACCCATCATAGAATGAGCAAATGTGGATTCTATCTGCCCCCTTTCTGATTACTCTTTACACAAGTTGCTTAGCAAAACAAGCAAACAAATAAAAACCCTGGCTTGGAGATGCCACAAACCATAACACATGCAGAGCTTTTTAAAGTTTGCAGATCATGGGAACCCCACTGAGTTAGCTCAATGTAGACTGTGAACCCAGAAAATAGGTTTACATTAGTAGCCAAGTAGAATGTGATATGCAAAAGTAGTCTTAGGAACGGTTAGAACGGTTGTGAAAATTGCATATTAGGAACGGCTGCTAAGAACAGTTGCACGACTTGGGTATGTCTAGTCTAATGAAAAGAAGGGACCAGGGGCAACAGGATAGCAGTATCCCAATATTTGAGGGGCTGCCACAAAGAAGAGGGAGTCAACCTATTCTCCAAAGCACCTGAAGGCAGGACAAGAAGCAACGGATGGAAACTAATCAAGGAGAGAAGCGACCTAGAACTAAGGAGAAATTTCCTGGCAGTTAGAACAATTGAACAGTGGAACAGTTTGCCTCCAGAAGTTGTGGGTGCTCCAACACTGGAAGTTTTGAAGAAGAGATTGGGCGGCCATTTGTCTGAAATGGTAAATAGGAACTCTTGCTTGAGCAGGGGGGATTGGATTAGAAGACCTCCAAGGTCCCTTCCAACTCTGTCATTTTGTTATTCTTAGTCTGTTCTTGATTTATGGAAATTTAGGGAAATCGCCGACAGCTTTTTTCAAACAAGTAAGCCAACATCTGGCATGCTGCCATGCCCATGGACCTGGCCTGGACCTACTGAATTCCTAAGGGTACAAGAGCCAGAAGGTTCCTGGTGCCCCCACCCCCACCCCCGAAGATTCACTGTGACAAATTCCCACCCCCTCAGCTTGAAAGGAGCCAGCGCTGGCCGTGGCCTTTCATGAAACGGAGCGGTTCCTGTGCATATCCGAGTTGCTTTCTGCAAAGGCAGAGGTCAGGGGCTGGTGCCCCCAGGGGCCCTGAGGGAAGGAGGAGTGGCCATCTGCTCGACTACTTACTCAGAGGTCACTGCTCCCGTCACACAGCCCATCAGCCTTTAGCTTCGAGGGCCTCTAAAGAGAGGGGGGGCGCGAGAGGGGGAGGGACGGGGCAGTTGCATGATGAAAGCCGAGCCCTGATGTGGAGAGACAGGCCCAGCCAGAGAGGGCTAAGTGAAAACAGCCATGTGTGGCGCACCCTGAAAAGGCCTTCTCTTTGGGCTGCGGTTGTGTTTGTTTCATAGAATTCCACTCCGGCTACTGGCTTGCCTAGCTTGCCTCTGAGTGCATATTTTCCAAGTCCACAACTCTCTCCTACCACAGTGAGTCTGCTCCCCGTCATTCCCCCACACACACACAAAACACACACACCTAATTTGGGATGATGGAATTGCAACCCAATGCAATTGCAGGTTAGGAATAAATTCACTTGCCGCCTATCCTTTCTTCTTCTTCTTCAGAGTAACAGAGATGGAAGGGATCTTGGTGGTCTTCTAGTCCAACCCCCTGCTCAGGAAACTCCACAAGTCCAATCAATTTCAATCGGAATAGAGCCAGAAGGGACCTTGAAAGTCATCTAGTCCAACCCCCGGCTCAAACAGGAGACCCTATACCAGTGATGGCTAACCTTTTTGTCGTCGCATGCCGAAAGCACGCGTGGGGGTGGTGGTGTCACGCGGCATTTCATTATGGGTGTGGGCACGACCCCATAATGTAATGCCGCGTGACCCCCCCGTGCGCGACCCGCCCCGTGCATGCGTGCACGACACCCCCCCCCGCATTTCACCCATTTTTGGCTTCCAGGTTGGCGCAGGAGGCCTTCCAGGCCCAAAACGGAGCACGGGGGGGCACTTTGGGCCTGGAAAGCCTCCTGCACCAACCTGGAAGCCAAAACAGGGCGCGGGGGCGCCACGCGAGGCCCCAAAATGCAATGTGAGTGGCCCCCCCGCACATGAGCCATACCGCATGCGCGTGCGTGTCTCCTGCATGCACAGCAGAGACCCAAAGACCAGCTGGCCGGCGGGAGGCGCGCACGCATGTGCGGTGGAGCTGGGCTGGGGCGACGGCTGGCGTGCCCGCAGAGAGGGCTCTGCGTGCCACCTGTAATACACGTGCCATAGGTTCGCCATAACGGCCCTATACCATTTCAGACAAGTGGCTGTCCAGTCTTTTCTTAAAAACCTCCAGTAATGAAGCACCCACAACATCTGAAGGCAAGCCCTTCCACTGGTTAATTGTTCTCACTGTTAGGAAGTTTCTCTTTAATTCCAGGTTGCTTTTCTCCTTGATTAGTTTCCATCCATTGTTTCTTGTCCTGCCTTCTGGTACTTTGGAAAATAAGTTGACCTCCTCTTCATTGTGGCAGCCCCTCAAATACTGGAATCCTGCTAGATGGAATCTATCTAGCAGTATTCCAGTATTTGAGGATGCCTAAAACCACTGAACTAAAGACAGCCTTTTGCACAAAATGTGTAAAGCACAAAACTCCAAAGCAAACAAGAAAACCGAACAGGTAGAACACCGAAGAGATAGAGCCTCGTGTCTCTTTGCATCTTCTGATCTTTGGAGTTTTCATTTTGCTTTGAAAGGTACTATCTTATCCCTGATTGCGTGCTTGGTCAAGGTAGCTCAGTACAGGTAATCCTCGACTTACAACAGTTCATTTAATGACCATTTGAAGTCACAACGGGTCTGGAGAAATGAACTTATGACCGTTTTGCCACACTTACGACTGTTGCAGCATTCCCCCATGCTCACATGATCAAAATTCAGAAGCTCTGTATTTATGACGGTTGCAGTATCCCGCGGGTCATGTGATCCCCTTTTGCGACCTTCTGACAAGCAGAGTCAAGGGGGAAGCCAGATTCACTTAACAACCGTGTTACTAACTTAGCATCTGCAGTGATTCACTTAACATCTGTGGCAAGAAAGGTCATAAAATGGGGCAAAAACTGACTTATAAACTGTCTCGCTTAGCAGCAGAAATTTTGGGCTGAACTATCATCATAAGTCGAGGACTAACTCTATTACTTCCGCATTGACTAAACGGAGCTTCCAACCTGGGAAGGAGAGGTAGCTTTCCCGGGGGCAACCTGGGATGTGGGACCACAGTGCGGAGGGGTCAATAAAGGCAGGATGAGGAACAGATTGTGCAATCGAAGCCCCGCCCCTTTTCATGTGTGCGGTGTGGCTGCAGCTACCATTTTTCCCATGCACCCATGTTGGCGTACCTGGAATAGAATTGGGAGTTTTCTATCTATCCGATCCAGGAAATGGACCCATATCAAGTGAGGCCATGTTCAATTAACTCGGTGCTGATTAGTTCAGGGCGGGATAAACTACCTTTCTGATTGAGGGCCGCATTCCTTTAGTGGACATCTGCTATGAGTTACATGAAGCCCTGGGCTAAAGCAGCTGCATAGGGGAGCAGAGCCTCAACTTGGTAGAAATACCCTCCCTCTCTTCCTCCCTCCCTCCCTCCCTCTCTCCTTCCCTCTTTCTCTGACTCTCCTTTTTACCCTGACAGCCTCTTCTTTCTCTCCAGCCCGGAGGGATCAGACAGAGGTCAAGAGTCAAAAGTTATCCATTGCAGAGGTTCTGAAATCAGATAGAAAATTCCTGGTTCTTGCTCCCTGCCTTGCTTAGCAGTGATTTCTTCCTGGTTCCAGACAGGAACCTTTCCTAGTCTCTGATCAGGCTTTGCAGCATCTCTCTGAACCAGGGGTGTCAAACTCAATTTCATTGAGGGCCGCATCAGGATTGTGTTTGACCTTGGGGGGCTGGGGTGGGCTTGTCCAGGGTGGGCGTGGCCAGCTCGACGTCAAGCGCTCTGCCAGCAAAAACGGGCTCCCAAGCTCCGTTTCAGCTGCGACGGCCTCCTGCAACCCTCTGCCAGCGAAAATGGAGCTCCGTTTCCATTGGCAGAGACACTGCGAGCCGGTCCTTCGCTGTTTCCAGGGTGGCCCTGCGGGCCAGATCTAAGCACCCTGTGGGCCGCATCCGGCCCCTGGGCCTTGAGTTTGACACCCCTGCTCTAAACCAAACACAACTCTTCTCCAAGCCTGATTCTTGCAGAGTTTTCTTTAGCAAGATTTGTGGATAAGAAAGGGAGAGGTTTATAAGAATTCTGGCCATCAAACTCTTTCTTAAATGGAATCAACACTCAGGTAGTCCTTGACTTACAACCGCAATGGAGCCCAAAATTTCTGTTGCTAAGCGATACAGTGGTTAAGTGAGCTTTGCCCCATTTTACAACCTTTCTTGCCGCAGTTATTAAGTGAATCATGGCAGTTGCTAAGTTAGTAAGAGGGTTCTTAAGGGACTCTGGCTTCCCCATTGACTTTGCTTGTCAGAAGGTTGCAAAAGGGGATCACATGACCCCAAGACACTGCAATGGTCATAACTATGAGTCGACTGCCAAGCATCTGAATTTTGATCACATGACCACGGGGATGTTGCAACGGTGGTAAGAGTGAAAAATGGTCATAATCTACTATAACTTTGAATGGTCACTAAACAATCTGTTTTAAGTTGAGGACTCCCTCTACTCTAAAGTCCATGGGGAGGGGACTTCTCCATCTTCTAACTAGCTCTCCATGAACTGGGGAAGTGGTGGGTTCTTTATTGGGAATGGGAAAAAAAATACAGCTGGTTTTTTACTCTTCCCCACAGCGATGTTGAAGGATCAGATATTACTAATCTATTCATCCTAATGAAGATCACAGTCTAATCAATTGGATGTTGACTGCTATCATTGAGGTCTTGTTGAAGGACCTAAGAACCATGGAAAAATCACTGTTACAGGTAAAGGTTCCCCTCGCACATATGTGCTAATCATTCCTGACTCTAGGGGGCGGTGCTCATCTCCATTTCAAAGCCGAAGAGCCAGCGCTGTCCGAAGACGTCTCCGTGGTCATGTGGCCGGCATGACTAAATGCCAAAGGCGCACAGAACGCTGTTACCTCCCCACCAAAGGTGGCCCCTATTTTTCTACTTGCATTTTTTACGTGCTTTCGAACTGCTAGGTTGGCAGAAGGTTGGGACAAGTAACAGGAGCTCACTCCGTTACACGGCACTAGGGATTCGAACCGCTGAACTGCTGACCTTTTGATCAACCAGCTCAGCATCTTAGCCACTGAGCCACCTAGTCCCTAAATCTCTGTTACAGGTATGCAATTCCCCGTAGTCTAGGCTTTTGCAAAATTAGTGGGGTCAGGTCCAGTAAGTTTAAAACCTTGCTAAAGCTTCTTGGCTTTGCTCTAAGACCTCTGATGGCAATCAAGATTGCCATTGATTTTTTTTCCCCCTCTACTATTTTTTAATCCCAATATGTAAACATTACTTGTTATTTTCTTTCTCCAGGAACTGCTACATCAACAAACCGCATCTTCTTTTTCACAATATTTGGCCCGTTAGTGCCTATATCAGTTTGAATTTGATATTCCACAAAATGTTGACGTCTTCATGTTGCAAAAAAAAAACGTTTCAGACACATGGTTCTCAGTAGTGGGTTCTAAAACCCTTTACTACTGGTTCGCGCGAGCGCGACGCTTCTGTCCCGGGCGGGTGGGCGGAGCCTCCCACCACCGTCGCTACCGGCTTTAAGAACCGGGCAGAACCGGGAGCAACCCACCGCTGATGGTTCTGGTGGTGGCATCGATATTATGATTACATCGTTTTGGACTTAAGTATTACTTCAGGCTTTAACCAAAACATTTGAAAATGTTTCGCTTCTCCTCCAAGAAGCTTTCTCTCTCCTTTTCAAAGGAAAAAACAACAAGAAGAAGGAAGTCCAGTTGCCTTTTGGAAAGAATAACAGAGTTGGAAGGGACCTTGGAGGTCTTCTAGTCCAACCCCCTGCTTAGGCAGGAAACCCTACACCACCTTTGGTAAAATAACTAAGTAAATAAGTGAGTCAGTAAATGAAGTAATGAATGGCCAAGAGCTACCGCAAGTCCCTTGGTTTCCCTTCTCTGGTTCATTGCAGTGGTTGGCTTCTTCCTCGTTCCTTAATGTGGCAGATCCCTGCCTTGCATGCAAAGGGCTTCTTCCCTTCCAGCTGACCATCTCCCATTCGCTCAATGCAAGAGGCAGGCCCGTTCTCATGCCATCTTGTTCCTGCCTCACAGCCCGGGCTTTATTAGACAACCTCACTTGGCGCCTCATTGCCGAGGGGTATTGTTCAAGCCACAATACGGACATGTGCTTTGCCTCCTCAGATATCAAGGGAAAGGAGAGAAAGACCTCCAAGGTCTAGACCAGGGGTCTCCAACTTTGGCTACTTTAAGCCTGGTGGACTTCAACTCCCAGAATTCTCCAGCCAGCTTTGCTGGCTGGGGAATTCTGGGAGTTGAAGTCCGCCAGGCTTAAAGTTGCCAAGGTTGGAGACAGAGGTGGGTTTCAGCAGGTTCTGACCAGTTCTGGAGAACCGGTAGCGGAAATTTTGAGTAGTTCGGAGAACCGGCAAATATCACCTCTGACTGGCCCCGCCCCCATCTATTCTCTGCCTCCCGAGTCCCAGCTGATCGGGAGGAAATGGGGATTTTGCAGTAACCTTCCCCTGCCACGCCCATCAAGTCATGCCCACAGAACCGGTAGTAAGAATTTTTGAAACCCACCACTGGTTGGAGACCCCTGGTCTAGAAGACCTTCAAGGTCCCTTCCAGCTCATTCTATTCTATCTATGACAAAACAAAGCTGATTTACAGAATAACAGAGCTGGAAGGGACCTTGGAGGTCTTCTAGTCCAACCCCCTGCTCAAGCAGGAAACCCTATATCGTTTTTGCACTTAAAATAAAAAATAAATACAAATAAACATTGCCTGAATGAACTATCAATCCTAACATTAAAAATTATATTCCAGCTGCAACTTCTAGAGCTTCTGGGGGCCGTACCCAAGTTTTGGGTAAGGAGCTACATATGTACAACTGTCTTTTCCATCAAAACAGCATTTCTCAGTAGTTTGAACAGCCAGACATAGTCTTTCTGTGACATTTATTTCTGGTATCTGCCATTGTCTCGAGCTGACTTCAAAGAGACAGAACCAGGTCTGTGAAAGCCTCAATAGTTGCTTTCACACAACATGCTAAGCCTGGTTCAGGTTAACCTTAGTTTTGTATCCTGACCTTGTTGTGCAACTTTTTTGACCATTTGATTTGCCGGCAGTGGCACAAAACCAAAAATAGGTCAATTCCATAATCAGGCCTACACCCAGAGTACTCAAGTAACCACCTTTAATTTAAACCATGGTTTATCCAATTTGTCCACTTTCCGGGCTTCACAGGACAAGTTGTGCTGCCCTTGGATCCCATCCTGATGATTTCCCCCACTTGTCTTCACCGTTCACACCCGCATAACTTGGTTTGGTTAGTTTGTCTTACAAGGTGCCTGTTGGCTTCTCTACAGATACAGAATAACAGAGTTGGAAGGGACCTTGTAGGTTATCTAGTCTGACCCCCCCCCGCCCAAGCAGGAGCCCCTACACCATTTCTGACAGATGGCAGTCCATTCTCTTCTTGAAAGCCTCCAGTGATGAAGCTCCCAGAACTTCCGAAGGCAACTTCTGTTCCATTGGTTGATTGTTCTCACTGTCAGAAAATTTCTCCTTGTTTCTAGGTTGAATCTCTCCTTGTTCAGTTTCCATCCATTATTCCTTGTCTAGCCTTCAGGTGCTTTGGAAAATAGCTTGACCCCCTTCTCTCTCTGACAGCCCCTCAAATATTGGAAGACTGCTATCATGTCTCCCCTGGTCCTTCTCTTCACTAGACTAGCCATGCCCAGTTCCTGCAACCGTTCATCGTATGTTTTAGCCTCCAGTCCCCTAATCATCCTGGTTGCTCTTCTCTGCACTTTTTCTAGAGTCTCAACATCTTTTTATAGTGTGGTGACCAAAACTGGATGCAATACTCTAGGTGTGGTCTTACTAAGGCTTTCTTTAGCCCAGCAGTTCTCAACCTGTGGGTCGCGACCCCTTTGGGGATCGAAAGACCCTTTCACAGGGGTCGCCTAAGCGCGCCCTAGCCCGCCACGCCCCCTTTGTCACCTCATTGCGTGCGGGGCAGGGGCAGGGTGGGGGTCACAGCAGCGGGGCGGGGGGTCGCAGCATTAGGAAGGTTGAAAACCACTGCTCTAGCCCCTTCCTGAGCTGGGAGACCTATTTTTCATGTATAGATAGATAGTCCTTGACTTTCAACGGTTCATTTAGTGACTGTTCGAAGTTACAACGGCACTGAAAAAAAGTGACTTAGGACCGTCGTTCACACTTACAACCCGTTGCAGCCTCCCCATGGTCACGTGATCAAAATCCACACGCTTGGCAACCGACTCGTATTGATGACGGTTGCAGTGTCATGCGATTCCCTTCTGAGAAGCCAAGCCAATGGGGAGGCATTCACAACGGCGTTGCTAACTTAACAACTGCACTAAGAAAAGTCCTAAAACGGGGCAAAGATTCACTTCTCAAATGTCTCATTTAGCAACAGAAAGTCTGGGCTCTTTTGTGGTCATTAAGATGAGGATTCCCTGTACCATGTTCTCATCCTCAGACGATGGTTTCAAGAAGCTGCATGGCTGATCTCTGGCTATTTATTCTCTCAACTTGCGTGTCAGGGGGTGGAGTGGCGGCGAAGGTGCCGTTCCCAAGCTGCCCTTCTACAAATAAACCTTTTATGCCGATCTCTAAAAGGGGAGGGGGAGACTTAGCGCTTTCAGATTTATTCTCTGGTGCTCTCTGCTGACCTTGCGTGACCCCATTACTCAGAAACTCTCTAGAGGAATCCTTAAAAGGCAGCCTTGTAATTATGGACCATTTATGGACCAGCTCATTTATTTGCACAGGGCAGGGTGGTCTGAAACATCCGGACCCCCTTTGCCAACCCCCCCACCCCCCAAAAGCAGCTCATTTGGGAGGAAAGGACCCTTTCCCCCACCCCTCCTTTCCTCATTCCTAAAATTACGGTGATCGTCTTGAGCCTTTCCTGGTTTAAAATTGCAAATCCCTCTCTTGTCCAAAAGCTCTCCAAAGCTTTGTGAATCTGCTGCTTTCCTTTTCCCAGCCTTGGATTTTAAGGGGGAAAAATGAGGCTCATCTACATTATAAAACTGAAAGAGTTCTCCTCTTCAGCAGGTTTCCAGGGGTACCAGTTTTTGGGGGAGGAGAAGGGGATTTGTGGGGGGGGGCGAAAAGGAGATGCTCTTTTTAGACATGGTTGGCTGGTTTTCATCATGGTTGAGGAGATCCTTGCAAGAGTAAGAGGAGAGAAGTTTAAAGAACAAAAGGAGATGTGTGAAGCCATATGTGAAGGTGGATGAATCAAGGATAATTGGCAAGAAGGGTAGACGGACACACTGCCTAAGTTCACACAACACACTTCTCAGTGAGTGAATCACCTCCTTTTCCAGGGACACCTACTATTCACTATCAACCATAAACCAACTCGAGAGCTGAGTTCACACAAGCTTGGCCACCTAAAAAAGGAAACTAAAATCAAAGCTGGAAGTTTTGAGAATACCGTTGTTGGGTTAAATCATGGCAACTGGACCAAAGTTTGTTAATCTGAGACATTTCGTTACTCATCCAAGTAACTTCATCAGTCAAAATAAAAAAAAATTAGTTAGGCAGAGAGTCAAAAAGTTGTTGAAATGTACTAAACTCTTGTGTTGAATTTATATTTACCTACAAAGAAATAAAGGGAGACTAGTATTGATCTATTTCAAGTTATTTAGCTCTCATCAGCTAGCCATACCCTTCTGGGATTTGAACCTGGGCTGCTTGCATATTAGGTAGATGTATTAACCTCTAAGCCACAGGTTTTCCTCGCTTTGTTGGCTATACCAAGGGAGAGATTAAGTGTTTTTTCTATCAGGGCAACCTAGTCTACCCAAATATGGGATGGAGCATACTGCTTCCGCTTTCTAACTCGTACTAACTCTTGCACACTCACTGCATGTGGTTCTCCCCAAAATGTATTGCAATATTGTCAGTGAAGACTCAACCCTCCAGGCCAAAAGTATCTAAAAAGGTTAAATCATGGCAACTGGACCCAAGTTTGTTAATCTGAGATGTTTCGTTATTCAGCTCCTGTAGTAGGAACCATCCACAGCCGTGTTCCTCAACCCCAGAAACTTTAAAGATGCGTGGACTTCATTTCACCCCAGAATTTGTGGATTTTAATTCTCAGAACTAGGGGTGATACGATAGCAGTCTTTCAATACTTGAGGGGCTGCCGCTGAGAAGAAGGAGTCAACTTAGTCTCCAAAGGGCAGGATAAGAAGTAACAAGTGGATGGCAATTATAAAGAGAAGCAACCTAGAACTAAGGAGAAATTTCTTGACAGTGAGAACAATTAATCAGTGGAACAGCTTGCCTCTGGAAGCTGTGGTTGGTCCATCAGTGGAGATTTTCAAGAAGAGATTGGACAACCATTTGTCCAGACTGGCATAATATCTCCTGCCATGGGTAGGGGGTTGAGCTAGAAGACCTCCAGGTCCCTTCCAACCCTATTTTATATTCTATCATCTAATTCCCTGAATTCCTGCTCCCTGGGTTAATCCAAACATCTTAAAAGTTACTGAGGTTGAGAAACACTGATTCACAGCTACAGTGCAATCCCAGAAGGAGACACACAGGCATGGTCTACATATCTGCTCATACACATTTGGGGCATTCCCCCCCCCCAAATCCAAAGATCTCCTGTCTAGTATCAATCTGAGAAAACCAGGATCTGAGCTGACCACGGGCTGCAGATCTTCCATCTTTCATCCCGGTGGCCTTCCCCAACTTCTGCTCTCCATAGGAGTTGAGATGGCCGCACTCTGCCGCCACTGTTAGAACCAGATATCTATCCATCGGATTGAAAACTTCAGTAAATAATTCTGAGAGTCATATGGGCAGTACAGCTTCCTTGACTTACAACAGTTCATTCAGTGACCCTTCAAAGTTACAATGGCACTGAAAAAAGTGACTTAGTGATTTTTCACACTTACAACCATTGCAGCATCCCTAGGGTCACATGATTAAAGATTTGAATGCTTGGCAACTGACTCATACTTACGACAATTGCAGTGTCCTGGGGTCATGTGATTAACTTTTTGTGACATTTTGACAAGCAAAGTTACTAATTGAACAACTGCAGTGATTCACTTAACACCTGTGGCAAGAAAGGTCATAAAATGGGGCAAAATCCACTTAACAAATGTCTTGCTTAGCTTCAGGAATTTTGGACTCAATTGCGGTCATAAGACAAGGACTGCCTGTATCTAAATTTGATAAATAAATAACTAAACAAACATTTGGGTAAAAGAAGATGGAGATCCCAAAGGTGCTTTATTTTTCAGGAGGCAACTGGACTTTCTTGTTTTTCTTTTTCTTTTGAAGACATTTTGCTTCTCATTCAAAAAGCTTCTTCAGCTCTGACTGGATGGTGGGGATGGTGGCAGTCAGAGCTGAAGAAGCTTCTTGGATGAGAAGTGAAATGTCTTCAAAAGAAAAAACCAGAAAGTCCAGTTGCCTTCTGAAAAAAAAAGCACCTTTGGGACAACCATGACCCGGATGACTGAGAATCACTACAGACAAGAAGATGGAGAGATCATTTTCTGAAGGACTCGAAATACAACTAAGCCGAATTTTGCAAAATGCAAATGATAGCAGTGACCGCTAGCCACGATGAGGAACAAACCGTCGTTGCATTCTTGCAAAACATTTTATTTTGAAGGGCAGTGTAACTTTCAGACCCAAACGAAGGAGGCACTTTAGATGACTTTTTTTTTCTTTTTCTTTTTTTTTTTTTAAATTAAGCTTTGGGGATTAACAAGGAATTTCCTCAACTGCCTTTTAGACACAACAGTCAGAAAACGGCAGCTTTTCAATGGAGCATTCAGGGTTCCCAGATGCAAGGGAGGAGGGAAAAGTCCTGGGAATCGGGAGGGAGGCCGAGAATTATTCTGTGACAGCCCCTCCCCTGCTCAATAGCTGGGAAGTTTGGGGGTAAGTCCTGTTTTAAAAGTCACCCTTAAAAAGGGATCCTCTATTTAGGGCCCATTGAAAAGCCTGCCGTTGGTCTAAATGGGATTCAAATGAAGGATTTTACATTTTCAGGAAAGTACCTGCCATCCCATCAGCTTGTCAAAACGTCACTCATGTTTTTCTGTAAAGAAACGCAGGCAACTTATCTGTCCCCCCCCCCTCACAATTATTATGTTGGGGCGAGGGGGGGGAGAGATTGACTTTGGCAAGTGGGGTGGCATTTGCAAGAGAAAAGGGCTGCCATAAAAGAGCCTCCGGTAATTATGCCAGGGAGCATCAGAAAGTGTGCTTTGTCTGTTATTCCAACACCAAGGGATTTATTGTCGCTGGCGGAAAGCCAGATTTGGTAGAAATGATGTGCCGTTGAAGGTTGACGGTTGCCCCCTCAAATTTGCCATGTACCTTTTAGCGTCTAAAAGCACAGCAGAATAAAATATTCCTCCCTCTCCCCCTCCAAAGATGCTTCTGGGTGCAGAGGAACAGATAAAGGAAGCTTCCCATTCAGGTTGCAGGACCATGAAAAAGTTTTCTCAGTGGCCTTCGTGGTCGGGTCTCACAAAACAGATGCCCTCCAGATGTTTTAAACAATCACGACAGCCACAATGAGACGTATTACTAAGAACCTGTTTTCTCTTAAATACCCAGTAATATTAAGCTTTCTACATAAGGTAAAGGTAAAGGTTCCCCTCGCACATATGTGCTAGTCGTTCCCGACTCTAGGGGGCGGTGCTCATCTCCGTTTCTAAGCCGAAGAGCCAGCGCTGTCCGAAGACGTCTCCGTGGTCATGTGGCCGGCATGACTAAACGCCAAAGGCGCACAGAACGCTGTTACCTTCCCACCAAAGGTGGTCCCTATTTTTTCTACTTGCATTTTTACATGCTTTTGAACTGCTAGGTTGGCAGAAGCTGGGACAAGTAACGGGAGCTCACCCCGTTACGCGGCACTAGGGATTCGAACCGCCGAACTGCCGACCTCTCTGATCGACAAGCTCAGCGTCTTAGCCACTGAGCCACCGCGTCCCTTAAAGCTTTCTACATAGGGAAGACCAAATTTGGGATGTGGTATGACTTAAGTTTTAAAATAGGAATGGAATTCAAGATGAAGTGAATTCTAGGTCAGATGTACCTTTTAATTTTATTTATTAAATTATTATGCTGCCCCTCTCCCCTAGAAAGTGACTCTGGGTGACATAAAAGTAAAAGAAACTAGAACCTCTAGAAACTAAAACTCCCAACTAGCCCTCCCGCCCTCCCTTCCACACCTGTCTGTCTGTCTTCCTTCCTTCCTTCCTTCCTTCCTTCCTTCCTTCCTTCCTTCCTCCTCCTTTCCTTCCCTCCCTCCCTCCCTCCCTCCTTTTATTTTTGATCTTGCTTCCTGGTGATTGTCTGTACTGGTCCACACAATCTTCTTGACTAGATTTTTCTGGAAGTGATTTGCACACCCCTGCTTCTGCCTAGGGCTTAGAGAGACGGACTGGTCGAAAGTCACCCAGCTGGCTTCGGATCTAAGATGCAACTAGAATTCATGGTCTCCCCGTTTCTAATCCGGTGCTTAAACCACTACATCGAATTCACTGTCCTTTCCCTGCTTAACTGCTCTTTTTCTCATCTGGCTTAAGTGCTGGAAAAGTAACTGGTCTCGCCAGAAAACTCAAGTTACGGTTAGGATCCTTAACTCCCAAAATGTGGCTGCAAAAATGCCATGCTTAACCATGGTTCACCAGAAAGCTCTGACTTTATGATAAATTTCATGGGTTCTTCCTGTTGGTAATTACTGAATACTGAAGGGTTTAGGCTCGCATTAATACTCTAGCCCAGGGGTCTCCAACCTTGGCAACTTTAAGACTTGTGGACTTCAATTCCCAGAATTCCTCAGCCAGATAAACCCAAAGAAAGTCCAGTTGTCTTTTGGGGGGGAAAAAAAGCACCTTTGGGTTCTGAACTAAATCAACAACATTCCTAAATGCACGGCCGTTCCTCCCTTCCCTTCCATTTTCTATCCTGATTTTTATTGTTCGCTCAGGTCCTCCTTATGGGCAGCCTGATGGGGGGCATTGCCTGAAATAATAAACAAATAAACCTACAGTTTGCGCCTTCTCGTGATGGGAGAAGCAGAAGGACGGGAGAGAAAACTACCTACATCTGGTTTACATTGCAACCTTCCTGTGTCGTCCCCCCCCCCGCCGCCGCCCCCTCCCCTGAGCTACAGAAGCAATCAATGCCATGGGAAAGAGCAAGCGGAGAGACCATCCTGCCCTGTACACCTTTTCTAAGCAGGAAAAATGAAAAGGAAGGGCAGAGAGGTGGGGTGGGGGGGACAATTGAATGGAAGGACATACTAGGTGTGTGTGTGTGTGTGTGTGTGTGTGTGTTCTGGGGAATTTTCCCTCTGCTCTTAAGGATGGAAGCCCTGTGGAGCAATGAGGCCTCTTTCTCAATCCTCTCGAGAGCCTCCGCATCCTTTGGTGCGTTGTCGTCTCCCAGGCTGGGCTCAGTGAGCAGAATCTGCCTTTCCTCTGGCAGGGCTCTCTCTATTCAGCCCCGAAGAATGGGGGGGAACAAAGGAACAGGGGAAACTGTGCCGTCTCCGAGCTGCATTCAAGAGGCCATCTGCTCCTGCCAAGACAGGGGAGAGGGGCGGGGGAGGGAGGAGGAACCGAAGGGAAGATCCCAGGTTCAGGCTTAATCGGGGCTTTGACACCCCCCCCTCCCCTCCCCCTCCCCAGGCAACAGCAACCCAACTGTTAAAAAATTAAGTTTCAAGCACTTGCCTCTCTTTGACAAACAGGCCACGGAGAGGAAGAGAACCTGTCCCCAGCCTGCTAACGGGCATCCAAGCGCCCTGCGAAAACGTTATCTGGCATTTTTCCCCAACCTGTTTTCATTCGGCTGGGTGAAAGAGAACTTGCCTTGGAAACTGATTTCCAAAAAGAAGCGATTTTGATTAAGTTCTCCAGAGAGAGATGCTGGGATGGTGAGGTTATTACCATCCCTGTAGGAGAAGAAGAGCAAGCAGAGCTCGAAGGGCGGAGTTAAGCGAGTCATCAGCCTAGAATCATTACATTCCCACAAGTATCCTATGTCCAACTCCTCTTGAATTCCATTGACTCTTCTCTGGTGCCAATTTAGTATTGAACCTTAGTTGTCTAGATTCTCATGTATATAGGCTTGAGCAATAAATCTTCTTAACTGCAACTTAACCCATGGTCGTGATTTTTTTGTGCCTGACACTGGAGATGTTCACAGGTTACCTATAGCAATGGCTAACTAGACAATTGTTTCTCAAATTTTTGTTAGATTTATTTGCTGCCCACCTTGTCTCAAGGTGACTCTGGGTGACTTATAAAGATTTTCCCCATAGCTTGCTGAATAGCGTGGTTCTGATTCTTAGGTTCAAGAAATGAGTCTTCCTCCGCTTTGGGGAGGGTGGAACATGAAGGTTTTAGTGGAGCTCAGGGCTGAGCTGTGGGACCTTTGGGGGCTCTCTGAGCTTGTGGACATTTTATTACCACACTAGGAAACATCATCAGTGTACTATGAGAGCAAGCCAACAACCAAGTTCAGAGAGCATTAAGAACTGCACAGATTACCATATACCAATAAGAGATCATCGCTGTGGTTCATAGTTGATTTGTGAAGTTCTTGGGAGTTCTCTGAGTTTGCTTGCAGATGTTTTGCTACCCAACTAGGCACATCATTAATGCATTGTCTGGACCCCTAGAAGATCTGAATGAAGCAATGCCAGAGGTGATCGCCTGGATAGCTGAATTGAACAACCGGTTATGAGGCCACTGCCATACTCCCATAGAAGTTTTACTTATGGAATGGAATGGAATAGCAATAGCACTTAGACTTATATACCGCTTCGCAGTGCTTTACAGCCCTCTCTGAGTGGTGTACAGAGTCAGCATATTGCCCCCAACAATTTGGGTCTTCATGGAATGGAATGGAATGGAATGGAATGGAATGGAATGGAATGGAATGGAATGGAATTCAGCAAGGTTTCTCTTCCGTACCCCTATTTGCTCTTCT
>QLTV01002120.1:274413-288034 GCA_003457575.1 Thermophis baileyi
CGCCATTAGAAAGGTTTAGAACCTCTGCTGTAGGAGAAGAGCAGGCAGAGCTGGGGGTGGAGTGGAGTTAAACGAGCCATCAGCCTAGAATCATTACGTTCCCACAAACGGTCTAATCCAATCCCTCTTGAAATCCGTTGACCCTATCTGGTACCAATTTAGTGTTGAACTTTAGTTGAATAGATTCTTGAATGTAGGCTTGAGCAATATTTCTCTCTCTCGGCACCTTGAGATTATATCTGCTGAATATAACTTCCTGCATTGGCAACAGGAAGGGCATCCGGCCAGTAAACACTCAGCTCCATTCAGTTGCCCAGACTCCACCCCGCAAGGGATTATGGGGTCATTAAAAGACGACGATGATGATGTAAGCTTGAGCAATAAATATTCTGAATTGCAACTTAACGGTCCTGATTCTTTGCGCCTGACAGATGGACAGGAATGCCCAGTTGTGAGTTCTTGCATCACAGTAAACCATTGTTTTGCTAATAGTGGATAGTTAAATAAATCATAACTAGCTAAATTGAAAGCTATAATCATGATTTACAAATCACAATAGATAGGTTTCTATCACATGCTAACCCAAACCGAATAAAACACATGGCTCATCATAATGTAGGAAAGTATTCGCCAGCTGTACACACTACTTCATAAAACAGCTGGGGTCTCCAGATGTGTAAAATTTCAGCTTTTATAATCCCAGACGGCACCTATTTACAATTTACAAAAAGATTATCTGGGAACTATGTTATCTGCACAAGTAAATGTTAGCCAAGCCTGAATGGACTCTATCTGGATTTTTATATAAAAAAAATCCAAGCTCGATTTGTGTAGAAAACCTGATGGAAATAAGTAGATTTATGGTCCTTGTTCCTACAAGGATGCTTTGACAGTACAACTTGGACTGACAAGATAGTAGACCTTGAAATAAAATAGATTCTGAGAGCTTATTGGAAGAGATCATGGTTTTTAATTTATGTGGGATGAGAAGGTGAAGGGGGAACCGTAAGCATCTGGTCCTGGCGGATCTCCAAAAAGAGCTTTTTAGATCTACCCAACTAAAATACCAGAAATATTAGTGGGCTACTACTTTAGCATCTGGACCACAAAGCATGTTCTAAAGCAGGACTTCCCAAACTTGGCAGCTTTAGGACTTCAACTCCCAGAGTTCCCCAGCCAGCAATTCTGGGAGTTGAGGTCCACACACGTCTTAACCAGGGGTGGGTTCTACTTACCTTCCCTACCGGTTCGCATCGCGACGGAAGTGTGCGTTTTGCACACGCGCGCGAGCAAACATCATGTCAGGGAAATGACCCTCTGCGCATGCACAGAGGATTCTTTGCCAGCCGCAGCAACCGGAGAATCGGTTCGGGGGCATGGACAGCCGGCCATCGCTGCCGGTTCGGCGAGCGGAAGCAAATTTCCGCTACCGGTACTGTAGAACCGGCCAGAACCGGCAGCAACCCACCACTGGTCTTAACGTTACCAAGTTTGGGAACCCCTAATCTAAAACCTTAACAACTGTGTAAACACAGCACACATATCCAAAACAAGTCACCCCTACTGGCTTATTGACTTGTGTGAACTACACCTAAGGCTTCATGCATGGGGATAATTCATGCTTTGTATAAACGGTCATTACACTAAGCTTGGAAGAATGGCTTAGAGACAACGTGAAATGCCCGATAGGCAGTTGCTTAGCGTGAGTTATACATTTCATCAATTTCTTTTTAAAGGAGTAACTTAATAATAGAGGCATTAGCTGGGTTCAATTTGTTTGTGGTTTATGTGCATTTGTGGTATGGTATAATACTAGGCACGGTAGTCTAGTATGAATTAGGCATTCAACTGTGGCTGAAAAGATAACAATGCAAACCCAACCAATTATCTCAGTGAAATGTTTTTTGACTCTTGATTTTTCTTCTCTCCTGTTTCTTGACTTCATCTTTTAAAATGTGGGTATTTATGTGGTTAATACAAGGAACGGGAAGATAAAGGATGATATACAATTAAGACTTGATTATTGATAGAAATAGGTCACAGCTAAATTCATGTTGCAAAATGATCTGTAACTTTTTTTTTTACTTGCTTTCAAACACTTTGATAAATAATTCCTTTGTATGTTAACTAGATCTTGTCCATTTTGACCAGTACAGTGTTTAAGGCTAGCATATATCTACTTTAATTAAATTCAATGGAATCCCTTTTAATGTTATCAATCATCAATCTCCATCCGTCCGTCCGTCCGTCCGTCCGTCCGTCTATCTTATCTATCTATCTATCTATCTATCTATCTATCTATCTATCTATCTATCTATCCATCTATCCATCCATGTATCCATCCTCACCTACCTATCTACCTACCCTATTTATATCATCTCTATCATCAATTATTTATCATCTGTCATCTATCATCTCCTCCGCTATCAATTATCTATTATCTGTCTGTCTGTCTGTCTGTCTCTCTCTCTCTCTCTATCTATCATCTCTTTTGCTATCATTAATTCTCTCTCTCTTTCTGTCGCTTATATCATCACCCATCCACTAAAGGAACTCTGGATGGCAAACAGTGTGACGTTATGGTGAAGCCCTATAAAACTTTCAAGAGAATGAACTGAGATTTGAACTCAATGAATCTCCATTGGAACGGATTATAGCATAACACACTTTTAAAATCTGCTTCAGTGAGTTTCATGATCTGGCCATAAAGATCACATGGGGGCATCAAACTATGAAATACCCTGTATAAATTGGAGACTTTCTAAATGTCATTGTCAGAGTTGTAAGCAAACACTCGGGTGTGTCAAAGCCCAACTTATTCCTTTCGGTTCAAAGGATTTCAAGAAATTGGAAAACTATTTCACAGTTAATTCTGCTATTGGTTTATTGTTTGTATTTTCTAATTCATTTTTGTTCATGCGATGTGACAAACTGATTTGTTTCTGATGCTACCTGAAAACTTTTATCATTGTAGAACACTGGAAATTGGAAAAAGTGCATTTAATTGGATTGGTCAAATTTAGTAACATTGATAACCCCTACAACTAAGGATACAGGATGTATTCAAGTATAAAATCGTTAAACACCCATGATTTACTCAAATCCAATTGGCATTTTTTCACCAAGAAATTTATTTTTGCTGTGCAAAAGTCAGGCTCAGTAGAAATATTGAATATGGATATTAAAGAAGTTGTATTTCTCCTTAGCATCATAGATGTATCCATATTTGTGTGTGTGTGTGTGTGTGTGTGTGTGTGTGTATGCATATGTATATGGAAATTCCACACATTTAAAACTTTTTAGAAATTTGCTTTTGTTCTGGGTACACGATTTCTTGTTCTCTATATTTTTTTAAACATTTGTCCAATGTTCAGTTTCCTCAATCAAAAAGAAAAAAAAATCCATAACAGAAATGAGTTAAAAGTGGTAGCCTCTTCAGATGACACAAATGTTTTTGGAAGATGGAGGAAAAGCGGAAATAGAGTATTCATTATTAAAATCAGGAGTTTGGTAACACCTTTTTATTAAAAGGCCTTAGGTTCTGTTAGCTACACAAAATAAATGTGTTACTCTGAAAAAGTGATAGCAGACTTCAGATTTCTGTTTATGATGAAACACCGTTCTCTTCCTACAGTAAACTTGTACTTAAGCCCACCTAAACAACAACACTTATGTTAATTAATGCACTCAGATCATTATGGCAATTTTTTTTTAAAAAATACGATCTTATGCCCTTCACCTGATAGACCCTTAATGGCCAGCTCTTGAGGAAGGTGTATGGCATTGAGTTTTGGATCTAGAGATGATTTAGGTGAAATCTGGAGTAATGCTCTTGAGGCAAGGGTATCACTTCCAAGGTAGAATTGGATTTCTCTTGGTGTATCATCCAACATAATGCCCAACTTAGGAAATCTTCCCTAAGATGAAGGCAACCTTGGATGAACCATTAAGCAACATAGGCACTTGCTTATGGCACCAAGGGAAGAGGGCATCAGAGTTTCTTCTACTAGCTATCATGCCCTCAATGTTTTCTTAGTTCTCAACACTTATTGAGCTTTAATCACCTTCATTTAACGACCCCATAATCCCTTGCTGGGTGGAGTCTGGGCAACTGAATGGAGCTAGCAGAGTGTTTTTAACAGCCGGATGCCCTTCCTGTTGCCAATGCAGAGTTTTGTTCAGCAGATATATTCTCAGTGTGCCCAGAGAAATATCTGCCTTTACCTAGGATTGAACTCACAGCCTCCTGATTGTGAGGTGAGAGCTTCACCTCTAGGCCACCGCACCACTCCTACTTATTGAGCTTTAATGTCTGATCCTTAATCAATGGAAGGGCCAAGGGGTACCATTATTGGGCTGTGCTTAGGGCATTTTGGCCTCAATCTGACTCGGCTGGAGGTGGTTTGCTGGACCCTCCAAAAGTCTCTGCTGAGCATCTCTACTGAAGCCTCTTGTGGAACAGACAGTTAAGGAATTTAACTGGAATAACAGAGTTGGAGGTCTTCCAGCCTAACCTCCTACTCAAGCAGGAGTCCCTCTACCATTTCAGACAAATGGCTGTCCAGCCACTTCTTGAAAATTTCCAGTGATGGAGCACCTGCAACTTCTGGAGGCAAGCCGTTCCACTTGAATTCCACTCCAGCTACTAGCTAGTCTAGCCTGTCTCCAAAAGGCAGCCCAGCGCATATTTTCCAAGTCCACAACTCTCTCCTATCACAATGAGTCTGTTTCCCATTATCCCACACACACAAACACACACACACACCCCTAATTTGGGATGATGGAATTGCCATCCAATGCAATTGCAGGTTAGGAATAAATTTACTTGCCACCTATCCTTTCTTCTTCAGAATAACAGAACAACAGTGATGGAAGGGGATTTGGAGGTCTTCTAGTCCAACCCCCTGCTCAGGAAACCGCCTGCTCAGGAAACTCCACAAATCCATTCAATTTAAATCCGAATAGAACTGGAAGAGACCTTGGAGGTCATCTACTCCAACCCCCTGCTCAAGCAGCAGACCCTATATCATTTCAGACAAATGGCTGTCCAACCGTTTCTTAAAAATTTCTAATGATGGAGCACCCACAACTTCTGGAGGCAAGCCATTCCACTGATTAATTGTTTTGTCAGGAAATTCCAGATTGGACCTCTCTTTGATTAGTTTCCATCCCTTGTTTCTTCTCTTGCTTTCTGGTGCTTTGGAAAATAGGTTGACCCACCTCTTCTTTGTGGCAGCCCCTGCGATATTGAAAGACTGCTATCTTGTCACCCCTAGTCTTTATTTTCATTAGACTAGAGATATCCAATGCCTGAAACCGTTCTTCATGTTTTAGCCTTCAGTCCTCTAATCATCTTCATTGCTCTTCTCTGCACTCTTTCTAGAGTCTCGACATCTTTTTTATATTGTGGCAACCAAAGATATTCCAAATATAGTCTTACCAAGACATTATAAAGTGATATGAACACTTCACGTGATCTTGATTCTATTTTGCCTTGTTGACTATTCCCCCCCACTACCACAAAGTATTGGTAACCTGGAGGTCAGGGATGAATATATACCCTCTTATTTGATACAGTTTAGATATGGAAGGGGAGTTGCTATCAAATTTTCTGTCCTTGGAGACTAGACACTTGGAGGAATTCCAGATAGCTACAAAACAGCATTCTCTTGCCAAAGTATATGGCTTTCAAATATCCACTTCGTATCCTTTCTGCATTAGACCTAAACATGACAGATGAAGAATGGACAAACCATGATTCATAGCCAGGAATAACCTACTGAAACAGAGTAGGCAATTATCCCAACATCACAAAACCATCTTCCGTATAATCTAAATGTCTTGCTATTAACTAATTGTGTTTCAATTATTTTTTAAAAAAATACAGGCCATTTCTGATATCATTTAGTGACATTGATCATAATGTGTCAGTGAATTCTACAAACATTTAAAGCAGAAAAGAGAAACAAAGAAGATAGTGGGACCAAAGAGCAAAATCTACTGCTTTATTTTCATTTAAAAAAAAAACAAGCATGAGGTAGTTGTGTTAAGGGGAAAAGGGAGACACAATAAAGAAGAGGTGTAAAAAGGCTACGCTAGAACACACACTATTATTTTTTCCTCTCTTTTATATAAAATTAAATAATATAAAGACGCTCTGAAGAAATAAAAAATACATTGTCATACGTTAAAAAAGGAGAAAAGAGATAGATCCAATACCTAAAATATTAGGTACAAGAATTCAGAGGCCTAAATTGGCAAAAATGTCTGTTGCAAATCTAATGCAAAGAAAGGAATCCTGTACAGATTCCAGTCACTTCCATGGGGCTGGTGTGGGGAAAATCTCCAGTAGCCTCCTAACCGAAATGCACAGATTGGTGAGGCAAGCCAGGTGGGCCAACTCGCTGCAGCCAACTCGCCATGGCCAATTCGCTGCCGCCAACTCAATACGGCCAACTCGCTGTGGGACAACTCACTATGGCCAACTCGCCATGCGACACCTCGCTGCGGGACAATTCAACAATTCAGTTTAATGATTTTAAATAATGTAAACATTATTTTGATTTTTGTCATTCACATTTCATTTTGTCCCTCCTTTGGCAACCTTTCTTTAAATGATTCTATTCCACTATTTCTTGGATATTAGTGTAACTCTTGTCCCGGGCCGAGTTTTTTCTGCGGTGAGTTGGCTGAGGTGAATTGTCGTGGACCCAATCCAGGAGGCTGAAGAAAGTTCTCAAGTTTTCAGTACAAGCTGTTAGAAGCACTCGCAGTGCGTGTAGTAAGGAACTGCCCCACCTACCTTTTGAAAGAGTCACGTTACGCAACAGAAGCGAGAGCTGTGGGAGAGATGGCTTTCAGCTTGAAACCAGGGGTGGGCTGCTGGGGGTTCGCAGGGGTTCGGGAGAACCTCTAGCTAAGATTCTGTGCAGTTCGGAGAACCCCCAAATCCCACTCCTGGCTGGCCCCGTCCACCCTGCCCTGCCCCTCCCAGGAGTCCCTATGCGGCCCGTTTTGGATGCAGGTAAGTGCAGGGCGTGCGCAGAGGCTCGGGGAGGGCGAAAAACGGGCTTACCGGAAGTTCGGGAAGGCCAGAAACGGGCCTGTTTCCGGCCTCCGGAGGGCCTCCGGAGCCTGGGGAGGCCATTTTCGCCCTCCCGCAGGCTCGAGGAAAGCCTCTGGAGCCCAGAGAGGGAAAAACACCCCCACACACTGTGGTGCAGGAGGCTGACTAGGCCACGCCCACCATGGCCACGCCCACCTAGCAACCGGGCAGAGAACCCCTTGCTAAAAATTTTGAAGCCCACCCCTGCTTGGAACCCCAAATTAAATGAGGGGATCAGCCAGCTCTGTTTTTTAAAAAAAATCTGCATTCCAAAGAAGGAACCTCCAGAGTTGAGAAAACAGGTTGCATCAAAGTGAAAAACCATGGTTGAATCATCGCTCTAGTTTTTCAAAAGATTCCACAGAGAGAATGTTTCCGTTTGCTAATCTTCATCAGCTCTCAGCCAGAAGGGGTCCAGTCCACTTCAGACCACCCTATTTCAAACAAAATGATAAGACTAGGTTGGTAGGACTAAGACCTACCAAAGCTTGCTTTCACCATAGTGTGTTGAAGAATCCACAAGTGGTTGGCTTTGAAAAAGATGCTGGTTGTAAACCATGATTTACAAACCAAGTGACTGGCTGAACATAAATTCATTCAGGTAATTTGATTTTGGCTTCGTGTATGGTGTGACCCATCTCAAAGCGTTAAGCAGGTTAATCAATTGTTTCAGTGCCCTGCAGACTGAAGCCACAATAACAAGGAACTCCAACGAGGCTCAAATCTTCTTAACCAGGTGATGGAGGAAAACCTGTGGTTCTTGCATCACACTTAGCCATGTTTCTTCAACTGTGGATAATAGAATAGCAATAGCAATAGCAATAGCACTTAGACTTATATACCGCTTTACAGTGCTTTACAGCACTCTCTAAGCGGTTCACAGAGTCAGCATATTGCCCCCAACAATCTGGGTCCTCATTTTACCCACCTCGGAAGGATGGAAGGCTGAGTCAACCTTGAGCCGGTGAGATTTGAACCGCTGAACTGCTGAACAGTCAGCTGAAGTAGCCTGCAGTACTGCACTCTAACCACTGCGCCACCTCGGCTCTTAATCAAATGGGTAGGTAGGTTCACACTACTCTTGAAGATTACAATGTCCACATTTGTTTTTCAGTCTTTCACTCAACTTTCCTGCAGTCACTCCAAGATTGCTCTTAGTCCTTGGTTATCTCCCCAGCTGAGAACTCTCTGCCAATCTCTGGGGGATGGCTTGACCCAATGGGCCATATATTATTGCAGCAAGAAAAGTATCACTAGTGGGGTCTTCGAATCAAAGACAAGTAGAGACAGTCCACGGCACTGTTCCTGAAACTAATTCATGTGTGGTTTTCAGAACGTCATCACTGATAGATGGTCCATACAAGATGGTCCATCTTAGAATGGGGGAATGTAAATTACGTTCCACCTATAGCATGCCCATTTCAAGAGAATGCCATCGGGCTGAAGGTTTATCACTGCAGCACCAATAGTACTTTTCATAACTTATCAGCTCTGGTTAAGGAGGAGGTAAAGGTAAAGGTTCCCCACGCACATATGTTATAGTCGTTCCCGACTCTAGGGGGCGGTGCTCATCTCTGTTTCAAAGCCGAAGAACCAGCGCTGTCCGAAGACGTCTCCGTGGTCATGTGGCTGGCATGACTAAACACCGAAGGTGCACGGAACGCTGTTACCTTCCCACCAAGGTGGTTCCTATTTTTTCTACTTGCATTTTTACATGCTTTCGAACTGCTAGGTTGGCAAAAGCTGGGACAAGTAACGGGAGCTCACTCCGTTACGCAGCGCTAGGGATTCGAACTGCTGAACTGCCGACCTTTCTGAGCGACAAGCTCAGCGTCTTAGCCACCGCGTCCCTTGGTTAAGGAGGAACACTGGCCAAAAATGGAACTA
This sequence comes from Thermophis baileyi, assembly GCA_003457575.1. NCBI lineage: Eukaryota > Metazoa > Chordata > Lepidosauria > Squamata > Dipsadidae > Thermophis > Thermophis baileyi. The sequence continues at coordinate 283,406 of QLTV01002120.1, forward strand.
TGTCATGAAGAAAACTTTCAGTTCTTTTCTTCATGGAGCTAAGGTACAAACACACTGGTTGCATGACAAGTTACATAGTCACAATCCATCTCTCAGACATCTTCAGGACACTAACGCACATCTAATGCAAAACACATCTGCGGCTTGTCCTGGTGTGATTTACACTAGCCACACCTTGCATCAAACCCACAATGCCAGAACACGCTACAGGAAGCTGACAAGATTAATGTATTTATTGAGTGTTCGGTTAACCCTCTAACCCAGGGCTGTCAAACTCCCGGCCTCTGGGCCGCATGCGTCACGCGCTGGCCACGCCCACACCCGGTTTAGTGAAGGGGGAAAAAGTCCCGATACGTCACGTGACGCTGCCGTGACGACGTGAGTTTGACACCCCTGCTCTAACCATCCCAATGCCAATAGGAAAGGAAATCACATCCAGGCAATTGAGAATATTCCTCTGATTCAGTGCCTGAGTTCACACAACATGCTAAGCCAAGTTATGCTTTATCAGAGTCTGCTAACTAAACTAGCTGGGTTGACAAGCCACATTCAACTGTAACCTATGATTTATACACCATAAGGGAGGGTGGGTCACACAACATGCTTAAGCTACAAATGAACAAACCATACTTTGCCTTGGTGCATTCTCTCTACATCTAGAGACTGACAGTGATTTTTAAAGGGGGCTGAAAGTGGCTCGATGCTTCAAACAGATTTGATAGGTTTTGGAGACCCGGGAGAGAGAGATATTTTCACAATTATCTTAATCGAAAGGTCCTTGCAAAAATACGAATGTATATTATTCTGATGCAACTTTATTTTTTCACAGTTCGCGATGGACGTTTGGAGACCGATGTGTCTTCTTAGTAAAAACAGTATTGGCAAAAAAAAAAAAAAAAATTGCATTTGGCTTTAGTCCTACATCAGCACCTACGGCAGCAGAACAAGGGACTCTACGAAATCTTCTCAGGCCATCTGACTTATTGCTTTCCATCTCTGCTTCATTTCATCCTTTGGAGACGTAGAAGAAGGGCACCTAAGATCTATTACACCATTCAGAAGAGCAGATCAATTCCAGGACCAACCTCATGACGTCTCATGAAACCATCTTCCTCCCAACGCAACTGGTTATGTGACAGCTGCACCTGGTAGTAAAATAGTGTATGGAGCTGGTGGGCTGGAAAGAGGCCTATGGGCCTTACGCTGCCTACTCCTGGGTCTTTGCGAGGCACAACAGTAACTCATAATTGGTATGAAGTTCCCCGATTCTCAGTAGCCTTTGCAGAGCGGCTGGGGAAGAGAGAGAGCAGACACAATACTTCGTGGGGGGAAGGTCCTCCTTATAAAATCTTACGGAGCTAATATCATTCCCTTCCCAACCACGCTTTATGAAACTATTTAGTGCCACGAAGGCCTAATCTTAATAGCTATTCTGTTTCTCCGAGCTCTGCCACGGCCAAGAATTTAATCAAAGCTCTCATCAAAGATGGTGGACACATGCTGCGTTTTCAAACCCGGAAGGCGAGTCAATTATATTAGAGAGGCCACTATGCAGAAGGCCTTGCGGTTGGGCTGTGGGAAGAGCATCGCACAAGATGGGCGGTGTGTCCACTGCCCCTTTAGAGTCCCCGCTTCCCATTGCGTCCAAGCTTCCTCCAGTCTGGGGGAGCCCTCCGTCTGTTCCATGTAATTTGGTAGCTCTCTGGTGAGCCTCTTTCTTGATCTTTAGCAATGTATCGGGTGCTTCAGGCTCACCCTTGCCATCTCGGTCTTGGGATATAACACTGAGATCTTGCTGAGAGGAGCTGTAAGAAACCTGTTCAGGTAGGACTTCCATGGGGAATGTTTCTGGTTCACAATCCTCACAGGAGGTCCTTTCCAGGTCCAGCATGTGGAGTTGGGAACCACAATCTCGGTTGGAGGCTAAGAAATCCGAATGGACAATGACCTCGGCTTCCAGTTGATTGAGGCTACTGGGTGGGTGCTCCTTTTTCGCTTCATTCTTAGGAATTAAAAAAAAAAAAAAAGGATTCTTAGAACTCTAGAAATGGACGTGGCCCCTGAGATCAACAAACCCAACTCCCTGTTAGTGCAAGAATCCAAATTTAAGTGAGTAAGAACATATTTCAAGAACATACCCAGTAAGTTCAAGGTAGAAACAGGAGAAAGATGCTAAGTCACCCAACCTGCCATTCTTTACAGTTGCTTGGATTAGACCAGGGATGTCAAACTTGAATTCATTGAGGGCCGCATCAGGGTTGTGTTTGACATTGGGGGGCTGGGGGTGCCGTGGACAGGGGGGGCGTAGCCAGCTCGACGTGACTCATGTCGAGGGCGCTTGTGGTGGCCCAAGTGTTCTGCCAGCGAAAACGGGCTCCCGAGCTCCGTTTTTGGCTGTGACGGCCTCCTGCAACCCTCTGCCAGCGAAAACGGAGTTTGGGAGTGCTGCCTGTGGCCCTTGCGAGCTCCGTTTTCACTGGCAGAGGCACTCCGGGCCGGTCCTTCGCTGTTTCCAGAGTGGCCTCGGGAGCCAGATCTAAGCACACCATGGGCCGGATTTGGCCCCCGGGCCTTGAGTTTGACACCCCTGGATTAGACCATCCATAATTATCTGAGGGACCGTCTCTTGCCGATCACATCTAACCGACCCATCAGAGCAGGGAGGCAGGGAATGTTACGGGTCCCATCCCTGAGGGAGATACTGACAGTGGTGGGATTCAAATTTTTTTACTACTGGTTCTGTGGGCGTGGCTTGGTGGGCGTGGCTTGGTGGGCGTGGCAGGGGAAAGATATTGCAAAATCCTCATTTCCTCCCGATCAGCTGGGACTCGGGAGGCAGAGAATAGATGGGGGCGGGGCCAGTCAGAGGTGGTATTTACCGGTTCTCCGAACTACTCAAACTTTCCGCTACCGGTTCTCCAGAACTACTCAAAAATTCCGCTACCGGTTCTCCAGAACTATTCAAAAATTCCGCTACCGGTTCTCCAGAACTGGTCAGATTTCCGCTACCGGTTCTCCAGAATCTGTTAGAACCTGCTGGATTTCACCCCTGGACTAATGGCTCTTCTTAAAAACCTCCAGTGAGCATTCACACAAAACGCACAAAGCTTACACTTTCACTAAGAAGGCTATTGTAAATGAAATCGATTTGGGAATTGGACACAGACAGATAGAGGGAAAACAAAGAAACTCAAAATAACCATTTGCTTTTTTGTTCAGTGTTCAATTTTGTTCAATGCAAGGCATAGATTACATCTGGAACAGGCTTTGAAGTCTGGTGACAGAGCTTCCACATAGGGCAGGTCAAGAAAGAGATAATACAGACCAGGGGTGGGTTCTACTTACCTTCGCTACCGGTTCGGGGTTGCGCCGGAAGTGCGCATTTTGCACACACGCGCTATGCTCACGCGTGTGCCCCCATCACTCCCAAATCAATCAATCAATCAATAATTCTTAGCCAGGTGAGCTGTGGCTAATCTACCTTCAGAATCCTGCTATTCAGCATACCAGGAAACCACCAGGAGAGGCTGGGAGCTTATTTTGCTATTTTATTTTGTTGGGCCATGTACAATATCCAGAAACAACCCAGTGATGCGCAGCTCCTGAAAACAGTGCTCTGTTCAAAGCGTGATAAATCCCAAAACCAGTGTGATAAGTGAAGCTGAGCACCTCAAGAGAACTTCACCATCTCCATAGTTAGTCTTTTAACTAAGTGGTGGGTCTCCATCCCATTATGGACAGAAAACGTCTCCCTGCTGGGAATACACACCGTGACAACCTCGTAAACCAGAGCTTGCAACAAGAGCTTCTGTCCTCCATTGGAAGCCATCTTCAGTGATCCATTTAAAGCCTTGGTGGGCTCTTTCGGAATGGAGACTCCGTAGCCGGCGACGCTGTTTGTCCAGCTGTTGAGAGATTTCTCCCATGGAGGCTGCAGAATAAAAAAAAAAAAAAAGCATATTATCTCTAATCCCACACTGGCATTTTATCTGCTTAAAGCAGCGGTTCTCAACCTGTGGGTCGCGACCCCTTTGGGGGTCGAATGACCATTTCACAGGGGTCACCGTGCGTTAGCCCGCCATCTTGGTGCCACCGTCACTTGTAGGGGTGAAATGCTCCCGGTTCGGCCGTGCCTGCGGGTCGCCGGACAGCCAGTAGCTACAGAAGCGGGAGACTTCGCCCACCCGCCCGGACGCCGCCATTTGGGTTCTTTTACCCTCTGCGCATGCGCAAAGCATTCTGCTCATGAGCAGAGGGTAAAAGAACCCAAATGGCGGCGTCCAGGCTACCAGCTGTCCGGCGACCCGCAGGCATGGCCGAACCGGGACCTTTTCACTCCTGCAGTGACGGTGGCACCAAAATGGCGGGCTAACGCGCGCGGCGACCCCTGTGAAATGGTCATTCGACCCCCAAAGGGGTCGCGACCCACAGGTTGAGAACCGCTGAATTAGATGATAAAATAAGAAGATATTTGTGTATTAAACTGCAAATGGTGTTTCAGTTTAAGTGAGCTCAACCATTAAAAATCAAATCAGTTTACAGTATTTTTTTTTTACCACTTTATAGCTAATATTGTATTTTGTCAATCAAACACCTTTTTTATGCTTTAACTATACAAATTTGTTGTAT
>QLTV01002120.1:313753-331011 GCA_003457575.1 Thermophis baileyi
GCAACTTAGAACTAAGGAGAAATTTCCTGACAGTTAGAACAATTAATCAGTTGGAACAGCTTGCCTCCAGAAGTTGTGAATGCTCCAACACTGGAAGTTTTTAAGAAGAGATTGGATAACCATTTGTCTGAAGTGGTGTAGAGTTTCCTGCCTAAGCAGAGGGTTGGACTAGAAGACCTCCAAGGTCCCTTCCAACTCTGTTATTCTGTTCTGTTCTGTTCTGTTCTTCTGTTCTGTTCTGTTCTGTTCTATTCTATTATATTTTTTTAGAGTACACAATTAAGATGTGAAACTATCATCATCTTCTTTTAGTGACCCCATAATCCCTTGTGGGGTGGAGTCTGGGCAACTGAATGGAGCTGAGCGTTTACTGGCCGGATGCCCTTTCTGTCACCAATGTGAGTTTTATTCAGCAGATATATTCGCATTGTGCCCAGAGAGAGAAATATCTGCCTCTACCTAGGATCGAACTCACAGCCTCCTGATTGTGAGGCGAGAGCTCCACCTCTAGGCCACCGCACCACTCTAAGATGTGAAACTATCCTTCAAGAAAAAGGGGCTGAGTTCTAGAATCCCAACCAATTGGGACTATGTTCCTGATTTCTGATCAAGATGTAATAATTACAGGAATCACATATCCCACATACGTCCTCTTCTCACACGCAAACCTATCAAGGAGTTCTAGGGCTAATTATGAACTGTACTATCAATTGTCTCTTTATTTGCCTTTTAACTTGTTGATTCTCCAACTGTCGACTTTTAGACACTTCTCAGATTTACAAAAACGATCTCCAAATTCATCTCATTTAGTTAGAAACCCAGATGGGAGCCAACCATTCAAGTCATCAGATGCCTGAGTTCACTTGACAAGCTCAACACTAAAGATGGTGTAACACAGCACAACTGTTGCCTTCAGAGAACAAGTGATAGCCAAAATAGTTAACCATGGTACAGAGGATGGAGACACGGGCAGTTCTTGGGGCTCCATGTTACTGTTCTGACCTAGGCGTTCCCAAACCATGAAGCAGACGCCTTGTCCCGACAAAAATCCTTTTTTATTCAGTTACTGTGAATTTCTCTCATTCACATCCAGCAAAGTCTTTCAAGGGAGCATTTACAGTCACAGACCTTATCTGGCTTGGAGAGCTGCCAGGCCGATATCTTCAAAACTTGGCAAGGAGTCTCTGAGAGTCACGAACCAATTAAGTGAACTAATTGTCTCCTGCAACTCCCATCCCCTTTCGCCTGCTCTTTTATTCCCTATGGGAGGGGCTATTCATCGTCCACCTGTGGCCTTACTCCCAAGTCGACCTGTTCCTCAGTTGTTCCCTTCGTCTGGCAACTCTGCGCATGCGCACACTGGGAACAGGCTCCAGCTGTTCGTCTGCCTCACTGATGTCTGACTCCAAAGGCAGCTGATAACTGTCATACGGCCCTGGCCCCATCTCTGCCTCCGACGCACTCATCAGAGCCTTCCCCAGACTCCAGGACTGGCCCATATTCCTCCCCAACCTCCTCACTGTCCGAATCTGCTACCAGCTCCGCTGCCCGCTGGCGGACCACAACAGTTACATCACTGTTCTGAGAGCTGCACTGGCTGCCAGTTTGCCTGGCAATTTGCTTGGCAGGTACAATTCAAGGTGTTGGTTATCACCTTTAAAGCCCTTCATGGCATGGCTCCAGAGTATCTGAGGAACCATCTCACCCCAATGGAACTAGCCCGCCCCACCTATGCTGGCAGAAAGGACATTCTGCAGACCCCATCACCCAAGGAATTATGGCTGGTGGGGTCCAAGTGAAGAGCCTTCTCTGCTGTGGCTCCTGCCCTTTGGAACATCTTGCCCACCATGGTGAAACCCATACCCATCCTTCTGACCATCCAAAAGAGCCTGAAGACATGGTTCTTACCCCTGGCCTGGGCCTGCAATGGGGGTGCATCACAATGGAGGTGGCTGATGGATTAAGACAAGACCCCTACCATGCATATCCAGCTCCCTTCCTCCCATCTTTTTAATTGTAAATTAATTACTATTATGATTATTTATTGGTTCAATGTTTTATTGGTTTTTAATGAGCCATGGTGGTGCAGTGGTTAGAGTGCAGTACTGCAGGCTACTTCTGCTGATCACCGGCTGCCAGCAGTTTGAATCTCACCAGGCTCAAGGTTGACTCAGCCTTCCATCCTTCTGAGGTGGGTAAACGGAGGACCCAGATTGTTGGGGGCAAGAGGCTGACTCTGTAAACTGCTTAGAGAGGGCTGTAAAGCACTATGAAGTGGTATATAAATCTAAGTGCTATTGCTATTGCTATTGCTAATGTCTGTGGAGATTCTCAATCATCCAGGTCACGGTTGTTCCAAAGATGCTTTTCCAAAAGGCAATTGGACTTTCTTGGGGTTTTTTTTTTCTTGAAAACATTTCGCTTCTCATCCAAGAAGCTTCTTCAATTCTTTGAACTGAAGAAGCTTCTTGGATGAGAAGCGAAATGTTTTTAAAGAAAAAAAAAACCCAAGTCCAATTGCCTTTTGGAAAAAACACCTTTGGGATATTGTCTTTGGAGATTCTCAGTCTTCCAGGTCATGGTTGTCCCAAAGGTGCTTTTTCAAAAGGCAACTGGACTTTCTTTGTTTTCGTTTGAAGATGTTTCGCTTCTCATCCAAGAAGCTTCTTCAGTTCTGACTGAATGGTGGAGGATGGAAGGATTTATATTTCTTGCAGTTAATATCAATCCTTCCATCCTCCGCCATTCAGTCAGAACTGAAGAAGCTTCTTGGATGAGAAGCGAAACGGCTTCAAGGAAAAACAAAGTCCAGTTGCCTTTTGAAAAAGCACCTTTGGGACTTTGGTTTTTAATACTTATAAGCTGCCCAGAGTTGCCTCTAGCTGAGATGGGTGGCAAATTAAGTCTAATAAATAAATAATTCACTCAATTTTCCCAACCCCAAATCACCTAGCCCCATTTCAGCCTAGTTGGGCACCTCGTGGAAACCTATCACATCCTGACCAGGTAAACCCTGGATTATTTACACCCCCAGTTTCAGGTGGCCCCGAGGGCAGATCTTCTCAGTTTGTATTCTACAAACCATCCTCCAGGGTCTGAACATTTATGGATGAGGAGGTCCGGCTAGCTCCGAGCTGGGAGTAGGCCACCACGTAGAAGACATAATTGGTGTTGGGCTCCAAGTCTTTCACCGAAAACTCAGTGGTGTCGTTATTCACCGCAAACTGGTATTCCACGTTGTCAGCACCTAGAGAAGGTACACAACGCTGTCAGACAGAAAAGAAGAAGAAGAAGAAGAAGAAGAAAGTTTTGTTCTTTCTTTAAACTAGTTGCTTGTGAGATGCTTACAAAAAGGCCCTGCACAATTTTCATCCTGGGTTTTTTTTTTTTTTTAATGGGGGGAAGTTAAAAATTTATTTTATTTTATTTTATTTATTTTTGTCAAGCATATATAAGATTACAGTAAAAGTATCAACATGTATACATGAGATGGTTATGAGTACATGGGGACATTAGGACAGGGACGGTAGGCACGTTGGTGTGCTTATGCACTCCCCTTACAGACCTCTTAGGAATGGGGTGAGGTCAACAGTAGACAGTCTAAGGTTAAAGTTTTAGGGGTTTGGGGAAGAAACCACAGAGTCAGGTAGAGCATTCCAGGCATTGACCACTCTGTTGCTGAAGTCGTATTTCCTGCAATCGAGTTTGGAGCGGTTTACCTTAAGTTTGTATCTATTGTGTGCTCATGTATTGTTGCGGTTGAAGCTGAAGTAGTCATTGACAGGTAGGACAGTGTAGTAAATAATTTTATGTACTACACTTAGGTCAGATCGAAGGCGGCGTAGTTCTAAATTGTCTAAGCCCAAAATTTCAAGTCTGGTGGCATAAGGTATTGTCATGATGGTAGCCACAACTCTGCGACTGAAGCCTCCTCATTTTACGAAGGTGTATCATGTACGAAAAAACGCTGTTGATCTTTAATCTTGACTATCTAACACTCTCCTTTGACCTTTTCAAAATCTCATTCCTTCTGCACAGGTCTCCATGAGTATGTTGATAAAATCTTTTAAAGCTCTCCTGCTTGGAGAGGTCTCCATGCCAGGAATGGAGCAGGATTTCATCTTGTATTTCAGAAGAAGAGGGGAGAAGCAACCAGCCAAGAAATTCGGTAGCACTAATTCATCTCCACAGCTGAAGATATTAAAAAGGCAGGGTGCTAATTGGAAAATTAAGGTAATACTTTCATTACTGCCCTCTCTTATCACCTCAAAGGGTGATAGACCATTTTCATTTATCCAGAAGATGGAAAATCGTTCCTTACTCATGCAAGGAAATAGATTTAGCAAGACCAGGAAGATCAACCTTCTGCGGTTGGACTAGAACAGCGGTTTTCAACCTGTGGGTCGCGACCCCTTTGGGGGTCGAACGACCCTTTCACAGGGGTCACCTAAGTGCGCGCTAGCCCACCATCTTGGTGCCACGCCCCCTGTGTCACCTCATCGCGCGCGGGGAGGGGCCGGGGGTCGCGGCATTAGGAAGGTTGAGAACCACTGGACTAGAACTTCCAACTTCCAATAGTAATTTTAATAAGAGCGCATATATCTTATTATTTTCACTGCTTAATTCAACTTATTCGGTCTGGATCCCACCCTCATTTTACTGTGTTGTAATAATTAACCAATGTATGAATTACAAGTCTGATTAAAAGCTGCTCGGAGCCGAGTAATTTGCATCAATGGTGCAAACCTTCAACAAGTCTGCTACTCAGCAATTAATTAATATATACAGGCCTTTTGTGAGTGCGTATTTTGTGTTGTAAATTAATCAGGCCTCGCGAGCCATTCATCAATAAATAAATTGTGTGTCTCTGTAGAAAGGCAACTACAGGTAGTCCTTGACTTATGACAGTTCTCTTAGTGACCATTCAAAGTTACAACGGCCCTGAAAAAAGTGACTTATGACCAGGGGTGAAATTCAAAATTTTTCCCTGCCGGTTCGGTGGGCGTGGCTTGGTGGGCGTGGCAGGGGAAGGATACTGCAAAATCTCCATTCCCACCCCACTTTGGGGCCAGCCAGAGGTGGTATTTGCTGGTTCTCCAAACTACTCAAAATTTCCGCTACCGGTTCTCCAGAACCTGTCAGAACCTGCTGAATTTCACCTCTGCTTATGACCATTTTTCACACTTATGACCATTGCAGCATCCCCATGGTCACGTGATTTACATTCAGATGCTTGACAACTGACTCACATTTATGACGTGTCTCAGGGTCATGTGATCCCCTTTTGCGACCTTCTGACAAGCAAAATCAATGGGGAAACCAGATTCACTTAACAACCCTGTTACTAATTTAACAACCGCAGTGATTCACTTAACAAATGTGGCAAGAAACGTCGTAAAATAGGGCACATTTCTCACTTAGCAACTTCAATTTTGGGCTTAATTGTGGTCGTAAGTTGAGGACTACCTGTATTATATCTGCAAAGGTTGTCATTTGCACCTTAGCAAGACACTAAGAATGATAGAGGGCATCCAGCGGTTGCTACTAACCACTTGTCTCCCGATTCTCCAGAACACCAAAATCACATCACCAAGATGTTGGCATCAGTGGCTAGTCCTCATTGTCCCCCCCCCATAATTGCCAAAAAGGCATTAAGAGTTGTTAACATAATTTTGCGAAGCTTCTTCTCCGGTAACATTGCACTGTTAACCAGGGCATATAAAATCTTTGCCAGACCTATTTTCGAACACAGCTCATCTGCCTGGAATCCACACTGTATATTGGACATTAATACAATCGAGCGAGTCCAGAGGTATTTCACGAGAAGAATACTCCACTCCTCTGCTCACAATAGAATCCCTTATGCCACCAGGCTTGAAATTTTGGGCTTGGAAAATCTAGAACTACGCCACCTACGGTCTGACCTAAGGATAGTACACAAAATTGTCTGCTACAACGTCCTACCTGTCAATGACTACTTCAGCTTCAACTGCAATAATACACGAGCACACAATAGATACAAACTCAAGGTAAAACGCTCCAAACTCGATTGCAGAAAATACGACTTCAGCAACAGAGTGGTCAATGCCTGGAATGCTCTACCTGATTCTGTTGTTACATCCTCAAACCCCCAAAACTTTAACCTTAAACTATCTACCGTGGACCTCACCCCATTCCTAAGAGGTCTGTAATGCATAAGCGCACCAGCGTGCCTACCGTCCCTGTCCTACTGTCCCCATTTATTCGTACCCATTTCCTGTGGTCATGTCCATGTTTATACTTATGCCTGTTTTCTCGTACATATTTGACTAAATAAATAAATAAACAAACAAACAAACAAATAAATAAATGGATACAAGGACCCACCTTGAAGCAAACTGCTTTGTTTTCCATGTTTTATCACCCTCCCACAAATCCTTCAAAAGGTCCATAACTTCTCAGCTCTGTCCCTTACAAGCTGCTCCTTCTTTGATTAAAGTTACTCTCTTCTTTGGATGAATAAGTGCATTATACAGCTGTTGACCGCCAACACACCCAATCAATCCATTCAATTAACAATCAACTAAGTGCTTGAAGTCCTGGATCTCCTGTGTTTAAAAATTTATGGTTTCCAATCCACAGTAAGGACTTTAAAGACTGCATTTCCAAAGCATCCTCCCTAGTGAAGAAGCTTAGCAAACATTGTGGAACTCATAAATACTTATTAAACGCCATCAGAACAGAGGAGATAAGGGGAACTTGAGAATAACCCCAAAGGTGGATCAGCCTAAGCCAAAATATGGTTCAACGTTCTGTTTTCCCAGTTGCCAACCAGATATAGAAAGTCCACAAGGAGGTCAACTGATCTGAGAAGCTCATTCTGATAACATACTAACAGAATAACAGAGTTGGAAGGGACCTTGGAGGTCTTCTAGTCCAACCATCTGCTCGAACAGTTTGCTTGTATTGAGTTTTTAATTGTAAACCTCCACACTCCAATTCGCTCACCAATCTGGGGGCCTTATAACTCTTTTACATAATAGTTATCATCGTATAGAATACGGAATAACAGAATTGGAAGGGACTTTTGAGGTCTTCTAATCCAACCCCCTGCTCAAGCAGAAGACCCTAAACCATTCCAAACAAATGGTTTTCCAATCTCTTCTTGAAAACCTCCAGTGATGGAGCACCCACAACCTCTGGAGGAGGCAAGCCAGTGGAGGAACCACTAGTTAATTTTTCTCTCTGTCAGGAAATTTCTCCTTAGTTCTAGGTTGGCTTTCTCCTTGATTAGTTTCCATCTGTTTCTTCTTGTCCTACAAGGTTATTATACAAAGCTAATCATAACCCCTTGCGGGGTGGAGTCTGGGCAACTGAATGGAGCTAGCAGAGTGTTTACTGGCCGGATGCCCTTCCTGTCGCCAGTGCAGAGTTTTGTTCAGCAGATATTTTCTCTTTGCGCACAGAGAGAGAAATATCTGCCTCTACCTAGGATCGAACTCACAGCCTCCTGATTGTGAGGCGAGAGCTCCACCTCTAGGCCACCGCACCACTCCTATTATACAAATCTAATGCGCCCCTATTTTCTTGCATTAGGATTAGCCCAAAGAGCATATCTTTAGGATACCAGAAACGCACCGAAGGCTTTTTGGTAATGAAGAGAGAATCCAATAATCTGCTCACTGTTGAACTCCGGCCGTTCCCAGGATACCAAGACAGTGGTGCTGGAGAGAGAACTTGCTGATACCCTCTTCGGAGCGCTGGGCAGGCCTTCCCGCACGATCACCTCTAGCCTGGCCGTAGCACAGGCCATGCCAAGGTGATTTTCAGCCACGCACTGGTAATAGCCTGCGTCGTCCAAGCCGATCTGGTTGATCACAAGGGTACCGCTGCCCTGGATTTTAACCCGTCCTTTAGACAGTAGGAGCTTTCCGTTCCTAGTCCAGTATATGGTGGGCAACGGCTCTCCTTCTGCTTTGCAGACAAACCTGGCGGTGCTGGCCCGGGTGCGAGAAATGGTTTCAGGTGCCTGGGAGATTGTAGGAGGAGCTAAGAGATTGAAAAAAACACACCAAATGAGCATGGTGGTTGAGAACCTTTCAAGAACAAAAGGAGATTTGCGAAGCCATATGTGAAGGTGGATGAAACAAGGATAATTGGCAAGAAGGGTAGATGGACACACTGCCTAAGTTCACACAACCCACTTCTCAGTGAGTGAATCACCTCCTTTTCCAGGGACACCTACTATTCACTATCAACCATAAACCAACTCGAGAGCTGAGTTCACACAAGCTTGGCCACCTAAAAAAGGAAACTAAAATCAAAGCTGGAAGCTTTGAGAATACCGTTGTTGGGTTAAATCATGGCAACTGGACCAAAGTTTGTTAATCTGAGACGTTTCGTTACTCATCCAAGTAACTTCATCAGTCAAAAAAAAAAAATAGTTAGGCAGAGAGTCAGAGAGACTAAAAGGAGACTAGTATAGATCTATTTCAAAGCTATTTAGCTCTCTTCAGCTAGCCATACCCTTCTGGGATTCAAACCCGGGCTGCTTGCATATTAGGTAGATGTATTAACCTTTAAGCCATGGGTTCTCCTTACTTTGTTGGCTATACCAGGGGAGAGATTACCGTACTTTTCGGAGTATAAGACACACTTCCCCCCCCCTACAAGTGGGTGAAAATTGCAGTGTGTCTTATACACCGAATGTTGCTGAAGCCCCACCCACCCACCGGCCCCCACCCTTCGGCTGTTTTTGGCCTCCGCGCATCGCATTTTCGGCCTCCACATGCCCCATTTTTGGCCTCAGCGCGTTACATTTTCAGCCGGTTCCAGGCTGTGGGGATCGGCGGCAGCAAACAGGCGGTGGAGAACGGGCGGCGGCGAATGGGCGGTGGCATTGAGTGGGCGGCGGCAGCACTGAACGGGCTGCGGCGAACAGTCCAGATGAATACTGGATGGATGCTGGGAGGCAAAGGCAGATTTTTTTTCTTGTTTTCCTCCCCCAAAAAGGTGGGTGTGTCTTATAGTCCGGAGTGTCTTATACTCCAAAAAATATGGTAAGTGTTTTTTCTATCAGGGCAACCTGGTCTACCCAAATATGGGACGGAGCATACTGTTTCTGCTTTCCCATATTTGGGTAGACCAGATTGCCCTGATTAAAAACACTTAATGTCTCCCCTGGTATAGCCGACAAAGCCAGGAGAGCCCGTGGCTTAGAGGTTAATACATCTACCTGATATGTAAGCAACCTGGGTTTGAATCCCAGAAGGGTATGGCTAGCTGAAGAGAGCTAAATAGCTTGAAATAGATCTATACTAGTCTCCCTTTAAATATAAATCTCTTTTTTCAAAGCTGAGAGACTGTCATTCCTACAAGGTACACCAGCCCCAAGCATCAAAGTCATCGATACAGGTAGTCCTTCGGGAGTTGGGCGGCATATAAATTTTATAAAATAAATAAATAAATAAATAGTCCTTGACTTACAACAGTTCATTTAGTGACCGTTCAAAGTTACAACGGCACTGAAAAAAGTGACATATGGCCGTTTTTCACACTTACAACCATTGCAGCATCCCCATGGCCATGTAATCAAAATTTGGATGCTTGGCAACTGGTTCAGATTTATAACGGTTGCAGACTTAGAACGAACTCATTCTTAATTCAGGGACTGCCTATATTCTCACAGAGATAGGAAGGTTTTTCGGTTTTTTTCCGTTTTCTCTTTCTCTAACGCATATGAACACATGTCTTATTTTTCCTTCTAAAGTCTTTTGTTTGACAATCTTCATCATTACCATATTACATATAACTGACACTAGATATTGCTCAGCTCAACTAAAGGGCCGTCTTACCTTTAAATACGGATATGTTTTAAATGAGGTAGGCTTGACTTTGATATATTTATGGCTATACTATTTATGTTGAAGCAGACTTTTTTGGGAAGATGAAATATCAATGTGGTCACTCCAAGTTATAACCTGCTTTGTTTGGTTTGAGTTTAGTATACACATCTACCAAGTTGGGGAATCCTGTGTGATGGATCAGACACCACAAAATAAAAATATAAATAAAAAGGGACAGAAATGCCAGAAGCCCTCCAAATTTCACATGATTTTTTTTTTTGCAATCTTCTTCCAATTTTTTAAGCAAAATTTGTCCCGATTTTGCAGTATTTAATGGTCCCATGAAATCTCCTACAATAATTTATTTTAAAAACTCATTCAATATCCTGCAAAATTATTTGGGGAATTCCTTGAATGCAATCTGGGGGTATCAAGGATGCCTTGGCATCCACTTGTTAATTTCTAGTTGAGCATCTAAACCAGGCATCTATGTAGCTGAAGACCTAAACCAGCCATTGTACTTATTAAACCACGGCTTATGATTTAACACACTAAACAAATCAAGCACTCTTCATAAAATTCTAGTTAAAATTAGAGCTTAAAATCCCTAAAGCCAAATTCTTGACTGCCATAGCAAGTGTTGATAACACAGCAGCATCTTTCCTCTGGCACAAGAAGGAAGAGACAATCTGAAGAGACAATCACTTCTCTTCAGTAGTGGGTTCTAAAACCCTTTACTACCGGAAGCGTCCCGGGCGGGTGGGTGGAGCCTCCCGCCACCACCGCTACCAGTTCTAAGAACCGGGCAGAACCGGGAGCAACCCACCGCTGCTTCTCTTCCATCCTTCCTGGAAGATCTGGAGTCAGCCGAAGAACAAATCTGCTCTGCAGGACTGTTTGCAACCAGCCTATCTTCTTTCTGAAGGCCCACAAAATAAAAACCAAGGCAACTTAGCAGCTGCACAGAAATGTTGTGTTTTGTGTTCTCACCAAGGACTCGGAGCTCAGCTGCAGCTGTTACAAACTGCCTGGTTTGAGGTTTGTTGGCCCGGCATACGTAGACTCCTGCATGATGAAGTTGAACGGAAAGGATCACGAGGTTGGTCCGTCCTAACACAATCACATCCGTAGAAATCGGATTCCCATCTTTAAAGAAAAAGCAGAGCATCACATCTTTACGTGGAGTACCAAGTATAGGAGAAAAACATGCAGAGCTGGAGGGGTGGCGGAATTAAGCACGTCATCAGTTTGTTGCATTCCCACAAGCACGTCATTGCATTCCCACAAGCGCTCCAAGTCCAACCCCTTCCTGAATTCCATTGACACTTATCTGGAACCAATTTAGTGTTGAATTTTAAGTGACAAGGTTCTTGTGTATAGGCTTGAATAAATATGCTGCAACCTTACATATGGTCCTGATTCTTTGCTTCTGACACCAAGACCTCTAAACCTGAACATACTGAGTTTTGTCATAGATATCGCTGCCTGGTCCATGTCTGTGTTTCAAATATTTCGGCACTACATAAATCTTCTCCACCCATTTTAATTTCTATAAAGGTGCCCAGCCAATTTTGCACCGGCATGCATTAGCAAAGGAAACAAACAAAATGTTAAAAAGTCATGATATTTACAGTATGTAGTTACTTACCAAGCACATCTAAATTATATTAAAATAACCAAAATATCTTTACAATCCCCAAAGCATACCACAACTTTTGAGCCCCCCTAATGTTTGGAAATTGAAAGCTGAAAAATTTGACATGCCCTAAATTGCATTACTATCTTCTAGTGATGGGTAGGAGACCCAATGTAAGACTGTAATGTAAATGTAAATATCTCCCCTAATTTTTTATTTTTATTTTTTATTAAGTACATTTCTTAGTGCTTAATGAACATCGTGTTGTCTGGGCATTTAGTTTGCTTAACAATATATATTACGTTCTTAATCTCAACCCCTTTTCCCCAACCATTGATAAAATAGATTCTATGTTTGATAATATTCCGTATCTTCTTTCTGTTTAATTCTTAATGTCAATCTGTCTACACACATTATTTTTTTTAATTATTTCTTCATCTCGTGGTGTTTCTTCATTTTTCCAGGATTGTGCAAATACAATCCTCGCTGCTGTCAAAACATGCAATATTAAATACATACTTTTCTTATCTAGTTTACCTGGTATCATAATTAATTCAGGTTTAAAATCTACATGCTTTTCTGTCATCTTTACCAGCCATTTGTGTATTTTTTCCCCAACATTTTTTCACTTTTTACCACACTGATTTTTTTAGGTATGCACTGACATGGCTGAATCTAGCAAAGATCGGTGGAAAAGGCTCTGGGAGTCCATAGAGTGTATTAAAAGAGAGAACTTTAAAATCAAAATTGCCCTTTCTGTACCAAATGTTGGCAAACTACTATTCACGTCTATGACTTACCAACCTACCTACCAGGTAGTCCTCGACTTACAACAGTTGATTTAGTGACCGTTCAAAGTTACAATGGCACTGAAAAGAGTGACCTATGACTGTTTTTCACACTTATGACTGTTGCAGCATCCCCATGGTCACATGATTTACATTCGGATGCTTGACAACTGACTCACATTTATGATGGTTGCAGTGTCCCGGGGTCACGTGATCCCCTTTTGCGACCTTCTGACAAGCAAAGTCAATGGGGAAGCCCGACTCACTTTGTGAACGGTGTTACCAACTTAACAACTGCAGTGATTCTCATAACAACCGTCGCAAGAAAAGTCCTAAAATGGAGCAAGATTCACTTAACAACTGTCTCGCTTAGCAACAGAAATTTTGGACTCAATTCTAGTCGTAAATCAAGGATTATCTGTACTTAACTGTCTAGACTTTGCTTCATTTCAAGCATAATTGCCAAAATCACGCAAGATTTCAGATCAGGGTGCCAAAATTCGTAAACTTTTAGCCCATTAAAACCCTGTTATTCTTCTTATTATTATTATTACTGTCATCTATGCCAGGCTTTTTCGATACATTTATTCACTGCCTATGCCTGTTCTATTCAGCAAAAATATAATTTTCATTTTCATTGTTGGAGTTATTGGTCAGATAGTTCTCCAATTGGCCACTTTTGGCTTGGTGAACTGCGTTAGATCCGGGCCATATGCCACTGTAACAAAACAAAAAAAAAATGGCAGATTTCTATAAAACAAAGACTGTTCTGCCTCTGCTTTCGTGCTCAAACCCGGAAAGTGGTTTCTGTGATCTGTATCACAGCCCTTAATCCTAAACATAACCAAGGAGGTATTTCTGCAGAGTGCTAACACATGTAGCAATAGCAATAGCACTTAGACTTATATACCGCTTCATAGTGCTTTACAGCCCTCTCTAAGCGGTTCACAGAGTCAGCATATGGCCTCCCAACAATCTGGGTCCTCATTTTACCCACCTTGGAAGGATGGAAGGCTGAGTCAACCTTGAGCCTGGTGAGATTCGAACTGCCGAACTGCTGGCAGCCGGTGATCAGCAGAAGTAGCCTGCAGTACTGCACTCTAACCACTGCGCCACCGTGGCTCAGATTTCCCACTAGATCTGCGCAAAGATTCAGCCTTCACCCCATGACCTTTGAAGCTGGGGAATCATTCAAGATCAGCCTTAACTAATGTAGATCAAAAGGCATCCAGAAACTGGAGTTCTGTATCTTTTTACAGATCAAATGCGGCAAACCAATCTCGTGCTTTGTCTGTTTTTAACTTTTAACTGGCAAGCTCGACTTAGTAGCCCCACATCTGTTACTACAAAGTTAGTTTCTCTATATTCAACTGCAGATTATAACATTTTTTATAAGTTTTTTATTTTATTTTTATTTTATTTTTTTACATTTCTTAGAATGTCCCAAAGGTGCATTTTCAAGAGGCAACTGGACTTTCTGGTTTTTCTTTGAAGACGTTTCGCTTCTCATCCAAGGAGCTTCTTCAGCTCTGACTGGATGGTGGGGAATGGAAGGATTTATATTCTTTGCAGACAGCTGGTCATTTGCATCCTTTTAGTGGGTCGTTGAAGCACTTGGAAGTTTATCTATGTCCTTAGGGTCACCTGAGTAGTGCTAATGTTTCCTGTAGTCTGCAATTTTTTTCTCCCTCTGGAAATCCATTCCTACTCCCACACCATTCAAAGGGTGTTCATCCCAAATTGTATACCTAAAAGTCTGTAGCGATTCTCCATCATCCAGGTCATGGTTGTCCCAAAGGTACTTTTTTAAGGAGGCAACTGGACTTTCTTGTTTTTTTCAGAATAGACATTGCATTTAGAATGCAATGTCTATTTAAAACAACAACAACAATAACAACAACCAGATTTTAAGACCAAAAGGTCTTGGAAAGGCCTCTTGGCATCAGAAGAGGAATTAACTTCATTTACCTTCCCGTATCCAAGAGATGAAAGGTGTGGGATTTGCCGATGCGACACACTCCATCACAACAGTCTCTCCAACCACCACTGTAGCATTTTCCGGTGCGGTGACAATGACCACATCACCCATCATTGGTTGTTGGGGACCTGGGGCAACAAAATTCAGATTTACTTTCCCCCCCCCTCCATTCCCCATACTCATATTTCAATCAGAACGATTTCACCAAAGCAAAACAAAAAAAGAAAAGTTTATTGAGTCCAGTGTTCAAGGTTTGCATGAGAATGAAGGTCTTAGATAGTTAGACAGACTAACACTCTTATAAAATCTACACCACGTACAAATGCTTCCTTCCATTGTGAAAGTTTTCTGGTTTTCAACTTTGGGAACGAAGGAAGGAGAAGGTAGGGGAAGGAAAGAAAGAAGGAAGGAAGGAAGTTAGTTGAAAGATGTTGTAAAAGAGAGGGAGAAAGTAAGAAGGAGGGATGATCTCAAATCTCGTGAAATTACTACATCTCCCCAAATTTTCACAGTTGAAATTTCACAGAGTTGGCTACACTTGTAGGAGTTCAGCCATGCTGTTATCAATTTGGACTCTGGTTGCTACGAAAAACTTTGTCCCCAGATGCTGTGTGTTCCATCCTTGGTCTTCTTTACTCAAAACATTTTCTCCAATGTCTGAACTTGGGAAAAAACAATGTTGATTACTTTAAGCAGATACTCTTAACACTCAGCTATAATTTCTTTCTTCCCCTGCTCTCTCCTGTCCTCAATTCATTCGCCTTGGGAGTTTTTAGCCTAAACCTCCCAAGGCCAGGACAATCTACCATATTAAAGTCACAGAAAAACTTGTGTTAAAAAAGAAAAAAAAACCACAACAGGATTCATTTCTCTCCCTTTTTACCAACTAAGCCATTTTTTAGCAATAGCAATAGCAATAGCACTTAGACTTATATACAGCTTTACAGTGCTTTACAGCCCTCTTTAAGCAGTTCACAGAGTCAGCATCTTGCCCCCAACAATCTGGGTCCTCATTTTACCCACCTCGGAAGGATGGAAGGCTGAGTCAACCTTGAGCCGGTGAGATTTGAACTGCCGAACTGCAGCTAGCAGTCAGCTGAAGTAGCCTGCAGTACTGCACTCTAACCACTGCGCCACCTCGGCTCTACTTGATTTAAACTTGCATTAATAACTTTAATGCTCACTTGATTTAAACTTGCATTAATAACTTTAATGCTAGCATTTATTTTTTATTTTTTGAGGCAAAGAAAGTATAAGTCTTATGAAGTGGACAAAAACAGTATCTTGCTCTTAAAAGAGGAAAAACTAAACAAATACTTGGCTGGATTCCTTTCTTCCATTCGCACTCCAAATCCACAATTGTTTGGGGAGTAAACAAATGCACATTTAATTCTCAGTTTCCCCCTCCCACTAATTAAATTTCCTCCCCAGCAACCAATTTTCCACCGCTTAAGTTCCTAATTAAATAGGTTTGTGCTTGCAAAATCCTTTCAAGATAAAATAGGAGGGTTCATATACAAATCTGTGTTTAATTTCTCTCGCCATAGTAGGATGTCCTGGGGGCCCGTCATCCTTTCTGGGGTATCCACAGGGAGTCAAAAAAGTCAAAATGTGATCGAAGCCCCGCCTATACTGCCTCTCTTGAACACCTGTCCAAACCAGTAGCATTTGCAAAACATTTCACGTCAACTGCTAACTGCCTTCTCGCTTTCTGAGCAACCAAGAAAGAAGAAAAAAAACCACAGATGGATCTCCCCCCCCTTCTCCTCTCCTGAACAGCTGTTCAAAGCCTGAATCCATCCATCCCCAGGGAGGTTGTGGGTTGCTGGAGAGAGGGAGGGGGGGCTTCAACACAATTTCAAGCTTCTGTTCAGGAAAAGGATGAGAAAGTTCACAGCTAAGCACCAAGCCTACGTAGTTGTTTTATCTGTTTTCTCTCTTCCTCTTGAGATGCTGAGAGCAAGAACCCAAGGGAGATCCAGCACTTTTTCAACAACTTTGACCCCACTAGGGTTGCTGAGAGCCAACATGAACATTATGTGCCCCACACAGGGCTGTGATGCACTTCAGGGCATGGAATCTCAAACTAGGGCTGGAGAACTGGATGTGGTCCTTCCATGTAGGGTTAGGTTAAAGAGATAATACCTTCTTCTGTATCAGAAGGAGTCTGGAAGCATCTGTTTTGACTCACGATTTTTATTTCTGAATTAAATTTATAGCACTAGCACTGCAGCATTTAAGACTTATGTACCACTCCATAGTGCTTTACAGCACTTCTGAGTACTTTACAAACGTCAGCATTTTGGCCCCCCCACCCCCCGACAATCTGGGTCCTCATTTTACCAATCTCAGAAGGATGGAAGGCTGAGTCAACCTTGAGCCGGTCAGGATCGAACTGCTGGCAGTGGGCAGAGTTTGCCTGCAATACTGCACTCTAACCACTGTGCCACCAGGTCTTGATTTGTGAGTCTTTGGGCTCAATCTCAAATTTCAAATTCAAATTCAGAAGAGACCTTGGAGGTCTTCTAATTCAACCCCCCTGTTCAAGTAGGAACACAATCCCCATCAACATCAACAAGAATTGACCATGGAGAAAGACAAACTGCCACAACACTCAAGATCTAGTGATCCTGCTCTCTAGTTGTTTCAGAAAGACACCATAGCCAATAGCACTGAAAGCCACCAAGAGATCAAGTACAGCTATGACAGTAGTACCACTTCTACCTTCGCAAAAAGTCATCAACAAGTGTGTACCATATTTTTCGGAGTATAAGACGCACCTTTTTACTCCCAAAAAGAGGGTGAAAACTTGGGTGCGTCTTATACACCGAATGTAGCCCCACCCAGCCACCCCCACCCTTTGGCCTCTGCCTCCCAGCCATTTACCTCCTTGCAGCAAACAGTGCAGAGCCTGATTAGCTGAAGCAACTGATTATCGGCCTCCCGACCATCAGCTGAGAGGCTGCAGGCAGGCCCATGTGCTAAAATGAAAGTGAAACTAGAACTGCAAGGAGGCAACTTGCTGGGAGGCA
>QLTV01002120.1:345687-359923 GCA_003457575.1 Thermophis baileyi
CCCAACAATGGAAAATCTATTCTATCATTATATTTGTTGTCCTCCTGCTCTAATTTACTCCATCCAACATGCTCCATGAACTTAGCAGTTGCACTACTATAAATCTTTCTAGTACATTTCTCCCAGAACCTAAAAGCTCTACGGTTCCTATCATACCCAACAAAATACATTAATTTAGCTCTATTCTGACCTTTACTTCTTACACTTGGGGGAATATGCACCCATGCTGGTGCACCAAATGTATGCAAATAACTTAATTCAGGCTCTTTCTACCATACCACCAAGTAAATGGAATCTCCCGTTGTTGCATTAACAACATTGTTAATCACATGGTTAGCACACATAAGAGCCTCTCCCCACAGTTGGTCTGGCAAACCAGAATCTCTAATCATTGTTCTAATCATGGCTTGCAATGTCTGCCCTCGTCTCTCAACATAGGAATTATGTTGAGGCCTGCAAGGAGCAGAACGTCTATGCTCAATTCCAGCTCTTTCCAACATGGTAACAAACCTACTATTTGTGAATTCTGTTCCATTATCAGTAACAACACTTACTACTCTCTTACTATTTAATACCCAAATCTTGGTGGTGGCATTTGGGGGCTGGTTTGCAGGATCTGGGGAGAATTTTAGGGTGCAATTGGTAGCACTTTCTCTCCAACGTGTCTCCTACTCCTAATCTCATTTTTAAGCCCAACACTGAATTGTCACCTGCCTCCCAGTGATGTTACTGCTTCACCAATTGGTCTCCTGTCATTATTGAGAAGACTTCAGCCATTTATAAGCTGCTCGCTCTTGCTTTAGAACAGGAGTGTCAAACTCAAGGCCCGGGGGCCGGATGCAGCCTGTGGGGTGGTTAGATCTGGCCCGCGGGGCCACCCTGGAAACAGCAAAGGACCGGCCCGCAGTGCCTCTGCGGTGACTCCGTTTTCACTGGCAGAGGATTGCAGGAAGCCGCCGCAGCCAAAAACAGAGCTCGGGAGCCCGTTTTCGCTGGCAGAGCGCTTGGGCCACCACAGGCACCCCCGACACAAGTGATGTCGAGCTGGCCACGCCCTCCCTGGCCACACCCACCCTTCCCCCCCGAGGTCAAATACAAGCCTGATGCGGCCCTCAATGAAATCGAGTTTGACACCCCTGCTTTAGAATATCTGACCAGTGAGTTATCTCAAAAACCCTTGCAAATTTTTTTTGCCAGGATCGTTATATCCATGCAACAGATGGAAGCATCTGAGACTCAAAGAAAGAAACTTTAGAGATAGCCTCTCGTAATTCATCCCCCCCCCGCCCAAATCTGTAGAATGTACCTTTCAAGAGAGTGAGGGGAGCATCCAGGCTGTAGCGTCTTCCCGCTGCATTGGTTGCCACGCAACGGTAGGCCCCAGCATCTCCTTTCTGGACATCCGTGATCTGAAGGACCCCATTTGGAAGGACGATGAACCTATGAACCCAAGGATGAAGAGGAAAGATCAGTTCCTACGCTAGATCAAATCAAAATACAAGACCACCCTAGCAAGTGCACAAAGAACAGCAACAAAGACGATAAAGGATCTGGAGGCTAAATTAGAATCATTAGGCTAAATTAGAACTTCCGTTCCCCACCATCCAGTCAGAGCTGAAGAAGCTTCTTGGATAAGAAGCGAAACGTCTTCAAAGAAAACCCAAAAAGTCCAGTTGCCTCTTGAAAAAGCACCTTTGGGACATTTGACTGGGATGTGTAGAAGGTCTCCTGCTTTGAGCAAGGGGGTGGATTAGAAGACCTCTGAGGTGCCTTCCAGCCCTATGATTCTATATTAATAGCAATAGCACTTAGGCTTATATATTATCCCATAGTGCTTTGCAGCCCTCTCTAAGCAGTTTACAGAGTCAGCATCTTGCCCACAACAATCTGGGTCCTAATTTTATCAACCTCGGAAGGATGGAAGGCTGAGGGAACCTTGAGCTGGTCAGGATCGAACTCCTGGCAGTGGGCAGAGTTAGCCTGCAGTACTGCATTCTAACCACTGTGCCACCAAGACTTCTTGTTCTGTGTTTTATATCCCTCTAAGACTCTCTTAGAGCCAAGGGTGGGATTCTACTGGTTCGGACCGGTTCGGGCAAACCAGATGCTCCGACGATCAGCTGGGAGCGAACCGGTTCGCTCCGACGATCAGGTGGGCCTGCCCGCCCGCCCCTGCGCTTTACTGACCTATATCTCCTCAGCCGATTCTTGCGGCAGAGCGGATTGCCGCGCCTCAGCTGTGTTTCTCCCCAGCAGTAACGTGGAAGGTAAGTTTTCGTAAAACTGCGTGCGATCACCGAACCGGTTGTTAAACCGGCAGGATCCCACCACTGCTTAGAGCTGGTCATAGATAGACATATTGGACCATTCTGACAATCCAGAGATAAACCTGTCAGTTGACACAACTACTTTCAGGCATCAAGCTTAGGCATACACCGCAGCTTGCAAGCCACAACCAATGATGCTTAGCAGCTCCAACTTAACTAACTCGGTTGTGTTTGATGCAAGGGGTGAGCCCTGCATAATTTACCTTGGTTCTGAAGGCACAGCCTCCTTGTCTTTCTGCCAAGTGATGACTGGAGCAGGCAAACCTTTGATCCGACACTCAAAACGAGCCATGCCATTTTCTGGCACAGATTGGGGTTCCGGATGTTGGAAAAATGGAGGCAAGGCTGTCGTAGGAAGTGGGGGGATAACCGTTGACAGGAGATCAGAGAAAGAGGAAAGAAAGAAAAAGAAAGAAAGAAAGAAAGAAAGGAAAAGGGAGGCATGAGTTACAAGCAGAAGAACAATCTGGCTTTAGACAGAGTTGACCTACTATTGATAATTGCTTTGGGTTTGTTTTTTTTTTGGTAGAATATTTAGTTTATTCAAGGAAAATTAAAATACAAAGCACCAAAATATTAATATTAAAACTATTTTTTAAAAAAATTAGGGTTAATCTTGGGGATGACTTCGAATTGAAGCGGGATTCTTATTAAAACAACATGTTTTGGGAGTGGTCAGAACCCAAATATTACATTAAAAATTGCCTTTTCTCTTTATAAGACAGAATAATTGAGAACTGGGTCTGCTTGGGATAAATTATAGGAATGACACGAAAATATTTTCTTTTAGTTCTGCCTTTTACTCTTCTTGCTGCATATGGTTTTTCTGTTGTCTTATATTTTGCATTCTGATATGTCTATTGACTAATCAATCAATCCATAATCATAATAATACTTTAAGAAGAGGGGGAAAATGAATTCCTTATGAGGTTCTTGTTTGAGCGGCACAATCTCTGTAAATTGGGTACAGTTTTTTATGAAGACCATGAAAATAAAACAAAAATTTCACTCAGGAGATTTGCTTTACTGTGTAGATTTCCTTGGACAACAAGAAACTATTTTTTGTACTTTAAAACTAGAAGAGGGACTATCGAATTTCAGATGGGTTTCGCTTCCTTGCCTGGCTATTTAACCTGTCAAACAAGGTTTGCTAATGGACACAGATTAATAAAATAGGCTTTATGAATAACTTGCCTACATAAATTATGTATGGACAATTAGAATGAAATGCGATCAGGATTTATTGAAGGTGTTGTGTTACTTCATATACAGGTAGTCCTTGACTTACGACCACAATTGAGGCCAGGACCTCTGTTGCTAAATGAGGCAATTGTTAAACGAGTCGTGCACCCATTTTATGACCTTTTGCCACAGTGGTTAAGTGACTCACTGCAGTTGTTCAGTGAATTCTGCGGTCATTAAGCAAATCGGGCTTTCCCCATTGATTTTGCTTGTCGGATGCCGGCTGGGAAGGTCACAAATGGTGATCACATGACCCTGGGACACTGCAAACTGTCATAAATACACACCAGTTGCCAAGCACCTGGATTTTGATCACTAAATAGACCGAGATCCAGTTGTTCTGACCCAGCTCCCCAAACACGACAAACCCTCTGAAGTTAGCTCAAAGATTCCTTTATTAGGAGTGCCGGCAAACCCGGCAAACAGTTTCTCTCTCAACGCAGGCTAACAAGTCCGGCCAGCCGGGAGATGAATAGTTGTCTGTCACACCTATTCATCTCCGCCCCCTGCTTTTTATCCCCAGAGCTAGGGTGGGGCTTCGTTAGCAGCGGTGGCTCTTACTTCCCAAGGATCGGCCCATGGATTTTCACTGCTCTCCTCTCCTCTGCCTTCTGCACATCCGTGCATCAGGCACTGGACCCAGCTGTTCCTCCTCTTCCTCATCAGCCACCTCCAGACCTGGGGGCTGTTGACTCTCTATCTGAGGGCTGATGGACGCCCAGGCTCCACCTCTGTCTCTATCTCTGCCAGCTCCATTCCCTCTTCCCCCTCAGAGCTCTCAGGTTGCCTTGATGCTGGCCCTGACTCCCATGCTGCCTCCTCATCTGAATCGGCTGCTGGAGGAGCTGGTGGCCGACAGGCCACAACACCAGTGATCTCTGAAGAGTAATCCTCATTCAGATGTTGCAGAACTACAATATATATATTGTATTGCACCCCAGTGAGGACTGGAAACATGCTTCATTTTATTTTTCAAAAGATACCCAAGGTTGAAAGGCTCTTGTAATGAATTGCAGGGGACAAATACTCACTAGATTCTCGGAGCATCAGAGTTTGGCCAGTGATGGACCCAAACGGGCCCTGAGTGGTACAAGAATAATTTCCTTCCATGCTGGAGCCTCCTGAGCGGTTGTCGTGTTTCACAGCTGCCTCGGTTGATGCAATCAACAAAGAACCGTTGGGGAGGACACGGATGTTGTCTTCTTCTCTCGGCGGATGCCCATTCTTCTTCCACGTAATATTGGAAAACTGCTCACTGGATGGAAAGGAACGGAGACCTAGCCTTAGGAAGAAGAAAGGGAGCAAGGAAGCGACAAGGGAAGAAAAAAGATTACTCGGTGCTGAGAACCAAGAACGTGCAAGAAAGAAGCTCAATTCCACCCTGCCTTGATTTTGTTTGGTATAAGGTGGAGCAGAGACCAACTCTAGCGAGCTTTCAAGATTCTGTTATTATTACCCTACATTGATGTTTCTCAACGTTGGCAACTTCAAGACCTGTGGACTTCAACTCCCAGAATTCCCCAGCCATGTATGGAGAATTCTGGGAGTTGAAGACCATAAGGTCTTAAAAACATTGCCCTACAACAATAAAGCAGGATTCCTGAAATCCCGACAGTGTCTTTTTCTTGACCGGACCTACCTCAAAGGGCTGACCTCAGGAAACAGACTGCAACTCAGCTCCAACATCTCACTGGGGTTGAGGGTCACTTGTCCAGTTCCAGAGCCACAACTCAACTCCAAGGTCTGCACTCGAGAGCGTTCTCCTGCAGAAAAATGAGACAACCCCCCCCAACTCATGTTAACCCATGGTTTGTATAATTACAGTCTACGGAATCAGTCCGAATTGGCCAAGTTCTCACAGTGCATAAATCCAAATACAGCAAGCCCATTCCAGCTCAGTGTGTTGAGTAAGCAAAGATCAAGGTTTTTAAGAAGAAGACAACCATTGTCCAATCATTTGCTTGAGCAGGAGACTGGAGGAGAAGACCTCCAAGGTCTCTTCCAATTCTGTTATTCTGTTATAAGGGCTCATCGGGAAAAAATGGAGTTTTCTTGACAAGTAGGTAAATCTTTTCTTTGCAAATAAAAAGGATACATGCTGTTGGAGAGAGAGGGAGAGGGAGAGGGAGAGGGAGAGGGAGAGGGGGAGGGGGAGGGGGGGGAGAGAGAGAGAGACAGAGAGAGAGACAGAGAGACAGAGAGAGAGAGAGAGAGAGAGAGAGAGAGAGAGAGAGAGAGAGAAAACCTTGGCAAGAAAGAAGATAACTTCATACATATATAGGAGAACATATAGGTAGTTCTTGACTTACAATGATTAATTTAGCAATTATTTGAAGCTACAACAGTACAGGTAGTCCTCGACTTACAACAGTTCGTTTAGTGACCGTTCAGTTACAAGGGCACTGAAAAAAGTGACTTATGACCCTTTTTCACAGTTACGACCTTTGCAGCATCCCCATGGTCAGGTGATCAAAATTCAGGGGTGTGGCAACTGGTTCATATTTATGGCGGTTGCAATGTCCCCCGCGCTCATGTGATCCCCTTTTGAGACCTTCTGACAAGCAAAATCAACGGGGAAGCCAGATTCACTTCACAACTGCAGTGGTCCAGTTAACAAATGTGACAAGAAAAGTCGTAAAATGGGGCAGAACTCACTTAGCAAATTTCTCACTTAGCAGCATAAATGTTGGGCTCAATTGTGGTCGTTTGTCGAGGACTATCTGTATCCGTTTCGAGAATGGCCACAGGTAAGCATCTCCTCAAAACATCTTGCATTATCTGTAGTTCCTCCTTAAGGATCTTCTTCAGGCCAATGCCTTCCATTTCCGTACAGGTAGCCCTCAACCTACAACCATTCATTTAGTGACTGTTCAAAATTACAACGGCATGAAAAAGTGACTTATGACCCCTTTTCACACTTACGACCATTGCAGCATCCCCAGTCACATGATCAAAATTTGGATGCTTGGCAACGGACTCATATTTATGATGGCTGCAGTGTCCCGAGGTCACGTGATCCCCTTTTGCGACCTTCTGACAAGCAAAGTCAACGGGGAAGCCAGATTCACTTAACAACCGTGTGACTAACTTAACAATGGCAGTGATTCACTTAGCATGTGTGGCAAGAAAGGTCTTAAAATGGGGCAAAATTCACTTAACTCTCTTGCTTAGCAACTGAAATTTTGGGCTCAGTTGTGGTCATAAGTAGAGGACTACCTATATACAAAGCCTTGGACATCACCTTGAAATGGTATAGGGTCTCCTGCTTGAGCAGGGGGTTGGACTAGAAGACCTTCAAGGTCCCTTCCAGCTTTATTCTGATTGATTGATTCTGCTACTCTGCTTTCAATCAACCTGTCCCCCAGCCAGCTGATTTTTGTCTTCCTGGCTCACTTTTTTTTTTTATCAGCCTGGGTGAGAAACGGTGTGGCACTCTGCCCATGCTTGAATAGATTTTACAGCAATCCAAGCAAGCAGCCTATTAAACCTTTTGCTACCGACTGCTGATAAACAGGCCGTGTTTGGGGGTGTGTGTGCAGGGGAGAAGGCAGAGAGGGAGTTAGGAGCTGAGAGGAAGCAAATACACTTATGAGCTTGTAATTAACTGCACCAATGCCCAGAATGAACACAAGAGATGTTGAAATGCTTCAAAGAAATGCAAAGGCAGCTGGGGACCAAAAAACCCCTCACATTATTGGCAAATAAAATGCTTAACTGCTCCATTAATTTAAAGTAGCCTGTTCTTCTTGTCTCCACAATCCATCCGAGTGCTAATATTTCAAAGCTAAGCATTGCCTGCTGTTTAACCAAGCAGCTTCTTCTCACCTGGGCTACCCCAACTCTTTAATTCAAGACCTTTCCTTCAAGGCCTTCCTTCCTTCAATGATTAGGAGGTTAAAACGTACAAAGAACGGTTCCAGGATTGGGTATGTCTAGTCTAATGAAAAGAAGGACTAGGGGGCAGAGGTGATATTCACTTACTTTCCCTACCAGTTCGCAAATGTGAGCACGTGCGTGCGCACGCTCGCTTCGGTCGTGCGCGGGCCTTCCGTGCATGCACGCGGCCTTCCTTGCATGCCTTTGCTCGCACGCGCAGCTTGCATGCATGCGCACGGCTTCAAAACGTGCCTAAATAGGACAGCATAGCGCCAGAGCGGGCCCATCTGCACCCGCAGGTCACCACTACCAGTTTGTCCGAACCGGTACGAACCGGCTGAATACCACTTCTGCTGAGGGGGGGGGCATATTAGCAGCCTTCCAATATTTGAGGGGCTCCTACAAAGATGAGAGGCTCAAACTATTTTCCAAAGCACCAATAGCAATAGCAATAGCACTTAGGCTTATATACCGCTTTACAGTGCTTTACAGCCCTCTCTAAGCGGTTCACAGAGTCAGCATATTGCCCCCAACAATCTGGGTCCTCATTTTACCCACCTCGGAAGGATGGAAGGCTGAGTCAACCTTGAGCCGGTGAGATTTGAACTGCCGAACTGCAGCTAGCAGTCAGCTGAAGTAGCCTGCAGTACTGCACTCTAACCACTGCGCCACCTCGGCTCTTCCAATAGGCAAGACAAGAAACAATGGTTGGAAACTAACCTATTCTCCAAAGCACCTGAGGGCAGGACAAGAAGCAGTGGATGGACACTAACCAAGGAGAGGAGCAACCTAGAACTAAGGAGGAATTTCCTAACAATGAGAGCAATTAACCCATGGAATAACTGGCCTTCAGAAGTTGTGGGGACAGGAGGCTAAAGCATATACTGTAATGAACAATTGTGGGAATTGGGAATGTCTAGTTTAATGAAAAGAAGGATTAGGGGTGACATGGTGGCTGTGTTCCAATATCTAAGGGACTGCTACAAGAAGAGGGGATCAACCTATTCTCCAAAGCAGGGGTCACCAACCTTTCGGACCTCAGGGACCACTAAATTCATAATTTTAAATCCCGCAGACCACTAATATGATTTGCCTAATGACCGGCTGGGTGGGCGTGGCAAGGTGGTCATGTGACTCGATGTCACTCATGTCGAGGGGCACCTCACCAGCCTCTACTCGCCACTCCTCACCTCCCCGCCTGGGTTCCTTAGGGCTCCAACAGGAAGCAGTTGCTGGAGCTAAGCAGCCACCATGAGAAAGAGTTGGCAAAACAGCTGGCTCAGTTCAAATTGGATCTGACCGAGGAGGAGGCTCAGCAGAAGCACCTCACTGAGGACTAGGAGCATAGGCTTTCCAAGCAGAGGAAAGACCTGCGGGAGTGCCAGGCCAGGTACCAGCACTTGGAGGCTCAGTGGGCTGAGATGG
Organism: Thermophis baileyi; assembly: GCA_003457575.1. Taxonomy (NCBI): domain Eukaryota; kingdom Metazoa; phylum Chordata; class Lepidosauria; order Squamata; family Dipsadidae; genus Thermophis; species Thermophis baileyi. The sequence continues at coordinate 354,558 of QLTV01002120.1, forward strand.
TCAGCCAGTTCCAGGCCATGATGCAGTCCCACTGGAACGAGGCCCTCCGGCTCTTCGCCATCAACGGCGCTTCCTTCCAGCCTTCGCCCAAAGCCCCACACCAGGAGGCCGAAGCAGACCCCAAGTCGGAATTTCTGCCCCCCTCCGACCCGCACAAAAAGACCCCAAAGGGGGAGACTCTCTGCAACAACGCAAACGTTCATTGCACGTATCTGGCCCAGGGGCCGTAGTTTGAGGACCCCTGATATAGTGCAATATAAAAAATGCAAATATTTTTTCTGCGGACCACCAAAATTTTCTCGTGGACCACCAATGGTCCAAGGACCACCAGTTGGTGACCGCTGCTCCAAAGCACCTGAGGGTAGGACAAGAAGTAACAGATGGAAACTCATCAAGGAGAGCTCCAACCTAGAACTAAGGAGAAATTTCTTGATAGTGAGAACAATCAACCAGTGGAATGGCTTGTCTTCAGAAGTTGTGGGTGCTCCATCACTGAAGGCTTTCAAAAAGAGACTGGACAGCCATTTGTCTGAAATGATATAGGGTCTTCTGCTCGAGCAAGGGGTTGGACCAGAAGACCTCTGACCAGCGGTGGGTTGCTCCCGGTTCGGCCCGGTTCTTAGAACCGGTAGCAGTGGCGGCGGGAGGCTCCGCCACCCGCCCGGGACGCTTCTGCATGCGCGAACCGGTAGTAAAGGGTTTTAGAACCCACTACTGCCTTCCAACTCTATTATTCTATATTCTAGGCATTCACCGTTTTATGGTAGAGTTGGCCCAACACATTTCTGTATTTTTTCTCCAAGAACTCAACATGGATATTTTGTCATGCTGATGAGGTGCATGGAAGGGAAGAAGAAAGAAAGAAAAAGAAAGAAAAAAAGAAAAAGAAAGAAGGCCTGTCTGTATTCTACCAACCCAACACAAGGAATTCTATGCATTTGGCTTCCTAGAATTCCTGGTCTCCTGTGGTGACCCACATAGTTGTTCAACATAAGGCTGGAGTTATTTATTGGCTTTATTTTTATAACTCTCCCCAAAGCGTCTTTTAGCTCTTTGCCTTATATGCTGATTCCATTTAAGCAGATTTTAGAAATATCCCAAAGGTGCTTTTTTTCAAGAGGCAACCGGTAGGTTAAGTAACCATCTAACCAGCCCAGAAATATTTTCCTCCAACTGGGCAGAGAACTTTCCCAGGCCTCATTGCCAAGAATCTTTTAGCTGATGCAACTCCAAAACAACCCTTGTACTTTGGACAGGTGTTCTCACCCCAGCCGTTTAATAAAGTCAAAACTCTCTCGCATTCAAGCTTGGCTTCTGATGACATCAATGGACACACCCAGGATAGTTTTCTTGGCAACAAGCCAGAGTCTTTTTTGGGGGGGGGGGTGTCACTGTCTTCTTCCAAGCATTTTATTTTTTTTGGCTTCCCATTCATCCTGCATCCCCTGGGATTTCCCGCCCCCCGCCCCCCAACGAGGTCTCTTCTGTCTAACTTTCTGAGATTAATAAAGATCCACCAGGTGCAGCTACTAGTTGGAAAAGTTGCTCAAAGAGAAATTTTTCAAAAAGGTCTCTTCCCTCTCACCTTCTTTCTTCTGCATAAATCTAAACCTGTCTTTGTCACTTTGAATATGCTATCCAAGTATTTTTCCAGAAAACATCAACCATAAACTGCATCTACTGTTCCTAATTTGCAAAAATTCAGCAACCGGTTCCCAGTGGTTCAACAGAAACCACAACAACAACAATCCAAAAGGCGACAAATTTATGCACATGTATTTGCTCAACTCGTAGCAAGCTGAATAACTCTGAGCCTCAATCGGTCCGAGCTGTAAAATGGGACTTTATTTTTAAAATGTGGAGTGACACAACTCAGCTGCTCTTCGACATTTCTAGTTAGCACGCTGCTAGTCATGTCCTAATTGCTTATTTTTGTATTGTCCAATTTGTGTCTTACCTTTTAGAACGATTTTCCTGAGAATCATTTACAGCATACTAAAAAAATAATTACAATCCATTAATCTCTCACTCAGCCTCAGGGCACCTCACCTGTAAAATATGTGTATTTAATATATTTGCCTTTCATCACTTTGGTATTGAAATCTCCAAATGATAATTCCTCACTGTTGATGGAGCATAAACTAGCAAAATTAATTCCTTTAAACCACCGCTGCCCAGTTTTTCTCCTCGTCTCAATACGCTGTCATTATTTTGCAAGATTTATTTGATCTCCAGAAACTCAAGACACTTATATGGAGCTCTTCATCTGTTACAGCAACAACTTTGCAAGGTTAGGATGAGAGAGAGCCCAGGGACCCTCCATGGTTGAAGCTGGACTTGAACCTGGGATGATACCATTTCTCTGCATGGCCTTTGGATAAGAAATTCACAGTTCCTTAGCTTTTGCTGAGATTTTATGAAAAGCTTTAGGAGTGACATCTCTCAACTCCAATGTTTGTGCACAGGAAAATGGTCTCTTTCGTGGATTGAAAGAAGACACGGATTCCAAAGCATCAGAAGACAAGAAACAATGGATGGAAACTAACCAAGGAGAGAAGCAACCTGGAATTAAGGAGAAACTTCCTAACAGTGAGGACAATCAACCGGTGGAACAGCTTGGCTTCAGAAATTGTGGGTGCTCTTATCGCTGGAAACTGGACAGCCATTTGTCTGAAATGGTATCAGGTCTCCTGCTTGAGTAGGGGGTTGGACTAGAAGGCCTTCAAGGTCCCTGCCAGCTCTATTCCGATTGACACTGGATCTCAATCCTTATTGGGAATGAACACAGATATAGCTGTCCTAAAAGGGTGCCTTACCAAAGAGACAGCTGATAAGAGTAAATAAAACTTTGGTCTTCAGAGTGTAGAGCGTCAGACAAACAAATGATAACTCCCCCGCAGAACAAAAACCACAACAAAACCCATCCAGAGATTTGTATCTTCTGAGCTAACATGCAAGAGGTCCCAAACCTCTAAAAGAATAAATTGCAACAAACACCCAATGGATTCCTTTAAGTTTTGCGCAAACCGTTTTGCATTTTTGCTCAAGTTATTAGAGGAATGAAAGCCAGGGGGTGCAGAATAGTTCATGAGACCCTTCTCCATGGAAAGATCTCAAATTCTGAAACTGCCAGTTGCAGTGTCCCAGAATCGTGTGATCCCCTTTTGCGACCTTCTGACAAGCGAAGTCAATGGGGAAGCCAGGCTCACTTTGTGAACTGTGTTACCAACTTAACTGCAGTGATTCTCATAACAACCGTTGCAAGAAAGGTCCTAAAATGGAGCAAAATTCGCTTAACAACTGTCTCGCTTAGCAACAGAAATTTTGAACTCAATTGTGGTCGTAAGCCGAGGATTACCTATACTTAGATTCATATAAAAGCAGTCAGTGTAGGGGGAAAAAAGGCTTTATTTTAGGGAAAATCACATCAGGAAGAGCAACTGGAGCCTATAACATTGCTTTAAGAATCAGGTAGTCATTATGCTAATGCGTCTCATCTTCACATTGACCTGAGTGTGTTAATCTACCTAAGATCTAGCTTCTATTTTCTGACTCAGATGTTCTTTTCAGGAACAGAATGTACTTGTCCTCCCATCAGGTAGAGCACCTACTGACATCACCTGCTTTTCTGGAACATTTTCCATCTCCCAAGATCAGCCTAGGGTGGATCATGAGGATCTCTTTAGAACAGGGGTTCCTAATTTCCCGGGCCATGGGCCTGTTTTGAATTGGGCCATGAAAGTGGCTTGCGTGCACACATCTGCCGCTCGTGCATAACAATTCCCTCTCCCTCCCCCCTCCTGCCAGTCCACAAAGTTTGGAGATCGCTGATTTAGAATTTTGGACATCTAGTAGGTCTGGGAATTGAGACCATTAAGACCTCCAAGATCCCTTCCAGATTCCATCCCATCCCATTGCATTATATTGCATTCCATTCTCTATTTTCTATTCTATTCTTTCATTATCCTATCCCCGTGATGGCGAACCTATGGCACGCGTGCCTGAGGTGGCACACAGAGCCCTCTCTGCTGGCACGCGCACCATCGCCCCAGGTCAGATCTCCGTGGCGTTTCTTTCGTGAGCTTCTGTTTCCCTGCAAACGACGAAGCAGAAGCTCACGAAAGAAAAAGATCTTACCACTTGCCGCGCTGCCGGTGTTGGGATGCCCCGCCTCCCGCTGGCCAGCTGGTCTTCGGGTCTCTGCTGCACGTGCGCGCATGTCCGTGCATGTGCACATTCACGCATGTCCGCACATGCACACGTGTGCACCTTTCACTTTGGGCATGCGGGCGCAGATTGGACACTCGGTGTCTAAAAGGTTCGCCATCACTATCCTATCCTATCCTATCCTATCCTATCCTATCCTATCCTATCCTATCCTATCCTATCCTATCCTATCCTATCCATCCCATCCCATCCCATCCCATCCCATCCCATCCCATCCCATCCCATCCCATCCCATCCCATCCTATCCGGTTTCAAGATGGTAGCTGGGTTCTTTCTCTGAATCCATTTGCACCATTGATTGGGTTAATCATTTTGCCCCAGCAGACAGTCTGATGTGGTGTACAAGAATATCTAGCTTGAACCTGTGCCCAAAACCTTTAAGGCTTTAATAGATATTTTTCATTAATAGCCTACAAAAGGCAATGTGCTTGCCAAGATGTTAAAACTTGCTCTTTCCTCTGAAGGGTGTTATAAAAATAAAGCAAATGAGCTATAGCTCTTTGTCAATATACAATGCGGAAGCCCTGGGGGGAAAAAGAATGCATTTGGATTTGTCAGCATCCAGAGCTTTCAAAAATTTAAGAAGCTTGATCGTACAGATGGGTCAGATTAAGCTTTGGGTCACCGTGCATGATCGAGTGGTCCATGTTCACCCTTATGGCTTGCTTCAACATCTGCAGGGGGAAAGAGTAAGGAAACCATGTACACCGGAGCATTAACCCACTTAGGTTAAACCTGGCTTGGGCCTGAGTTATTTGAAAGACCATCTTTCAAAGATGGGTCATCTACCTCACCCATCAGAGCAAGGAGGCAGGGAACTCTACGGGTCCCCTTTCCTAAGGAAGTTCACCTAGCACAGCGGTTCTCAACCTGTAGGTCGCGACCCCTTTGGGGGTCGAACGACCATTTCACAGGGGTCGCCGCACGCGTTACCCCACCATCTTGGTGCCACCGTCACTGCAGGGGTGAAAAGGTCCCGGTTCGGCCGTGCCTGCGGGACGCCGGACAGCTGGTAGCCCGGACGCCGCCATTTGGGTTCTTCTACCCTCTGCGCATGCGCAGAATGCCTTGCGCATGCGCAGAGGGTAAAAGAACCCAAATGGTGTCGTCCGGGCGAAGCGAAGTCTCCCGCTTCTGGA
>QLTV01002120.1:370399-391918 GCA_003457575.1 Thermophis baileyi
CACCAATCTGGGTCCTCATTTTACCCACCTTGGAGGGATGGAATGCTGAGTCAACCTTGAGCCTGGTGAGGATCAAACTCCTAGAAGTGAGCAGTGAATTAGCCTGCAGGAAATGCACTGCAAGAAATGGCTGGCTGGCTGGCTGGCGGGAGGGATGGAGGAAAGGAAGGAAGGAAGGAAGGAAAGGAAGGAAAGGAAGGAAAGGAAGGAAGGAAGGAAGGAAGGAAGGAAGGAAGGAAGGAAGGAAGGAAGGAAGGAAGGAAGGAAGGAAGGAAGGAAGGAAGGAAGGAAGGAAGGAAAAACAAATCACACAAAGCTAACAATCAAGGATTCCATGAATTTAATTCTAGAACCCAGAAAAGTTTCCATCTATGATTCCAACACACAAAATTAAATTATTGCCCAAACAACAATAAACTGGTTAAATTGTTTCCTTTTCCCTCTGTGATGTAAATAGAGTTAGAAAACTTTGGGAAGGAGGCCAACAGCAAATTACTCTGCAATTATATTCTCAGTCCTCTCTTAATTATATAAGCGAAGGGTGTTTCCAGCAACACCAGAAAAGCCCGTTTCCATTTGACAAGTATTTTGCATCTTATTTTAAGATATAGACCTCTTGGCCACGAGGCTCTAACTTAAACACATAAACCTAACTAATTTCTCATTCCGCAAAATATGTCTTTTTATTTCTCAAAAACAATAGAAGGGCACAACTTTTTGAAGGCTGGTCTCCGAGAACCAAGCTGGGCTCTGTTTTCCAAAATGCAGGCGGGACCAGTCAACAACCTAAATTTGAATTGCATTTACATTTTAATCTGGTTTAATATAGCTAATACGGTTATTCTCCCTGCAGGACATCACTAGTCCCTTCTGTCACATTGAAAGTTATTTGGAGTCACATTTGTCTTCCTTTTCAAAAGCAAAGTTATCTCTATGTGCTTGGCCGCAAATTCCAACCATGAGTTACAAGTTGTTTGAAGCACTTCCTCCCCCCCACCTTCTCTTCTCTTCTCTTCTCTTCTGTTTTTTTTTTTTTTTTTGTAACTTGGCGGGCTTATCATTTTTTAAAACATTCTTGGGAGTCAGTGTACAAATAAATCCTCCTCCTCCTTCTCTTCCTCCTCCTCCTCCTCCTCCCAAACCCCATTCCCTTCTAGCATTGATGATGTTACCTAGTTGGGTCATGAAATGTCTTCAAGAACAGCTTTGGCAACTTTAAGATTTGTGGACTTCAACTCCCAGAATTCTGGGAGTTGAAGTCCACAAATCTTAAAGTTGCTAAGGTTGGAGACCTCTGTTCAAGAAAACAACCAAGCTCAGAAAACACCAAGGATCCCACAGTCCTCGTCATCCTCATCCTCATCCTCCTCCCAAATCCCATTCTCTTCTAGCACTGATGATGTTACCTAGTTGGATCATGAAATGTCTTCAAGAAAACAACCAAGCTCAGAGAGCACCAAGGATCCAACAGTCCTCCTCCTCCTCATTTTATCCACCATCTGCTCCAAGCCACATGGATTCCCACCATTCTCTTCCCACATCACTCCAAACTTTTTTTTTTAAATTATCTTAAATCCAGAGTGTTTGGAGTAGAATTTCCTGTGGTTTCTTTCCCTCCCACCCCCCAAAAAAGGCATATTGTATGAAGAGCCTATAATGAGAAATATTATAGCATCCCCTTCTACAGCAGAGGCAGGAGGTCAAGACAGTTGCTGCTGGCTTTTAATTCTTTGTGTGTGGGGGGGGGGAGAGAAAGAAACAGATGCTCAAAACTCCCATTTTAAAAAAGCATCCCTAAAATCAAGAAAGGAAATCTACCAAAGCTGAGAGAAATTGCATTAGCCGAAAACTATTTAATTGGATTAATTAAGCTTAAAAGGCAGGAGATCTGTCCCTTTAGAGAGCCCCCTTACAGAACACACCCCTTGGCAAAATCCTACGTGTACATTTCTGCAATTATTTCTTCATTGTAAAGAGGCGCAAAGCTAGGTAGAGAACTTGCACTAAGCAAGCAAAAAGGATGAATTTTAGGTTGACTCGGAATGAGTGTCGGTAACTTTGTGTAGCTCCTTCAGAATCCAAGATTCTAGACAGCATTTCTCAAACTTGGCAACTTTGAGATGGGTGGACTTCAGCACACCTCTTAAAATTGCCAAGTTTGAGAAAACACCACTCTAGACCAGAGGTGGGTTTCAGCAGGTTCTGACCAGTTCTGGAGAACTGGTAGCGGAAATTTTGAGTAGTTCGGAGAACCGGTAAATACCACCTCTGACTGGCCCCGTCCCCATCTATTCTCTGCCTCCCGAGTCCCAGCTGATCGGGAGGGAATGGGGATTTTGCAGTAACCTTCCCCTGCCATGCCCACCAAGCCATGCCCACCAAGCCACACCCACAGAACCGGTAGTAAAATTTTTTGAATCCCACCACTGGATAGGCTCTCCTGCTCAAGTAGAGGGGGTTGGATTAGAAGACCTGCAAGGTCCCTTCCAACTCCATTATTCTATATTCTATATGCGTCACATATGTGACTTGTATGCTCGTATTTTTCTGCATTGTGTTACTCTAGCCACTGTGGCTTATTCACCATTGTTCTTCTTTAAGGCAGGGTGCGAACCCAGAAAACTATGGCTTAATCAGGAAAGAGGGCTAAACAAACCACAGATTAGCAAGAGCAGATCCAATCCTTCAGTATCATTTAGTGACTGGAGAGAGAGGGAGGGAGGGAGAGAGAGAGAGAAGAGAGGAGAGGAGAGGAGAGAGGAGAGAGAGAGAGAGGAGAGAGAGAGAGAGAGAGGGAGGAGAGAGGGAGGAGAGAGGGAGGAGAGAGACAGAGAGAGAGAGAGGGAGGGAGGAGAGAGAGGGAGAGAGAGGAGAGAGGAGAGAGAGAGAGAGGAGAGAGAGAGAGGGAGGAGAGAGAGAGAGAGAGAGAGAGCAGAGAGAAGAGGAGAGAGGAGAGAGAGAGAGAGAAGAGGCAGAGACAAAGAGGGGAAACAGAGAAAGAGAGAGACAGAGAGAGAGAGAGAGAGAGAGAGAGAGAGAGAGAGAAAGAGAAACACCTTGCCAAGAAAAAAGATATTATCTTCATACATATATAGGAGAACATATAGGTAGTTCTTGACTTACAATGATTTGTTTAGCAATTGTTTGAAGCTACGACAGTACAGGTCGTCCTTGACTTACAACAGTTCATTTAGTGACTGTTCAGAGTTACGACGACACTGAAAAAAGTGACTTATGACCATTTTTATGAATGTTGCAACATCCCCATGGTCACATGATCAAAATTTGATGCTTGGCAACTGGTTCATATTTACGACGGTTGCAGTGTCCCAGGGTCACGTGATCCTCTTTTGCGACCTTCTGACAAGCAAAGTCAATGGGGAAGCCGGATTCACTTAACAACCGTGCTACTAACTTGACAACTGCAGTGATTCACTTAACAACTGTGGCAAGAAAGGTTGTAAAATGGGGCAAAATCCACATAACAAATGTTTCGCTTAGCAACAGCAATGTTGGGCTCAATGATGATCGTAAGTCGAGGACTACCTGTATAAAGTAAGAGATTTAGAAAGCTTCATTGCTGCACGTCAAGATGTGCTAAGGGGCACAAAGCAGAAGCAGCAAAAAGCTGGCAAAATGTAGAGGGGGGAAAAAAGAGACCAGCCTTTCAAAGCCTTTCTTTCAAGTATTTCGTCTTCCTGGAGGGATTCACTTAACCTTTTAAAAAATACATTTCATGGCTTCTCCCAACTGGCTTTTCATCTTTAGCGGACAAGGACTGATTTTATGTATCACGTGACTGACCGGGTAGCTTAAGCATAGTTTTATTGAATTCATTATAATTGCCTACCTTTGCGTGACACACAAGTCATCGATCATGGATTGCAAGCCACATTTTACACAATTCAATAAAGCCAAAGTCAAGCGTGAACCGGAAAAATATGGTCTTTGCTGATTTTACTCTAGCCTGGTCTCCCCCCAAAAAGAGATTTTTTTTTTCATGCTGCTAAGCACAGCATTTTGGAGGAAATCTCAACAGTTTCTTTCACTGATTTAAAGACAAACATTCACCCCCAAAAGTCCTGTTTGCTAGAGCTACCAAATCTGGGCTGCAAACAATCGGGTGAGCAGTAGATGGCACCAAAGAGATACAGAACTTCTGTATTTGTGGCCCCCTGGTGGCCAACTGAAGTGCTGCATTCCTGATCTAGTAGTACTGTGTCACTGTATATACTTCTATTTTTGTTGCAACAGCTGTTGAGTCTCCTGTGGATTAATAGCCCAACACAAATCATAGGGCTGTGGAGAGCTGGACATATTTTTAACGAAGAACTTGCTGCAATTTTCTGAACTTTTACTTGACGGTGAAGTCCTTAGGAAATGAATGGTACTTACAGATAGAAATATATACCCTGTTTTCCCCAAAATAAGACATCCCCTGATAATAAGCCCAATCGGGCTTTTGAATGCATTGCAATAAGGCCAAGCACTTACCGTAATTTTTGGAGTATAAGACGCTCCGAAGTATAAGACGCACCTAGCTTTTGGGGAAGAAAACAAGAAAAAAAAATCTGCCTCTGCCTCCCAGCAATTTGTCTCCCAGCAAACAGCAAACAGTACAGATGATATACACTGTTTGCTGTGTATTTCTGTGCATGTGTGCCTGACCCATAGAAATAGCAAAGAATTGGAGAAATGTACATTATGGCAGTATATTAATGCCAGAACGTTTTCTTAAATGTAGTCACACTACCTCCTCCCAATTATTTAAATAGATCTACTCCAAAGATGAGAAAGTCAGATGTTACTACAACAGAACACTATTACATTTCAGACTATACTTGTACAGATGCTGTTAAAACTGATGTGGCTTTCTGGAAGTATACATTATTCTCTGCTATTTAAAAGAAAATACAATAGCACTGGGCCTCTTCAGATCAAGCATTTATTTTAAAAAGCTTCGTCGTTTTGTTAAGTTGTCTAGAACAATAATAAAGCAGTCTTTAAAAAATAAGTCTAATAATTCGAACATTCTATAGGCATTTATAGTTATTGACTTACCTCCTCGCAGCAAACAACAAACAGCCAGTTTCAGCAGTGATTAGCACAAGAAAATAAAAATCTGCCTCTGCCTCCCAGCAATTTGCCTCCTTGCAGTTAGTTTCATTTTCAGTTTTAGCACCTGCCTCCTGCCTGCAGCCTGAATCAGCTGATGTTCGGGAAGCTGATAATCATTTCCTGGCTTAACAGGCTCTGTTCTGTTTGCTGCAAGGAGGTAAATTGCTGGGAGGCAGAGGCCAAAGGGTGGGAGTGGCTGGGTGGGGCTACATTCGGTGTATAAGACGCACCCAAGTTTTCACCCTCTTTTTGGGGGTAAAAAGGCGCGTCTTATACTCCGAAAAATACAGTATTTCAGGGTTCAAAAAAATATAAGACAGGGTCTTATTTTCGGGAAAACACGGTAGGATCAGAGCAGATAGACTGTTTTGCCACAATCATGAGGCTTGGCAACTTTGTTTAGATAACTTTTTATAACTAACTTTGCTCCTAATGCGCATTCAAACAGCCACATCCCTTCCTATCACAGTTCTCTGCACCAGCACAAATCTACATAAACCAGCCATGCAAAAACATAATGAAAATAACAGATGTAACAGCAACATGAGTTGTGGGCTGGATTTCAATAATGTATTAAGTTTCTTGTAGAAAATCTGCTGCTAATTAATTTAAAAATCATTGAATTCTAATTATTAAAGTTCCGCCTTTATGCAATGGAGAAAGTGAGAAGAGGAGGTGTGTTTTTTTTTTTAAACAGAAAGGGACTCTAACCATGCTGACATTTGTTGGTCAAAGTACTAAGCAGTTAATAATTTACAAAGTTGTGCTAAGGTGGGCCACTGTAAAAAGCTCGCAAACCAAATAGCAGGAGAAAAAACAATTGGGGGCAGCCAGTTGCTGACTTGATCAGCAAACCTGCTCTTCTATTTGATCCACTCTGATTTACAGAAAGATCAGGGGGGAAAAAACTGTACAGTTATAATATCGTCCAGATATTACCAGATCGGTTGACAGATTCTATTTTCCCAACCAATCTTTCCCAAGCTTGTTGCCCACATCCCAGTATTCCCTGGTCAACCTGGGCATTACTGAGAATTCTGGGACTTGAAGTCCCCACATCTGGAAGTAACCAAGGTGGAGAAGCAACTGATCACAACCAGTGGTGAAATCCACTTTTTTTTTTACTACCGGTTCTGTGGGCGTGGCTTGGTGGGCATGGCAGGGGAAGGATACTGGAAAAACCCCATTCCCTCCCCACTCCAGGGGAAGGATACTGCAAAATCCCCATTCCCTCCCCACTCCTGAGGGAAGGATATTGCAAAATCCCCATTCCCACCCCACTCTGGGGCCAGCCAGAGGTGGTATTTGCCGGTTCTCCGAACTACTCAAAATTTCCGCTACCGGTTCTCCAGAACCTGTTAGAACCTGCTGGATTTCACCCCTGGATCACAACTATCGAAAAGGTTACAGGAAGGTGACTTGCTACTAGAGATGTGAAGGCCCAGAAAAAACCCGGAAAAATTCTGAAAAAAACCGTTTTTTTTCCGTTTTTTTCCTGAAGGCTTTTTTGTTTCTTTCCAAAAAATTGGAAAAATTGAAAAAAAAAAAACATCATTGTGGAATATTTTATTTTAACATGATGAATAAAATATTTTAAGACAGGGTGTTCAAATATTTTCCAAATCATTTCTAAAAAAAAATGTATGATATCAGATTATTCTAATTTCTGTGCACTGAGTGAGGATAAGCAAGTCCTAGGTAACAAACTGAACCCTCCACTGCAAATTCTGTTTGTGATAATTGTTTGGCTACACTGTATTTTTAATATGCTAGTTGTGATTATTTTATGCCAAGTCAAATTGTCCATAGTCATATTTTATGTTCCTAAAGTAACAGTTTTCTGAAAATTTCCCCTCCCCCCCCCCCCAAAAAAAAACAGAAAAAAACTGGGTTTTTTTCCGAGCTTCAAAATTTCCGGAAATTTTACATCTCTACTTGCTACTCCAAGCCACTTTGGCCCACTCTGCTTGTTTTTTTCACCATGAATTTTTAAGCTTCTCTTAAATTCTAATTCTATTAAATATCTAGAAAGGCAGTATTACCACCATTATTCTCATCTTCCCTATTCCCTAACTCCTTACCTTCTTATGACTAAAGCATTGTTGCTTGTATCTTACGATTTATATTGTTTACGTACGGTAGTATCCTAGTATGATTTATTTTGATTGCTTATTTAGTATCCATGACTATCACTAAGTGTTGTAGCTAATCTTTTATGATGAATGTATTTTTACAATGACTATGAGAATGATCTATCACTATTTACCATCACTATGTTAAACAACTAATTCCCCACAACACTGTCAAACTATCTAGTAAGGCTGTATTACTATCCTTCTTCTCGTCTTTCCTATTACCTATCTCCTTATCTTCTTATGACTATAATGTTGTTGCTTGTATCTTACAGTTTATATTGTTTTGTTTAGTATGTTAGAATGATTTATGTTGATTGCTTATTTGGTATCCTATCACTAAGTGTTGTATCTTATGATTTATGATGAATGTATTTTTATGATGACTATGATAATGATCTATCACTATTGTTGTATGTATGCTGAGAGCTGATGCACCGGAGACAAATTCCTTGTGTGTCCAATCACACTTGGCCAATAAAGAATTCTATTCTATTCTATTTATCTGTGACCCAAGAAAGAAAAGAGAGGCAGGATGAGGTGGACAAACACTTTCCTGAAATTAGATTTCTATACTTGTCTTGGGATTCCATAAGGTACAAGGCATATACAAAAAGAGACGGTCAAAGAACACGAGACAGATCAGAAGAGGATGGAGAGACAACATCAAAGACACACTACAACAGCACCAAATAACAATGGTTGAGGCCATCAGAAGAGCAAGAATTAGAACTTTGTATCTCCCTCAACACCTGAAGTGAAAACAGAGAAGGAGAAGGAAGGGAGAAGGAGGAGGAAGAGGAGAAGGAGAAAGAGGAAGAGAAGGAGGAAAAGGAGAAGGAGAGGAAAAAGGAGGATAGAGGAGATGGACAAGGAGGGGGAAGAGAGAGAGGAGGAGGATGGGGACCTGCAAAAGAGATGCAGCTCCTGGTCTTCATAGGTTCTACGGGAAAGAGAAGGAAGGGAGAAGGAGGAGGAAGAGGAGAAGGAGAAAGAGGAGGAAGAGAAGGAGGAAAAGGAGGAGGAGGAAGGGAGAAAGAGAAGGAAAGGAGAAGGAAGGGAAGAGGAGGAGGAGGAGAAGGAAAAAGAGGAAGAGAAGGAGAAAAAGGAGGAGGAGGAGGGAGGGAAAAGGAGAAGGAAGGGAGAAGGAGAAGGAGGAGGAAAAAGAGGAGGAGGAGGAGGAGGAAGCATTTATAATCCAATGCAATTCAAAACAAACCTGGGCAGCTAACAACAAAACATAATATAGGAGAAGGAAAAAGAGGAGGAGGAGGAGGAAAAGGAGGAGGAGGAGGAAGGGAGAAGGAGAAGGAAAAAGAGAAGAGAGGGAAAAGGAGGAGGAAGAGAGAAGGAGAAGGAGGAGAAAGAGAAGGAGAAGATAATTGACTCAACCGAATTCCTGAAATTCGCATCACCTTTTGAACCCTCAAATTAAGACTCTTCTGTCCCTGCTAAAATGCAGGACAACTCTCAGAGTTGTTTGCAGGAAGGGAATAATAATAATAATAAAAAGTCAAGACGGCAACCATAAAATGCCATCAAAACCCCACTCTTTTCTTAAACATGCGTCACGTCATTATACTTATGAAAGGAGGTGGAGATGAAATTGCCCACCCTCCTCCCAAGGATGTCCTTAATGGACAAACAGAAGAAACGTGGTCACTTTTCCTTTCTTTTGACCTGTCCTACCCCATAGCATTTAATTGCAGCTTCACTTCCCCCCACCCTTGCACGGAAATACAGGTAGTCCTCCTCACCATACAGCCACATTTGAGCCCAACATTTCTGTTGGCTAAGTGAGACAGTTAAGTGAGTTTTGCCTCATTTTATGAGCGTTCTTGCCACCGTTAAGTGAATCACTGCAGCTGTTCAGTTAGCAACGTGGTTGCTAAGGGAATCCGGCTTCCCCATGGACTGTGCTTGTCAGTTGGTCGCAAAAGCTGACCACAAGATCCCGGGACACTGGAACCGTCATAAATATGAGCCAGTTGCCAAGCATCTGAATTTTGATCATGTGAGCACAGGGATGCTGCAATGGTCATAAGTAGAATTAGAATTAGAATAACAGAGTTGGAAGGGACCTTGGAGGTCTTCTAGTCCAACCCCCTGCTTAGGCAGGAAACCCATTTCAGACAACATCTTCTTAAAAACCTCCAGTGTTGGAGCATTCACAACTTCTGGAGGCAAATTGTTCTACTGATTAATTGTTCTCACTGTCAGGAAATTTCTCCTTAGTTCTCGGTTGCTTCTCTCCTTGATTAGTTTCCACCCATTGCTTCTTGTCCTACCCTCAGGAGCTTTGGACAATAGCTTGACTCCCTCTTCTTTGTGGCAGCTCCTGAGATATTGGAACACTCTATCATGTCTCCCCTAGTTCTTCTTTTCATCAGACTAGACATAGCCAGTTCCTGCAACCATTCTTTGTATGTTTTAGCCTCCAATCCCCTAATCATCTTTATTGCTCTTCTCTGTACTCTTTCTAGAGTCTCAACATCTTTTTTACATCGTGGCGACTAAGGTATTAAAAACCATGGTCACTCAATGAACTGTTGTTCATTGAGGACTACCTATAGCATGATGGGGAACAGCACAACTGAATCCACTCAGGCTTCTCGCAAGTAGGAAGAGTTGCAATAAGATAGGTCCTTTTGATTTATGCCATCCTTTTCGTCCTCCTGCCCACTTCCACGAAGGTGCCTCTCGTTACTTATGTCAAAGAAGCGCATCCTTTCACCGGCTGAAGGAACCCCTTTGTAGCCACAATTAAACCGGTTAATGAAATAGAAAGAGAGCTGCCAAAAGCTGCAAAGCTGCAGGATTCCAGAGAGCCTGTGTCTTCCCCTTCCTAGTAACAGAATAACACAGTTGGAAGGTTTTTATTTATTTACAGATTAACAGAGTTGGAAGGGACCTTGTAGGTCATCTAGTCCAACCCCCCACCCAAGCAGGAGACCCTACACCATTTCTGACAGATGGCAGTCCAATCTCTTCTTGAAAGCCTCCAGTGATGAAGCTCCCACAACTTCCAAAGGCAACTTCTGTTCCATTGGTTGATTGTTCTCATTGTCAGAAAATTTCTCCTTATTTCTAGGTTGAATCTCTCCTTGTTCAGTTTCCATCCATTATTCCTTGTCTGGCCTTCGGGTGCTTTGGAAAATAGCTTGACCCCCTCCTCTCTGTGGCAGCCCCTCAAATATTGGAAGACTGCTATCATGTCTCCCCTGGTCCTTCTTTTCACTAGACTAGCCATGCCCAGTTCCTGTAACCGTTCTTCATGTTTTAGCCTCCAGATCTTTGATCATCTTAGATGGATTCAGATTAACAGAGTTAGAAGGGACCTCGTAGGTCATCTAGTCCAACCCCCTGCCCAAGCAGGAGACCCTACACCATTTCTGACAGATGGCAGCCCAGTCTCTTCCTGAAAGCCTCCAGTGATGAAGCTCCCACAACTTCTGAAGGGAAGCTGTTGCATTGGTTGATTGTTCTCACTGTCAGAAAATTTCTCCTTATTTCTAGGTTGAATCTCTCCTTAATCAATTTCCATCCATTATTCCTTGTCTGGCCTTCGGGTGCCTTGGAAAATAGCTTGACCCCCTCCTCTCTGTGGCAGCGCCTCAAATATTGGAAGACTGCTATCGTGTCTCCCCTGGGCCTTCTCTTCACTAGACTAGCCATGCACAGTTCCTGCAACCGTTCATCGTATGTTTTAGCCTCCAGTCCCCTAATCATCCTGGTTGCTCTTCTCTGCATTTTTTCTAGAGTCTCAACATTTTTTTATAGTGTGGTGACCAAAACTGGATGCAGTATTCTAGGTGTGGTCTTACTAAGGCTTTATAGAGTGGTATTAGTACCTCCCTTGATCTTGATGCAACTTAGGACTCTAGTCAGGGGTGGGTTCTGAGTTATCTCGCTGCCGGTTCGCTTCCTCACGCGCTGCGCAGGCACGCCGCGTGAGCACACGCATGCACAGTGCTACAAACCCAGCAAGATGGGGGCACCTATAGCGCCACCGAGAGAGCCAGTTCGGGGGCATGTCCAGCCGGCCATCGCTGCCGGTTCAATGAGCGGGGGAAAATTCCCACTACCGGTTCTATAGAGCTGGCCCGAACCGGCAGGAACTCACCTCTGACTCTAGTCCAACCCCCTGTTCAGGGAGGAAACCCTATACCATTTCAGACAAATGGCTGTCCAGTCTCTTCTTAAAAACTTCCAGTGTTGGAGCACCCACAACTTCTGGAGGCAAGTTGTTCCACTGATTAATTGTTCTCACTGTCGGGAAATCAGCTTTTTGCTCATCTGAAATATTTTAAAACTTTTTCCAGCCCTCCCCTAAAGAGATATACAGAAGGAAGTAAAATCAAAACCTTGCATTTCTTGCAAAAAAATATCCTAACACAGCAACTTTCAAAAAAATAAACACTTGCCAAAGATCCTTGAGAAAAATCCAAGAGAAATCCATTCTCAAGGCCACGGCAATAAGGCAGCGAAACTGCTTTTTCAGGCAAAGAGAGAACTAAAATTGCCTTTGAATAGAGCATGACTTTTGTGGACACATCCATGCAATTTTCTTAGCAAAGAGAGGGTTGGGGTTTGCCAGGGTCTCCTTTCACGTGTAGGAAGTTAGTACCCAATCCTCTTGTAGGAAAATGAGATATTTTAGGAAATATTAAAAGGGCAGAATATTTCCCCTAAAAGGGAGGCAGAAACTCAGCCCCCCCCCCCTTTTCAATTGGCTCCCATTAAGGCCTGGGCCAGTCTATTTTACATAACAAAGATCTACCTCCTTCAGGCCGAGCCATAGTAGGAATTGCCCAAAACCCTTTCATTACATCATCACCCAGCAAGAGTCAACCAAGCCTGGGACTCAAAAGACAACCTACAAAGTTATCCCTGCATGGCCCCATGGGAGTCTGACAACCAATCAGAATACATTTCTTGCCACAGGAACAGGAAACAAGTTCAAAGCCCAACAGAGGGTATAAATCTCTTTCCCTCTCACCCATGTGCTCTTTTTCTCTTGTTTTTCAAACCATGTGGTCCTGTCCACCATTAAACCATCTTTCCGAGCAGTCTCCATGTTTCCAGTGTCTTTCTCCCCACTTGGAACTGAACCCAGATGGACATTTCTTCCAACACACGAAATTTCCCCAACTTTTAGCTTTCAGGCCTGGGATTCATTCGTACTTCCCCCACCCCCAAAAAACTAACCAGGATCAACTCTGCTTAACTTTCAAAGTAAGCTAAGCTCAGCTAAGATGCTATTAAATGGCAGCTGAAATGGGGATATTGACAAGTTAGCATGCTTGAAGAGGCCCGTCGCTCACTCTACGGGGAGTCCTCGAGTTACGACCACAATTGAGCCCAACATTTATGTTGCTAAGCGAGACAGTTGTTAAGTGAGTTTTGCTCCATTTTACGCCCTTCCTTGCCTCACTGCAGTTGGGAATCACTGCAGTTGATAAGTGGGTAACCCGGTTGTTAAGTGAATCTGGATTCTTCGTTGACTTTGCTCATCAGACAGTCGCCAAAGGGGATCACGTGACCCCAGGACACTGCAACCGTCATAAATATGAGTCAGTTGCCAAGCGTCTGATCACGTGACCATGGGGATGCTGCAACGGTCGGTCGTAACTGTGAAAAACGATCCTAAGTCACTATTTTCAGTACCGCTGTAACTTAGAACGGTCACTAAATGAACTGTTGTAAGTCAAGGACTAATTGTATAACATTGGGATCATGAGGTCCACAAGACCTCTTATCCTTAAGGCTGCCAGCTGGGCTCATCTTTATTTATTCATTTGTAAAATAGATTAGATACAGTTAAAAAGGTTAAATGTATTAACTTTTTCCATGTGATTCTCACCTTGATGGTGTTCCAGAAGTTTTTTTTTTTTTTTTTTTTTTTTTTTTTTTTATTTTGCCTTGGGGGAGGGTAATGGGGAAGCCCGATTTGGTGTGTGTTTTTGCAAGATATGTAAGTATATTTTGCTTAGACATACGTGGTCTTGTCTGTCCTTTATTATTTGTACTCTGTTAAAATGTAAACCTTCCACTTTGAAATCAGACAGCCTTTCAGAAGCCTGTGCTTCTCAAATGTTTTCCTTGGTTACCCAAGCCTGCTTTTCAGAAAGTCTTATCAAACTTCAAGGACAGGTGGTAAGTCCCTTCCATCAGCACCAGTGTAACTTTGGTCACTGAATAAATAGTCATAACTTGAGGAATGCCCTTATCATAAAACCCCTATCACTGAAGGACCTTCATGTCATTTCAACAAATTGGTATTTCATCTGTTTTTCACCTTCGTAGGCCTATTTGGGGATCATGTTTCCAATATATTTTAGTATACATACAACAATCTTTAGAGTCCATTTAAATAGAATAGAATAGAATAGAATAGAATAGAATAGAATAGAATAGAATAACAGAGTTGGAAGGGACCTTGAAGGTCTTCCAGTCCAACCCCCTGCTTAGGCAGGATACCCTACAACACTTCAGACAAATGGTTATCCAACATCTTCTTAAAAACTTCCAGTGTTGGAGCACCCAGAACTTCTGGAGGCAAGCTGTTCCACTGGTTAATTGTTCTAACTGTCAGGAAATTTCTCCTTAGTTCTAAGTTGCTTCTCTCCTTGATTAGTTTCCACCCATTGCTTCTTGTCCTGCCTACAGGTACCTTGGAGAATAGTTTGACTCCCTCTTCTTTGTAGCAGCCCCTGAGATATTGGAACACTGCTATCATGTCACCCCTAGTCCTTCTTTTCATCAGACTACACATACCCAATTCCAGCAACCGTTCTTCATATGTTTTAGCCTCCAGTCCCCTAATCATCTTTGTTGCTCTTCTCTGCACTCTTTGTCCCCCCTTGGGATGGGGAATGGATTTGTGTGTTATTCCCCAAAGAAAAACCCCTTTTAACCAATTTGGGGTAACTTATCCAGGTTTGGGAAGCACTGCTTTAAATCTAATAAAAGAATAAAGTAAAGATAAGGCTTTCCCCTGTCCAGTCGTGTCTGACTCTGGGAGGGGTGTGTGTGCTCATCTCCGTTTCCTTGCCAAGGGAACCAGCATTGTCCAAAGACATTTGCATGGTCATGTGGCCAGCATGACTATACCCTGAGGCACATGGAACCTTCCCACCGAAGTGGTACCTATTTATCTACTCGCATTTGTATGCTTTCGAACTGCTAGGTTGACAGGAGCTGAGCCAGGCAACGTTGCATGAGCTCGTTGCATGAGCTCGGGTCTCAAACCCAGGATCTCAGTTTTCCAGCTGACAAACACAGTTTCTTTAACCGATGTGAGCCAGAATAACAAAAGAATGAAAGTGGGCTAACAAGATCACAGGATCAACCTAAAAGGCCAAACAGGTTTGTAGAAACTGATGCCAGCCCCCAAACGGATTACCGTTTTTAAGTTACTAGTGGACACTGGGGTTGCATCTGGATCTGCAGCAAAACCCTTGCAGATATTGTAAGAGATGTTTCTATGCCATTTCTTAGGGATTAAAGACAGAACAAACACAGCAAGGTTAAGTCTGGTTAAGCACCGCTAACCTATCTAATTAAGGCTTCATTGAAGCTCACAATGGCCACATTTGCATAATGCATTGAATGGAATTATTTCACTTTCTGGGTGTACCTAATAATAACGTGCTTTAAACCACATGTGAATCAAACTAACAATATCTGCAGCGAACTACAGGTAGTCCTCAGCTTACAACAGTTCATTTAGTGACCGTTCAAAGAGTGGTGCGGTAGCCTAGAGGTGGAGCTCTCGCCTCACAATCAGGAGTTCGATCCTAGGTAGAGGCAGATATTTCTCTCTCTGGGCACAATGAGAACATATATCTGCTGAATATAAGTCCGCAATGGCGACAGGAAGGGCATCCGGCCAGTAAACACTCAGCTCCATTCAGTTGCCCAGACTCCATCCCGCAAGGGATTATGGGGTCGTTAAAAGATGATGATTTAGTGACCATTCAAAGTTACAATGGCACTGGAAAAAGGGACTTATGACCGTTTTTCACATTTACGACCATTGCAGCATCCCCATGATCACACGAGGCCAGGTGAGGAGAAGCACCTCTCGACGTGTCGAGTTGGCCATGCCCACCCAGTCACATGACCACCTCTTATGACGATTGCTGTGCCCCAAGGTCATGCGATAGCAATAGCAATAGCACTTAGACTTATATACCGCTTCATGGTGCTTTACAGCCCTCTCTAAGCGGTTCACAGAGTCAGCCTATTGCCCCCAACAATCTGGGTCCTCATTTTACCCACCTCGGAAGGATGGAAGGCTGAGTCAACCTTGAGCCGGTGAGATTTGAACCGCCGATCACCTTTTGCAACCTTCTGACAAGCAAAGTCAATGGGGAAGCCAGATTCACTTCATAACCCTGTTACTCACTTAACAACTGCAATGATTCACTTAACAATTGTGCAAGAAAGGTCGTAAACTGAGGCTAAACTCACTTAACCAATGTCTCACTTAAGAACAGAAAGTTTGGCCTCAATTGTGGTTGTAAGTCGAGGACTGCCTGTAGAATGATGCTACAATACGCAGTGTTATCAGCGCACGAAAGCCACCAAAATAATACATAATAATCTCGGACACAAGTCACAGGGACTGCATGATGACGCTAACCACACTAAAACTTAGTTCAATGATGTGACACTGGACACCAGCTGATAATTAGCCTTAAAAAAAGATAAGAAAGTAAGGAAGACCTTGAATTGAGCTCTGCTCTGTGACTTCAGAAACAGGGCCATATGGGAAGGGGGGAAATGGGACAGGTAGTCCTCAGCTTACAACAGTTCACTTAGTGACCGTTCAAAGTTACAAAGGCACTGAAAAAAGTGACTTGCATGACCATTTCCCCACATTTATGACCATTGCAGCATCCCCACGGTCATGCGAATAAAATTCGGATGCTTGACAACTGACTCACATTTATGACGGGTTGCAGTGTGCCGGGGTCACGTGATTCCCCTTTTGCGACCTTCTGTCAAGCAGAGTCAACGGGGAAGCCGGATTCACTTAGCAACCGGGTTCCTAATTTAACAACTGCCGTGATTCACTTAACAAATGCGGCAAGAAGAGTCGTCAAGTGGGGCAAAACTCTTAGCAACCTAAATTTTGGCCTCAATTGTGGTCACAAGTCGAGGACCACAGATTCACGTTTTCCAAATCTGTGTGCTCTCCCCTCCCATTTTCCAGTCTGGCATCCTCTAGCAATCTCCCATTCAAATATTATCCATATCTGATCTGACCCTACAGAGACTCCAGACCGGACAAGGCCAGCCATCTGCTCACACAACTTCCTTATTCAAGGAATCAGACATCTGAATAACAGAAGAAGGGACTTTGTCCAACTTCCTTCCCAAGCATGAGACTCTATACCCGTGATGGCGAACTTATGGCACGCGTGCCACAGGTGGCACGCCGCGCCCTCTCTGTGGGCACACAAGCCGTCGCCCCAGTTCAGCTCTGCCGCGCATGCGTGCACGCCTCCCACCGGCCAGCTGGTCTTCGGGTCACTGCCGCGCATGCGCGGGGGCGTGGCACGTGCAGGAAGGCCACGCACGCATGCGTTGGGGGTGGGGTGTGTGCGGGAGGGGTGTACACATTCGTGGGGCACGGGAGCCACGTATGCATGCATGCGTGGAGGGCGGGGCGCATGCATGGGGCTGCATGCGCATGTGCAGGGTGGGGTGGGACATGTGCAGGGGGGCTGCATGCGTGCATTGCATTTTGGGGGTTCGGGCGCGCACGCGCGCATTAGGCACTTGATCCAGAAAAGATTAGCCATCACTGCTCTATACCATGCCAGACAAATGGCTGTCCAGTCTCCTCTTCAAAAACCTCCAGTGATGGAGCACCCACAACTTCTGGAGTCAATCCATTCCACCGATTGATTGTTGTCACTGTCAGGAAACTTCTCCTGAGTTCTAGGTTGAATCTCTCCTTGGTGAGTTTCCATCCTTGTCCTGCCCTCAGATGCTTTGGAGAATAGAAACTCTCTCTTCTCTGTGGCAGCCCCTCAAATATTGGAACACTGCTATCATGTTATCCCCTAGTCCCGTGATGGCGAACCTATGGTACGCATGCCCAAAGTGGCACGCGAAGCCATGTCGCCCAGCACACGCAGTCTTGCCTGTTTGTCTTCCGGGTTTCTGGCGCACATGCGTGCACGACGATCAGCTGTCCTTCGTGTGCGCGGCAGTGCCGAAAACCGGTGTGCCGGCCAGCTGATTGTCGGGCGCGCATGCACACCAGAACCCGGTAGTTTGCCTTTTCCGAAGCGCGATCCCTTCGCGCGCGCAGCAGTGCCAAAAACCAGCCTGCGCATGCGCGCTGGCCAGCTGATCGTTGGATGTGCATGCGCGCTAGAACCCGGAAGTTCAGCTTTTCCGGAGTGCGGCCCGAAAAGCGTGCGCATGACGTTTCCTCGCGACCTTTTCGGCACTTGGTGCTGAAAAGGTTCGCCATCACTGCCCTAGTCCTTCTCTTCACTACATTATACATGACTCCTGCCACGGTTCCTCATATGTTTCAGCCTCCAGCCCCCTAACCATCTTTGTTGCTCTTCTCTGCACTCTTTCTAGAGTTTCAACATCTTTTTTGGATCATGGTAACCCAAAATTGGATGCAGTATTTCAAATGTAGTCTTACCAAAGTTACTAACAAATCACGTGACCTTGATACTATCCCTCTGTTGATGCAGCCTAAGACTGTGTTGGCGTTTTGGGCTGCTGGCTCATACAGGTAGTCCTCGACTTACAACAGTTCGCTTAGTGACCGTTCGAAGTTAGAACGGCACTGAAAAAAGTGACTTATGACCGTTTTTCTGCAGCATCCCCATGGTCACGTGATTTACATTCAGATGCTTGACAACTGGTTCACATTTATGTCGGTTGCAGTGTGCCCGGGGTCACGTGATCCACTTTTGTGACCTTCTGACAAGCAGAGTCAACGGGGAAACCAGATTCACTGAACAACCGTGTTCCTAATTTAACAACTGCAGGGATTCCCTTAACAAAAGTGGCGAGAAAAGTCGTAAAATGAGACAAAACTCACTTAACAAATTTCTCATTTAGCAACATCAATTCTGGGCTCCATTGTGGTCGTAGGTCGAGGACTACCTGTACCAGGTAGATTAACAAGCTACAATTGAAGGATCCTGGAGAAAGCCTGCAATTCTCCATTGCCTTTCCTGTATGGACCACAATGGAGAAGCTCCCGAAAAGAACCTGACATTTTTCTGTTTCTCTCATTCTCCAGGGTGCGGCCATCAAATTCAGATCCCCAGCCCTGTGAGGAATTCAGATCACCGGAAACTTATCCTTGAGCAGCTAATGATCCACCCGAGACAACAGTCATCACTGTTTTCCTCTTTCCCCAAATCCATAGATCACTTAAAAAAAAAATCTAATTACAGAACCTATCTCCAGAATAAACCCAACCATACATGTTGGTTTCGTAGTTTGAGAGAAATCCATGAAAAGGCAAACCAGGCCAGACCAGACGGTCCATCAACATGAATACTGAAGATTCAGAAGACCCGCTACCTTGGAGGTTTCATGTCCGTGCCAGAGGCCATCATACCAGCGACCGCCAGTAGGCTGTGAAGCAACAGGGCTAGGTCTGGGGTCTCCTAACTTGGCAACCGTAAGACTTGTGGACATCAGCTCCAGAATTCACCAGCCAGCTTGGAGAACTGGGAAGTCCACAAGTGAACCCATCTGGGAGTTGAAGTCCACAAGTCTTGAAGTTGCCAAGTTTTGGAGTCCCCTGGGCTAGGTGATACAGTACATCTTCAGACTCTCTCCTGAGTTCCTTTGTGTTAGAATCTACACATTAGAGGCAGCTTTGCCCTCTAAATGTGAGATACGAAGGCAGCTGCAAGCAGAGAGATCCTTCAAGACAATGTATCTTTCTTTCACCAACTTACGCCAAAAAAACGATGCTTTACGTTTCATCACCAACTCTCTCTAATGTCGCATTGAGAAGTTCTGAAGATCACCTGTCAACGCAACTTTCTGACAGCGCCATATGGGCCCTGAAAGTTATGAATGACCAAGAGTTTTGTTGATACAAGGTCCATCCTTTCTGCCCTTCAAGACTGACAAAAAAATCCAATAACCTTCAGAGATGACATTGTAACAAAAGAACTTTAAAAGAGCCTTATTGGCTTTGCTTCATATACCCATCAAACTAACATTACTGGGTTAACTCTGTCCAACCCGGAGTCTTCCAGATGTGCTTAGATGAAAACCACTAGGCAGGTGATGGGAAGTGTAGTCCACACACGACTAGTCCATACACAACTAGAGGGCAACAGATTTGGGAAGACAATGGAGACACTGAATTTGCTCCAGGGGGCTTTTGTGCTTCTCTCAAGAACCATGCTCAGCCTTTTACAGCCAAAGGTATACTGCCTTTCCACATGGAAGCTCTTCCATCTAGTCACTGCGGCTGCCCCTGCGATCGTTGCTTGCTAGGAATAATGCGAGTCAAAGCCCCAACATCTGGAAGGCACATTTGAAGGCTGCTGGGAAGCAGCTGTTCCGATTGCATTCACCAGAGGAGAGAAGCCGATCCAGGAAATTAATCTGAGGAAGGGGCAAGTTGAGGTGGAGCCCCTGCCATCTTGTAAACAAACAAAAGCGTTTTGTTTGTGGTCTTGTCGTTAGGGCATTTATTTTTCTTTCCAAAGCCACTTTCTAATAGCATTTTTTTTTCTTATACAGCATCGGCCCTTTGCTGCTCACCCAGGATTATTCTCTCACGCAGTTTCTGGAACGCGGCTGGATCGGTCGCGGATCTCCTTTCTGGATCTCGCAAAGCAACTAACCCCAAAGGTGCTTTTTCAAGAGGCAACTGGACTTTCTGGTTTTTCTTTTCTTTTTGTTTGAAGACGTTTCGCTTCCCGCTTCCTCATCCAAGAAGCTTCTTCAGCTCTAACTGAAGATAGATATCTATCCCCATCATCCAGTCAGAGCTGAAGAAGCTTCTTGGATGAGGAGCGAAACATCTTCAAACAAAAAGAAAAGAAAAACCAGAAAGTCCAGTTGCCTCTTGAAAAAAAAAAGCACCTTTGGCACAACCACGACCTGGATGACTGAGAATCTCCAAAGACAATATCCCAAAGGTGTTTTTTCCAAAAGGCAACTGGACTTTCTTGGGCTTTTTTTCCCCCTTTAAAAACGTTTCGCTTCTCATCCAAGAAGCTTCTTCAGTTCAGAGAACTGAAGAAGCTTCTTCTTGGGTGAGAAGCGAAAAGGTCTTCAAAGAAAACCCAAAAAGTCCAGTTGCCTCTTGGAAAAAAAAAAAGCACCTTTGGCACAACCACGACCTGGATGACTGAGAATCTCCATAGACAAAAGAAAGCAAGCCACTTCAAATTGCACTTAGGCGTCGCTTTCGCGCGGTTTGCGCCGCGGGCACTACGAGGGGCCGCTCCAGCGCCCCCCCTCCCCCGCACGCCGCTTCGCAACGCCTTCAAACGATGCACCCCAGGCCCGTCTGCTTGGCGCACCCAGACCCGGAGCCGCCTGGCCGAGTCCCGGGCACTTCTGCTCCGCGCGTGGCGGCTCTGGCCGCGTCCAGCCTTCGCTAGTAGCCGCCGCCGCCGCCGCCGCCTCCCTCCCCGCATACACCTGTTTGGAGCCATCACCGAGAAGGGGGCGCGCTGGAGAGGAAAGCCGCGGGGCTCGCAAGGGTTAGCGTGGCCGTGCGGGGCCGTTCGTCCTTTCCCGGCCGCGGCAGTTGGCTGGCCTCCGGTACCTTTTCTCGGCCGGGCTCCGTCTACCTTCTCCCCATCCCCCCGCTCCTCCATCGGTGCTTCCCACTCTCCTTCCCGGAGCCCCCTTTTCTTTGCGCGCAGCCCGCGGGCGGCCCGGGCGCTTCCCCGGCTCCTCTGCGCCCTGAGCCAAGCGCCCCTTCCCTCCATGGGAGCCTTTCCCGGGGAAGAGCAAAGAGAAGCCGCCGGACCCTCCTGGCTTGGGGCTTACCTTCCACCGCGGTCAAGGGCAGCAGCAGCAGCAGCGCCCAGCCCGGTAGCGCCATGGGAGCCTGCGGCGGAGAAGCCAGGGGGCCGGCCGGAGCCCCTGCTCGGCGGCTGCTTGGCGGCGGCGGCGGTGGGTCTGCCTTTTTTTATTTTTATTTTAATTTATTTTTAGACGTGCGCGCAAGCCGGAGACCGGGTCGGTCGCCCCTCCATCGCCATCTTGTGTGAATGCGAGCGGGACTCGGGCAGTTGCACAC